>SJYX01007534.1:221374-250945 GCA_006410675.1 Oreotragus oreotragus
CATGGAACAACAGACTGGTTCCAAATAGGAAAAGGAGTACGTCAAGGCTGTATATTGTCACCCTGCTTATTTAACTTATATGCAGGGTACATCATGAGAAATTTGGGGCTGGAGGAAGCACAAGCTGGAATCAAGATTGCCAGGAGAAATATCAATAGCCTCAGATATGCAGATGACACCACCCTTATGGCAGAAAGTGAAGAAGAACTAAAGAGCCTCTTGATGAAAATGAAAGAGGAGAGTGAAAAAGTTCACTTAAAACTCAGCATTCAGAAAACAAAGGTCATGGCATCTGGTCCCATCACTTCAAGGGAAATAGATGGGGAAACAGTGGAAGCAGTGGCTGACTTTGTTTTGAGGGGCTCCAAAATCAATGCAGATGGTGATTGCAGCCATGAAATTAAAATACACTTACTCCTTGGAAGGAAAGTTATGACCAAGCTAGACAGCATATTAAAAAGCAGAGACGTTACTTTGTCAACAAAAGTCTGTCTAGTCAAGGCTATGGTTTTCCAGTGGTCGTGTATGGATGTGAGAGTTGGACTATAAAGAAAGCTTTGACATCATGTTCTTTGTGTCTGTGTTACCAAATAAAACTGATAATATAAAATCCATAAAAAAAAAGAAAAAAAGAAAAAAAATAAAGAAAGCTCAGTGCAGAAGAACTAATGCTTTTGAACTATGATGTTGGAGAAGACTCTTGAGAGTCCCTTGGACTGCAAGGAGATCCAACCAGTCCATCTTAAAGGAAATCAGTCTTGGGTGTTCATTGGAAGGAATGATGCTGAAGCTGAAATTCCAATATTTTGGCCACCTGATGCAAAGAGCTGACTCATTGGAAAAGACACTGGTCTGGGAAAGATTGAGGGAAGGAGGAGAAGGGGATGACAGAGGATGAGATAGTTGGATGGAATCACTGACTCACTGGACATGGGTTTGGGTAGACTCCGGCAGTTGGTGATGGATAGAGAGGCCTGGCATGCTGTAGTTCATGGGGTCACAAAGAGTCAGACACGACTGAGAGACTGAACTGAACATATAATAAGCCACTTTAATATTGGTGAAACATCTTTTTGTTATGAGTTTGTACACCTTTTAACTTGTTAAAACAGATTTGTTTCAAGCAGGTAAGTTTATGTTCCTTATTTGGGATTTATCTGTACATGTTGCAGACACAAACCTTCTAATAGAGGGGAAACTAGATGGGATGACCAATATTAGGTTGTGAATTTTACAAAGAAATATGTAAGATGCTCTGAGTCACCCCAACAAGATGCTGTCATCTAGTTCAGAAGCTTTACAAATAACATCATGAAAATGAGATTTTAAAACTGAGACTTGATGAAGTAATATGTACAGCAGGGAAATGAGAACTCCAATTCTGCCTTATTCCACTAAGCTGGGTAAACAGAGCAAGATGATTTTTGACATCCAGTTACCTTAGAAATAAATCAAAGGAGCAGGCAAGACATAGAATAACGAGCATACAGTATTCCAAGATATATCATTTTTATTTAAAAATTTATACAAATTTATACAGTTAACATATCAATCTTTTAAAAATAAATCGATACATTTCATAAAGGAAGGTGAAATTATGGAAAATCATGCAGAAACAAATTAGTGATGCCCATTATTGACATTTCTGATATCTGTTTTCAAATTTCTAAAGAGCCCTTGATCATGGGTATCCAGAGCACAGAAAAGGTTTGAGAGGAGATGAGAAGGAGCAGGAGAGGAAACTACAAATGAGGGCACTTCTGGCCACATTCACAAAGCTCAGGACACCACCATCATAGTCCAGAAACACCCCCACATGGCCTAGAGTCTTTCTGACATATTGAGGTGATAGTGGGGAGGCGGTAAAGAAACTGCACTGATTGTTCTCTCTGATACAAAGAAGTAGAAAAATTCCCGCTGAGTCAAGGACCATGTCACTGTCTCTCATCCAAGAATCATTACAAAGTCCAATGGCCCAGTTGCAACAGCCCGCCACATCCACCTCCCAGTAGTGCTGACCGGAAGTGAATGACTCAGCTCCCCAGGCAAGAAAATATTTAGATCTCGGTGGAGTGTAGTCGACCCCAGGACCACCAGGACCAGCCTGAACACGTCTCAGATCTTCAAACACAGGGACATGACGAGTGACTCTTTCATTATCCAACGCAACGTACACTGCAGGAAGAAGGAAAAGTTACATTAGCAAATAGTGTTATAAATTCCTGATGGACATGAGCTCTGTAGAGTGAGTTTCCTAACATATGACTAGAAATTGGAGGCAGAACAGCAAGAGAACTTGAGGAATCTTTTGCAATCCAAGAACTATAGGTCTGTCTTCATGAGAAGAAGAATTGAGCCAGACCAAATGGGAGCAGTCATAATTTCTGTCTATCAGACCTATTGCTATGTTTCAGTCATTATTTTCCCTGGAACATTTGAAATTGGCAATTAATTAAAACTTCACTGTCAGAAACAAAAGTACCTTGCGATCTCCACAGAAAATACACAGTAATAAAAATAATAGTAATTAAACTCTGATCACTTTTCCTGACAAAAAGAAATTTCCACTAGAGCATCAAAAATTAAGTTGAAACAAAAAACTTGTATTTTTTGAAGTGGTTTCTTTGTGAGAATTTTCTGCCAGCATACCTTGAAAAGAAAAGGGAAAAATCTTTTGACAAAAGAAGTGGTCAGCTTACTTTGCCAATGTTATGTATAAACTGTGTATACAATTTCCTTTTATGTTTATAATAAACTTGACCATAGAGAGGATTTTTGTATGATGTGAGTGAAGTATGCTTTCTATTTATTACAAAGAGTTTTACAATCCAGCTTAAAACTCTCTAAGCATCTCACAATCATTGATAACCTCCCTTACCTAAAACTTGGGATGTACTGAATATACTTGCAGAGTTACATGCTTCATGTGAACAGTCAACACTATCCCTCAGTCTGCTGCAAGTGTCAATTATCTTTTCCTGTTGTTTACCCCCCAGATAGCTTACCGTGTTGTACTTAGTCGCTCAATCGTGTCTTACTCTTTGCAACCCCATGGACTGTAGCATGCCAGCTCCTCTGTCCATGGGGATTCTCCAGGCAAGAACCCTGGAGTGGGTTGCCCTGCCCTCCTCCAGGGCATCTTCCCAGCCCAGGGATCAAATCTAGGTTTTCTTCATTGCAGGCAGACTCTTTCCATCTGAACCACCATGGAAGATAGCTTACTACCTCTCATTATAAATGTCTTTTTTCCAGATGCCATTTAGTTTTATTCCATATATAATATTCTCCTATAAGGGTAAGTGTGGATATTAAAATTTCCAGCATAGTCCACAGATTGGACAATGGGGAAAGGTAACCCATAAGACAGTAACAGAGGCCAGTGTATACCACCCCCACCAGAAGGCTGCCTGTTACCTTGGAATTGGTTGAGCCAGTCTATGAGTCCAGGGATGGGCCATGCACTGAGCTGTGGGATTACAGGCTGGGGCATGTGCAGCTGCACTGACTCACCTCTGCAAGAAAGGACACTTCATTACTCTTTTGAGCTCAAATTTTCATCACAATAATTATGTCTACACACTTCTGTGGATTTCTATTAAATCTTCATAGTTAGATTCCAGGGCCATAACAGTAATTCCCCAATCTAGAGAATGTGACCAGTGGCAATTTATTTTATGAAAATCAAATAAAATTCTACCCCATTTGCTAACATTGCAATCCTAGTATCCAGTTCAAATCAGTCATGACCTAATCTGATTTCTTGCAGCCAATCTCAGGGCTACACAAAATGACTTAAAATGAAGGACGTTCAAGAGGGGCACTCTGACTTTTAATTCACTCTGATCACCACAAAAATGCTCAGTGTCTGTACAATCACAGCTAGTGGTTAAGGAGCTTAGCTTGGGTGGCAATCCCAATTCCTGGGACCCAGTTTTCCTGAGGGCATCGCTGTCTTTCGTTTTCGCCTCCCCATGTGCTGCACATGGAAACCCTGCATCTGGATGATCTTCTGTTGGCCCATTCTCTCCCTGATTCCACGTTAGGTTTCTAGAAAATCCTTATTTCCTGCACATTATTCTGTCATGACTTGAGTACATCCCCTCTGCGTTTTTCTTTTTCTAAAAATTAAAATCAGCAATGGTAGTTGTCATGAGATCTTTGCACAAAATCCTGCAAGTAATTCCCCTGCTCAGCTCTACCGCGGATAAAGCAACACACAAAACTCTACCTTTGGAGAAAGGGGAATCTAAATACATCCAGAAAGAGGTTTTAGTGTCTTGATAACTCATGCTCCTATTTTAGCATCAACTGACTGATCACAGTTACAATTATCAAAACTTGAAAATGAGGGCAACTTACCTTTTGGACATGTTTTCATAACGCTGTACAGAGAGAAACAAAAAATATAACGTGTTAATACACTCACATGATTCACAGTGAAGATTTAGTTTCTCATTTCCAAGGATGAGTTAACCCAAATTTCAGCAAATTGCACCACGTACACAGAAACAGGAGGGGAAACGAGTTATAGGAATCCCCAAATTTGTCATTATTGCCAGGTCCAGGTACCAACCCATACATCTTTAAATACCTTCTCTGTGGCAGGTGTTCAGTAATCAAATGTATATTAGGAGAATTTAAGAAGAATTGTTCTTGAGGATTTCTTTGCCTACTTCTCCATGAAACCTTGCAGTTCTTGTGTTTGGCAAGAAGGGCCCTTGGTCATTAGCATTACTTGGACAGATAAAACTCCTATCGCAGCAACAGAAAATATGATTTAAAACACTAGATGGAAGGCAAAGAAGAGGTGGGTATTATCCAGGGAACACCATGACTCTCCAGTCCTCCATCCTTACCTGGATCAGCTCCATGTCTGGCTTATGGCACAATTCCTTGAGCTCCTCATATATCTGCCTTAAAAGTTTCTGCTTCAGGTCCATATTGTATTGACTTTCTTTGAGTTGTTGAAAAATCTCTTTGCTTTCCTCTTCTGTTTTCTCTAAATGATGCTTTTCTTCATGGTAGACTAAGTGAAACACCTTCTCATATTCAGTCTGTTTCATCTTCTTCCACGTACTCACGTAGCTCTGGGGTGACAATGAATTAATCAGGTCACATCCATGACTGTTACCCACTATTTGTCTTCTAACATTTAGACATTTTTGTATGTTCATTAAAATAAAAAAAATCTGGGAATCCATTTTTGTTTTGTTCTAGTTGCTTTTTTTAGGGCTGGGGGCACTTTCCAGGTGGCTCTAGCGGTAAAGAAGCTGCCTGCCATGCAGGAGATGTAAGAGACACGGGTTCGATCCCTGGGTGGGGAAGGTCCCCTGGAGGAGGGCATGGCAGCTCCCTCCAGTATTCTTGCCTAGAGAATCCCAATGGACAGAGGAGCCTGGCAGGCCACACACAAAGTTGAACACGACTGACAGTACTTAACACACAGTTGCTTTTTATTTCACTGAACCTGAAATCAACATTTTGACTCTAACCACTGCCACAAATATTCACACTTCTTAAAAACGTGAATTTGTGATTGAATAATTGTTTTATATAATATATGGGGTACACTAATGACTAAAACTACTGAGTCTATCTTATCCTCACATATTTACCTATAGACTGACTCTTTGCTATAAAGAAATAGTACCAAATATTCACAGAACTAGATAACATCTTCCTAAACTGTTTACTTTCAGGTCCACAAACTGCATGCAAAGCAGAACCTCATGCACATGAGTGCAGCGTGACTTCCCTGTCTAATGCTGTACACTCCATGCTTTAACTGGCTTCCACCCTATCCTAAGAGACACCAGTCAACAGACAACTACCTTCTATTCTTAATTCTCATCTTTTCCCCCACCCCCCCCTTTTTTTTTCACTCTCTATTTTTCTTCTTTCTTTTAAACTTTAAAAATGATTCACACTTAAGAAAAACAAGACATACACCATTGACCAAAGTCTTCACTGGGTTCTTTCTTGTATTGTCTTTACTTTCAATGAGCAGATTTTTTGATCATGAGTGTATGTTTTTCACAGTACTCATTTTTGATACTCCATCTTTCATCAAAGCAGCAAAGTCTCTTCAATTTCCAAGACTTCTTTAATGAAACCACATTCCTCTTCTCAGGAACCTCCTTTGCTGAGTCCACATAATTTTTACTCTGCGTGTTTCTAAGAACTTCTTCCTCTTACCCCAATTCTTCCTTTATTAAACCTATACACCTTGTGCTTCAACAAACCCTCTTATCTNAAATCCTTATTTCCTGCACATTATTCTGTCATGACTTGAGTACATCCCCTCTGCGTTTTTCTTTTTCTAAAAATTAAAATCAGCAATGGTAGTTGTCATGAGATCTTTGCACAAAATCCTGCAAGTAATTCCCCTGCTCAGCTCTACCGCGGATAAAGCAACACACAAAACTCTACCTTTGGAGAAAGGGGAATCTAAATACATCCAGAAAGAGGTTTTAGTGTCTTGATAACTCATGCTCCTATTTTAGCATCAACTGACTGATCACAGTTACAATTATCAAAACTTGAAAATGAGGGCAACTTACCTTTTGGACATGTTTTCATAACGCTGTACAGAGAGAAACAAAAAATATAACGTGTTAATACACTCACATGATTCACAGTGAAGATTTAGTTTCTCATTTCCAAGGATGAGTTAACCCAAATTTCAGCAAATTGCACCACGTACACAGAAACAGGAGGGGAAACGAGTTATAGGAATCCCCAAATTTGTCATTATTGCCAGGTCCAGGTACCAACCCATACATCTTTAAATACCTTCTCTGTGGCAGGTGTTCAGTAATCAAATGTATATTAGGAGAATTTAAGAAGAATTGTTCTTGAGGATTTCTTTGCCTACTTCTCCATGAAACCTTGCAGTTCTTGTGTTTGGCAAGAAGGGCCCTTGGTCATTAGCATTACTTGGACAGATAAAACTCCTATCGCAGCAACAGAAAATATGATTTAAAACACTAGATGGAAGGCAAAGAAGAGGTGGGTATTATCCAGGGAACACCATGACTCTCCAGTCCTCCATCCTTACCTGGATCAGCTCCATGTCTGGCTTATGGCACAATTCCTTGAGCTCCTCATATATCTGCCTTAAAAGTTTCTGCTTCAGGTCCATATTGTATTGACTTTCTTTGAGTTGTTGAAAAATCTCTTTGCTTTCCTCTTCTGTTTTCTCTAAATGATGCTTTTCTTCATGGTAGACTAAGTGAAACACCTTCTCATATTCAGTCTGTTTCATCTTCTTCCACGTACTCACGTAGCTCTGGGGTGACAATGAATTAATCAGGTCACATCCATGACTGTTACCCACTATTTGTCTTCTAACATTTAGACATTTTTGTATGTTCATTAAAATAAAAAAAATCTGGGAATCCATTTTTGTTTTGTTCTAGTTGCTTTTTTTAGGGCTGGGGGCACTTTCCAGGTGGCTCTAGCGGTAAAGAAGCTGCCTGCCATGCAGGAGATGTAAGAGACACGGGTTCGATCCCTGGGTGGGGAAGGTCCCCTGGAGGAGGGCATGGCAGCTCCCTCCAGTATTCTTGCCTAGAGAATCCCAATGGACAGAGGAGCCTGGCAGGCCACACACAAAGTTGAACACGACTGACAGTACTTAACACACAGTTGTTTTTTATTTCACTGAACCTGAAATCAACATTTTGACTCTAACCACTGCCACAAATATTCACACTTCTTAAAAACGTTAATTTGTGATTGAATAATTGTTTTATATAATATATGGGGTACACTAATGACTAAAACTACTGAGTCTATCTTATCCTCACATATTTACCTATAGACTGACTCTTTGCTATAAAGAAATAGTACCAAATATTCACAGAACTAGATAACATCTTCCTAAACTGTTTACTTTCAGGTCCACAAACTGCATGCAAAGCAGAACCTCATGCACATGAGTGCAGCGTGACTTCCCCGTCTAATGCTGTACACTCCATGCTTTAACTGGCTTCCACCCTATCCTAAGAGACACCAGTCAACAGACAACTACCTTCTATTCTTAATTCTCATCTTTTCCCCCACCCCCTTTTTTTTTTCACTCTCTATTTTTCTTCTTTCTTTTAAACTTTAAAAATGATTCACACTTAAGAAAAACAAGACATACACCATTGACCAAAGTCTTCACTGGGTTCTTTCTTGTATTGTCTTTACTTTCAATGAGCAGATTTTTTGATCATGAGTGTATGTTTTTCACAGTACTCATTTTTGATACTCCATCTTTCATCAAAGCAGCAAAGTCTCTTCAATTTCCAAGACTTCTTTAATGAAACCACATTCCTCTTCTCAGGAACCTCCTTTGCTGAGTCCACATAATTTTTACTCTGCGTGTTTCTAAGAACTTCTTCCTCTTACCCCAATTCTTCCTTTATTAAACCTATACACCTTGGGCTTCAACAAACCCTCTTATCTTGTTTCCCTCTATCAGTGTACTTTAACCAGTTCTTTTTTCCCTGATTGACCCATTAATACAGAGATTCCTCCAGTTATCTTCCGATGTAATAATGTTTTTCTTTTCATCCTTAAAACACTACTGTGATATCCATCTCATGCCTAGAATGTACAGAAAACTGAAATGTTCCTGTCCAGACCAAGTCTTTCATGCAAGGTCCATCCTCGTTCACCCAATTGCATACTACCTATTTGTGTTAGAATATCTGCCAGAAACTCAAAGGTTCACATATTCAAACTCTAATATTTTCTTAACACAACATGGCATGTCCTCCTTTGTTTCTATCCTCAATGATGCCCCAGCTTCAGAGCAGAAACTAGGTCTCAGGTTTTAAATTTTATCCTCTTAACATTACACTTCAAGTGCTTCCTGTTTTTTGATATTTCTCTACCATCAAGAATATCTCTTGAATTCTATCATTTCCCATTATTTGTGGGTAATTATTTCCTAAAGTTTCCTTTAAGAATTTCTCAACTTTCAGATCTGGCTTCCAATTTCTCTATACTCTCTCGCTTCGCTTTATATCAAGGTTGACACAATAGGGTAAACAATGGCAAGTGTGCTGTGGGAAAATAATAAATTTAGTTTGAGATGTGTTGATTTAGTTATCTCTCCCAAAAAAACCTCTTTCCACAGAAGGTCCCCTGCCCTGACTTCTACCCTCAAGCAAATCTCTACCCAAATGTAATCCTTCTTGGTAAATCTTTTCTGATCATATGTAAAATTCAATTTTGTCAAAATTACTTTTTTGTAAGAAAATTACAAAATTTTATTACTTGGGTTTATTGTTGTTATTCTTAAAAGCACTTACCACAATGGATCGTGCCACAAATGTTATGTATAGAATTGTTAATTGACTCTCTTCATTACTCCATTTGATCTGTGAGTACAAGGAAATCTGTTCCTTTCATCTATTTCTACACTGGCTTAGAACAGTTATCATGACATATCTGCTACTCAATGTTTCAAAAGAAAAACATTGTAAACTATAACCTTAGGTATATCATCTTTGAATAATTGAGATAGTTTTGTTATATCTCCTTGTCATTCACACAGCTCCATTTAAATTTTCTAATTCCTTTCATCTGTTTCTACACTGGCTTAGAACAGTTATCATGACATATCTGCTACTCAATGTTTCAAAAGAAAAACATTGTAAACTATAACCTTAGGTATATCATCTTTGAATAATTGAGATAGTTTTGTTATATCTCCTTGTCATTCACACAGCTCCATTTAAATTTTCTTTATAGTGGTGGGAAGTGTCTTTTAATATTGCTTGTTTATATGTTTCACATCATTAAATGCTTACTTACTCGAGAATCTAGATATACTGCTCTTTCACCACTTTTATGTAGGGTGCTCAATTCACATTTTTGAATCAACAAATGATGGATACAAATTTCTCTGCCATGAATTTAGGTCATGTTTGAAACTCATCTATCCTCCATTTCCAGCCATATCTCTCTCTGCGTCTCTAATGAAATACATGTGTCAACCTACATGGACTATGTAGAATATCAATATTCACACGATTCCTCTAGTTTCTAGTCTTCAACTCTCACATGTTTACCTGCCTGGCACCCACATATATTTTCAACTTCAATTTGTCCTTTTCTATCCAAATAGTTAGAGCTGTCTTCCTGAAGTTTCAAAAATTTTCCCTGTGAGAAGCCCTGGGTTTATTTCATTGACAAATGATGACTGTGATTTTTCTATAACCATTGGAATGTTACGGTGTTAGCTAGGAAGTAAGATCTTTCAGCTCGATATTTTGATTTTAGAAATAAATCCTACAAAGAGATGGACTTCATTCCACATGATTACAGGAAAGCCTTTTGTAATTGGTCACCCATATTGCAACATAAACATTAGAATAATTAGTTCAAACATAGGTTTAAAATAAACATCATGTGTCCCAAGATTGTGGTGAATGAAATAGAATTTCTTGCTTACATCCCATGTTCTGATTTTGTTGGTTTCTCTGTTCAGATTTCTTTTATTTTCTTGTATCTTTTTCCACACAGACCTCATTATGTTCAGAAGCTTTTGCTGCAAAAGAACCAACAGTTTGATTATCAGAAAAGTTTGTAGTGAAACTTTTCAGATCCTAGGGTAAGAAGG
Organism: Oreotragus oreotragus; assembly: GCA_006410675.1. Lineage (NCBI taxonomy): Eukaryota > Metazoa > Chordata > Mammalia > Artiodactyla > Bovidae > Oreotragus > Oreotragus oreotragus. The sequence continues at coordinate 231,990 of SJYX01007534.1, forward strand.
ATAGTGGAGAATATCAGATGATCGCTGGAAAAGGGAAAGTGTCCATTTTGTTTCACTTTTAAGCCCAAGTATCTACTGTGTGGGCTTCTCTGGTGGCTCATTGGTAAAGGATCCATCTGACAATGCAGGGGATGCAGGTTTGAGCCCTGGGTAAAGAAGATCCCCTGGAGAAGGAAACAACTCATTCCCATATTCTTGTCTGGGAAATACCATAGATAGAGGTGCCTGGCAGGCTCAGTCGAGAGTTGCAAAAGAGTCAGACACAACTGAGTGACTAAAAAACAAGGCTACTGTGTAGTATGTTTATAACTAGAGAAGAGAGAAAATGTTGAAAAGGGTGCTTCTCTGTAGAGAAAGTTGGCTCTCGAACTTTATTTCACCTCACCAATTTTTATCATGCAAATTCCATCTCAGATTTCAGTTGTCCTGCTGCTAGTCCTCATCTCCTACCACTCTATTCTTTTAGCTAAGAGGCAGTGTTTCTGATCAGAGTCTATCAGATTAGACTATTGCCTCACATGGACTTAGCACAAATCCAAACACAATTAATTTTATCCTCACCATCAGCCTGAGTTGTAAGAATTTAAAATGTAAAATCTTAAGTGCTTAAGATTGAGGATGTCCTTTCTTAAATAGTTTAACCTAGGACCTGGCCCACAATGCTAGTTAGTGTCTGCTTTATTTTTGACATGAATGAAGAATAGTTATCTTCATTTTCTTTGGCATTCACTCTCAGATAGAAAATCCCCCAGATTCAGACTTCCCTCTTAGCCCTTGCTTACCCGGTATTCCTCAGCCGTCCACTGAATGGAACCGTGCCTGGGAGCGCCCTGCTGCTCAGACATACAGCAGAGTAAACAACGCACATCCTTGGTGACTTTACAGAAGAAATTCTTGGTATATCGGTGTATCTCACATATCTCTTCTGCAGGATTTGGTAAGTCATAGAGTCCTTTCTGTCTGGCAAGAAGTACCAGTTTCCTCAAATCAGTGTTGGTTTTCAGGTTCAGTTGATGGAATGTTTCCCTGCACACAGGGCAGCGAGGAGGCCGTTGGTCTTCCTCCCAGTAGAGACAGAGACAGGGCATGCAGAAGCTGTGCCCACAGCCCAGTGTGACCGGGTCTATGAAATACTTCACACACAGGGAACAGGTGACTTCATTCCGGAAGCTTTTGGAACTCATGTTTCTAAAGAGAGAAAAGGAAAAAGAAAGAACATTATGTTGCCGTGAGCTTTAAAAGAAGTACCTTTAAAAAACCACAAACAGTATCAAGGGGCATGAGACTTACTTCCCACTCATAGCAACATGTTAGTGTATAGAGCAGGACAGGTGATATATTGCATGCAATGGAAAGAGGATGCTGGGTAATCAAGTGCCCTCATGAGAGTCAGGATACTGTCAGACACAGCTTTTCCATCAGGGATTCAGCTCTCATCCAGTTCCGACACAATCTTCTGCCACTGAATCTTGTTCATATTCCACCTCAACCAACACTCCTTATCCTTCTGCCAGTGATAGCAGTTAATGGATATGTATCCATTTAATCTTATTGACACATGAAGTTTGAAAAAAATATTATTATAAGTGTTTTGTCAATTTTCTGTTTCTTTTTGCTCATTAAAACAAACAACAGAGTCAACAGTTTGGGGTTAGTCTGGACAGTTTTTGAAGGTGATGAATGGGGTTGTTCTTGTGACCACAAAGTGAATTTGCTTGGAGATCAAAGCATATATCCTGAAGGGAACAGAGAAATGGGAGACCTGAGCTTTTGACAATGTCATGGAGACAATAAATTAGCCAACTCTGGTAAAGATAATCAATAAATATAAGAGGAATCAAGGAGATAGCAAAACATTTCACAACCATCAGAATTTGAATATAGTCTGGGAAGAATCATCAACGAATTTGAAACCATTTGAAAAAAAAATAGTATAAGCTCAAAAATTATTTGCTAATAAGATCCTCATTTTATAGGCTTCCCTGGTGGCTCAAATGGTAAAGAATTTGCGTGCAATGTGGGAGACCTAGGTTCGATCGCTGGGTCAGGAAGATCCCCTGGAAAAAGGAATGGCAACCCATTCCAGTATCCTTGTTTAGAGAATTCCATGGAGAGGAGCCTGATGGGATACAGTACATGGGGTCACAAAGAATAGGACTTTGTGTGATTAACACTTGAGTGACTAACACTTTTACTTTTTTCTTCATTTTATCATCATGTCATATTAAATTGCTTATTTAAATTAGGTATACTTTCAGTTATCATACACTGTGACTAAATATTTAGTTTAAACATATGACTACTGTTATCTTCCCTGTATATGAGAATTTGAATTGGAGAGGCTACTTATTTACAAGGCTGATAATTTCTTTTTGATTCAAAATAGATGAGAAATAAACAATTGCTGAACTGAACAACTATAAAATGACTTAAAATATCTTTTGAAAAGTGAGTAGCAATGAAGTGATGGTGTGTAGATACATTTATACAAATAAAAATTGTTGAGATGGATTTTATGGACTTTTGACTGAGGACCATAAAAGCTTCTACTAGCATAGATCATAAAGCTATTAAATATGCCTTAAATTAGGAGATTGCTTGAAGAACAGGGAGAAAGTATAGATGAGATCTGTGTAGAACTTGCTAGAAATGGGCCAAGGACTCATTATGAATATATTCATTTCTATATTGATAAACTTAATGATAACTCTGTGGTGTTGGAGAAGACTCTTGAGAGTTCCCTGGACTGCAAGGAGATCCAACCAGTCCATTATAAAGGAGATCAGTCCTGGATGTTCTTTGGAAGGAATGATGCTAAAGCTGAAACTCCAGTACTTTGGCCACCTCATGCAAAGAGCTGACTCATTGGAAAAGACTCTGATGCTGGTAGGGATTGAGGGCAGGAGGAGAAGGGGACGACTGAGGATGAGATGGCTGGATGGCATCACCGACTTGATGGACATGAGTTTGTGTGAACTCTGGGAGTTGGTGATGGACAGGGAGACCTGGTGTTCTGCAATTCATGGAGTCGCAGAGTCAGACGCGACTGAGCGACTGAACTGAACTGAATGATAATGATAATAGGAGAGGCTCATATGTTTATTAATTCTTGGCATTGGATCAACTTTTCTTCTATGGATTACCTATTTTAATTTTCACAACAATATTATTAACTAATTTTCTATCTTAACATACATCTTAAAAAGAGGGCACTTGACATAGTGACTGAATAAATGATTGATCTAGTACTCACATATAGATACTACCAACAGGAAAAAAAAAAAAAGCCAAAACTTAGCTTTAGATTAATTTTTAAATGTACATAGCAGAAATTCATTGCACGTTTATCATCATAACTCACTTTGGGTACTGTTAATGCAATGTTCTACTCTTGTTCAGTAAGTAACTCTGTTAAATTCAGTTCAAGGATTAAGTGCTTACTGCCTTGTGGCAGTAACTTCCAAAAGTCTCCATAGCCTAGCCAACTCCAAACACAATAGCCTAGGGCTCTGGAGAAGAATGATCTTGGCTTTTTGTTGGATGCTTTCTATATTTTCCAATGCCCATTTCCTCCCAGTGATAGGGTTATCAAATCTGTGAAAAGATATAGGTTAGATACCTGGTTATATTTTTATAGAAAATGCAAAGCATAATTAGATTTTTACAGAGTTGAAACATACTTTAATGCCAACGATTGAAATGAAACCTTTGAAACCTACTTAATCCAAGTGCCACAATCCGATTTCTAGTGACATAGTTATCCATTAAGTTCATATTTTTAATCCCTGGAATTGCTGTTTTTAAAATAAATGAACTTCCAAAGTAGGAATTTTCTATATGTATTCAATGAACTATGTTGTTGCTCAGTCACTAAGTTACGTCCTACTCTTTGGGACCTTATGGACTATAGCACGCCAGGCTCCTCTGTTGTCCACTGTCTGAACTGATATTCTCTGAAATTTTATGCTGCTCTTTGAGTTCTCCATGAATCTTTTCCCTCTGAGACTGTTTTTGTTGTTTTTGGTAGCACACTAGTGCTTTTTTTTTTTTTTTTTTTTTTCTTTCTTTCCATCTATAACTGCATACACAATAGCAACTGGTGGTTCTTTTCTAAGACTCCATCTCTTGCCCTAGTACCCTGGTTATTATCTCATGCCTTCTCATTCTATTATTCAATGTATACATAATTGAAATATCAATGCTATGTTGTAGGTTTAATGATTATGTTACAATTGTATATCACACGATTGACTAAAAATATTAATAAACTTTTTTTTTCTGAAAGAAATACGGGTTTCTCTACTAAGTTTCAGACACTATCTCCAAACGTTTTCTTTATCTTGTCTTGGTTTACATCCTATTCATGCTCCATAAGACATTTTCCTGCTTAATCAATGATTGACCATGGTGTTTCACTCAGGGAGGATACCTGACAGGGAAATTCAAAACGCTGTCTTTTTGCTACATGAAATGATCAATCATCACCAATCTGCTCTTATCACATAAAGCTGTGGCTAAAAAAGTGGAACATATTCTTGCGATGTTAAAGTTTTAATCTTTATCTGTTTATGGCTGTGCTTGGTCTTTTTCTAGTTGAGTGAGAGGGCTACCCTTTGCTGTGGAATGGTGGCTATCCTTCATTGCAGTGCTCAGGCTGCTCATTGTGGTGGCTTCACTTGTTGCAGAGAATGGGCTCTAGGTACACAGGCTTCAGTACTTGCAGCACACAGGCTCACTAGTTGTGGTACATGGGCTTAGTTGCTCCGAGGCATCTGGGATCTTGCCGGATCAAGAATCAATTCCATGTCCCCTGAATTGGCAGGGGGATTCTTCACCACTGGGCCACTAGGGAAGTCCCCAAATTTGAATCTTTAATAATATCTTCTTTTGGAAATTAAAGATTGAAAATAATAAGTTTACCCCTGACATTGCTTCTTTGTTTTGTGTACCTTTGCACATATATCAATAAAGTTACAATCTCTACCTAGATGTGAGATTTTTGTGTAAAAAAAAATCATAGTGTATTACCAACTTGCATAAGCTATCCTCAGATCCTCAGTGGAATATGAAATTCTGTTCATTGTCCAACTTCCCAACAACTTCCCTCCACAAAAAAAACCACCTCAATTTGACAAATACCCTGATTAGAGGAAGTGGCTCAGTTTGGTTCCGTTGCTCACTTGTGTCTCACTTTTTGCGACCAAATAAACGCAGCATGCCAGGCCTCCCTGTCCATCATCAACTCCTAGAGTACAACTAAACTCATGTTGCCCATTGTGTTGGTGATGCCATCCAACCATCTCATCCTCTGTTATCCCTTTCTCCTCCTGCCTTCAATCCTTCCCAGCACCAGGGTCTTTTCAAATGAGCCAGCTCTCCACATCAGGTGGCCCAAGTATTGGAGTTTCAACTTCAACATCAGTCCCTCCAATGAACACCCAGGACTGATCTCCTTTAGGATAGACTGGTTGGATCTCCTTGTAATCCAAGGGACCCTCAAGAGTCTTCTCCAACACCACAGTTCAAAAGCATAAATTCTTTGGTGCTCAGCTTTCTTTATAATCCAACTGTCACAGCCATACATGACTACTGGGAAAACCATCGATTTGACTAGACAGACTTTGTTGGAAAAGCAATATCTCTGCTTTTTAATATCTTGCCTAGGTTGGTCATAACTTTCCTTCCAAAGAGTAAGTGTCTTTTAATTTCATGGCTGCAGTCTCCATCTACAGTGATTTTGGAGCCCAGAAAAATAATATCAGCCACTGTTTCCCCATCTATTGGCCATGAAGTGATGGGCCCAGATGTCATGATCTTAGTTTCCTGAATGCTGAGCTTTAAGCCAACCTTTTCACTCTCCTCTTTCACTTTCATCAAGAGGCTTTTTAGTTCCTCCTCACTTTCTGCCATAAGGGTGGTGTCATCAGCATATCTGAGGTTATTGATATTTCTCCCGGCAATCTTGATTCCAGCTTGTGTTTCTTCCAGTCCAGCGTTTCTCATGATGTACTCTGCATATAAGTTAAATAAGCAGGGAGACAATATACAGCCTTGACGTACTCCTTTTCCTATTTGGAACCAGTCTGTTGTTCCATGTCCAGTTCTAACTGTTGCTTCCTGACCTGCATACAGATTTCTCAAGAGGCAGGTTAGGTGGTCTGGTATTCCCATCTCTTTCAGAATTTTCCACAGTTTATTGTGATCCACACAGTCAAAGGCTTTGGCATAGTCAATAAAGCAGAAATAGATGTTTTTCTGGAACTCTCTTGCTTTTTCCATGATCCAGCGGATGTTGGCAATTTGATCTCTGGTTCCTCTGCCTGTTCTAAAACCAGCTTGAACATCAGGGAGTTCACGGTTCACATATTGCTGAAGCCTGGCTTGGAGAATTTTGAGCATTACTTTACTAGCGTGTGAGATGAGTGCAATTGTGCGGTAGTTTGAGCATTCTTTGGCATTGCCTTTCTTTGGAATTGGAATGAAAACTGACCTTTTCCAGTCCTGTGGCCACTGCTGAGTTTTCCAAATTTGCTGGCATATTGAGTGCAGCACTTTCACAGCATCATCTTCCAGGATTTGAAACAGCTCAACGGGAATTCCATCACCTCCACTAGCTTTGTTCTTAGTGATGCTTTCTAAGGCCCACTTGACTTCACATTCCAAGATGTCTGGCTCTAGATTAGTGATCACATCCTCATGATTATCTGGGTCGTGAAGATCTTTTCTGTACAGTTCTTCTGTGTATTCTTGCCACCTCTTCTTAATATCTTCTGCTTCTGTTAGGTCCATACCATTTCTATCCTTTATCGAGCCCATCTTTGCATGAAATGTTCCCTTGGTATCTCCAATTCTCTTGAAGAGATCTCTAGTCTTTCCCATTCTGTTGTTTTCCTCTATCTCTTTGCATTGATTGCTGAAGAAGGCTTTCTTATCTCTTCTTGCTATTCTTTGGAACTCTGCATTCAGATGCTTATATCTTTTCTTTTCTCCTTTGCTTTTCGCCTCTCTTCTTTTCAGTGCTATTTGTAAGGCTTCTCCAGACAGCCATTTTGCTTTTTTGCATTTCTTTTCCATGGGGATGGTCTTGATCCCTGTCTCCTGTACAATGTCACGAACCTCATTCCATAGTTCATCAGGCACTCTATCTATCAGATCTAGGCCCTTAAATCTATTTCTCACTTCCACTGTATAATCATAAGGGATTTGATTTAGGTCATACCTGAATGGTCTAGCGGTTTTCCCTACTTTCTTCAATTTAAGTCTGAATTTGGAAATAAGGAGTTCATGATCTGAGCCACAGTCAGCTCCTGGTCTTGTTTTTGTTGACTGTATAGAGCTTCTCCATCTTTGGCTGCAAAGAATATAATCAATCTGATTTCGGTGTTGACCATCTGGTGATGTCCATGTGTAGAGTCTTCTCTTGTGTTGTTGGAAGAGGGTGTTTGCTATGACCAGTGCATTTTCTTGGCAAAACTCTATTAGTCTTTGCCCTGCTTCATTCCGTATTCCAAGGCCAAATTTGCCTGTTACTCCAGGTGTTTCTTGACTTCCTACTTTTGCATTCCAGTCCCTTATAATGAAAGGGACATCTTTTTTGAGTGTTAGTTCTAGAAGGTCTTGTAGATCTTCACAGAACCATTCAACTTCTGTTTCTTCAGCATTACTCGTCAGGGTATAGACTTGGATTACCATAATACTGAATGGTTTACCTTGGAAATGAACAGAGATCATTCTGTCTTTTTTGAGATTGCATCCAAGTACTGCATTTCAGACTCTTTTGTTGACTATGATGGCTACTTCATTTCTTCTAATGAATTCCTGCCCACAGTATTGGATATAATGGTTATCTGAGTTAAATTCACTCATTCTTATCCATCTTATTTTGCTGAGTCCTAGAACGTTGATGTTCACTCTTGCCATCTCCTGTTTGGCCACTTCCAATTTGCCTTGATTCATGGACCTAACATTCCAGGTTCCTATGAAATGTTCTTTACAACATTGAACTTTACTTCTATTACCAGAGGGAGTGTCTACTTTGTAAAAATTTCATTTGACCTCTCCAAGTGTTTCAGCCATCTTAGCTTCAGTTACTCTACTTCTCTCACTTCTTTAGCTTCTCTCATTTTGGTTCACAAATCAGAATCCATCATAATTTGGGGAAGAATTTAATTTCAAGAGTAGAGTGGCAAATATGCTCACCCTGGGTTTTGTTACCAACATGATTACTTATATGAGCTGAAGGAAATCCTTGGATGATGTCATAAGAGCAGTGGAAACAAGAAAACTTGAACACACCATGCAGTTTGAATAAACTGTCTATAGAAGAATTTTGTATGAGGCTTTCCTGTATGTTCACCTACTTGGTGAATTGGAAACTTACTTATAGAGTCTAACAATAAGATCTAGAAATATTTTGTTGTAAATAAATTAGGTGGGAGAAATTAAGGAAATAAACGGAAACAGCACCATAGTCTTTTCCTCTGTACTCTTCTCCATTAAACAGCAAAATAACAAAATCAACAACAGGGATTTATTATTATTTTGTATACTTTCTATCGAGATATCTGTTTGTGTGTGTCTGTGTTCATGTGTTCGAGATAGAGCAAGAAATAAATAGAGAAAAACAGAGCAGAGAGTACATTGATTCTGTGAATTATTTAATGTAGAAGCCAAATAGCTGAAGGGAAGTCTGTGCTTGCTCTTAAGCCCAATTTCCTGGAAAGAATAACATTTAAATGGAATTCCCAGGAAAAGCTAAACAATAAGTCAGGATTGAAGTCAATATATTTTTATGGGGTATTTCTTTCCTTTTTAGAGGATATCACCCTGTGTTCCTCAGTTTTGTCCAAAGGTGACAAAATTAGGAGATTAAAAATTCATCTGGATTCCTATTTCCATCCAATATGAATAAACTGGTATATCCTATTTAAATAGCTCAAAATCAGAGATTAAGAGAAAAACATATGTATGAAAGACTCCTTTTGGTTAACTCCAAATCTTTAAAAATATGAGAAGTTTGTTCATTTGCTTCAGTGGACAGCCTGATCTTCCCCTACTTTAGAAACCTCCAGTGACCACAAGTGAAGGCTATATTCCGCATGTGATGATTTCCTCTTTTTATAAATTGTAATTGAGTTAGGAGGTAGAGGGATCCTTAGCAGAGCAGCTGGAAGTTTTCAAGAAGAGTAAAACTGAATTTTGTTTTCCCCAGATGCTCCAAGGACAAAGTTAATCACAGGAGATGAGCTCATTTTGAATAAAGAGCATGAGATGACCACTCCTGAGGTCAGTGAAAGCTCCCAAACTGTACAAGTGCAGAAAGATTCACAGGAGTAAAAAAGGAGTGGGAACCACCACATAATAGTTGATGTCAAGCTCCCACAAGCCTCTGTACTGAATCTATCCTGGAAAAAACGTGCACATATGTTGAGAACTGTTCTAGAATAGGTCAGGTGTGGGGAAAAAAGTGCAACAATTGGCCAAAGGTAAAGGACCAAACTAGATAGCATATTCAAAAGCAGAGATATTACTTTGCCGACTAAGGTCTGTCTAGTCAAGGCTATGGTTTTTCCAGTAGTCATGTATGGATGCGAGAGTTGGACTGTGAAGAAGGCTGAGCACCGAAGAATTGATGCTTTTGAACTGTGGTGTTGGAAAAGACTCTTGAGAGTCCCTTGGACTGCAAGGAGACCCAACCAGTCCATTCTGAAGGAGATCAGCCCTGGGATTTCTTTGGAAGGAATGATGCTAAAGCTGAAACTCCAGTAGTTTGGCCACCTCACATGAAGAGTTGACTCATTGAAAAGACTCTGATGCTGGGAGGGATTGGGGGCAGGAGGCAAAGGGGAAGACAGAGGATGAGATGGCTGGATGGCATCACTGACTCGATGGACGTGAGTCTGAGTGAGCTCCGGGAGTTGGTGATGGACAGGGAGGCCTGGCGTGCTGCGATTCATGGGATCGCAAAGAGTCAGACACGACTGAGCGACTGAACTGAAGAATCTTTCACTTTCACTTTCCTTAACAACATGAATAAGAAAAATATATCTCCTTCAGTGAGTGCAAGACAGTTGACTGAGATGGGAACAGATACTTAACCCAGCAGAGGATATGGGGTTCAACTCTATTCCTCTTCAGGTTGCTGACCATACCAGCATGTGAATCTCTCTCCAGGGATAAAAAAATTCCATGCCAGATGTCACTGGGAGCATTACAGTCAACAGTGTTGCTTAATATGGCAGGTGTTTCTCTCATCCTGACCACTGATCAAAGTAGAATTTTACCTTTTAAAATAATACTTATACATTTCCAATTTTATTGATTTGAGTCTTCTCCCTTTCTTTCTTGATGAGTCTGGCTAACGGTTTGTCAATTTTATTTATCTCCTCAAATAATCAGCTTTTATTAATAGTTTTATTGATCTTTGCTATTGTCTTCTTCATTTCATTTTCATTTATTTCAGCTCTGAACTTTATCATTTCTTTCCTTCTACTAATTTTGGGGTTTCTTTGTTCTTTTTCTAGTTGCTTTAGGTGTAAGGTTAGGTGGTTAATTTATGTTTCTCTTGTATCCTTGGAAGGAAAGTTATGACCAACCTAGATAGCATATTCAAAAGGAGAGACATTACTTGGCCAACAAAGGTCCGTCTAGTCAAGTCTGTGCTAATGTATGGATGAGAGAGTTGGACTGTGAAGAAAGCTGAGTGCCAAAGAGTTGATGCTTTTGAACTGTGGTGTTGGAGCAGACTCTTGAGAGTCCCTTGGACTGCAAGGAGATCCAACTAGTCCATTTTAAAGGAGATCAGACTTGGGTGTTCTTTGGAAGGACTGAGGCTAAAGCTGAAACTCCAGTACTTTGGCCACCTCATGCGAAAAGTTGACTCACTGGGAAAGACTCTGATACTGGGAGGGATTGGGGACAGGAGGAGAAGGGGATAACAGAGGATGAGATGGCTGGAGGCATCACCGACTCAATGGACATGAGTTTGGGTGAACTGCAGGAGTTGGTGATGGACAGAGAGGCCTGGCGTGCTGCAATTCATGGGGTCACAAAGAGTTGGACATGACTGAGTGACTGAACTGAACTGAACTGAACTGTATTCTTGAGGTAAGGCTTATATTGCTATAAACTTCCCTCTTCACTTCAGTCACTCAGCCCTGTCCAGCTCTTTGTGACCCTATGGAGTGCAGCATGCCAGGCTTCACTCTCCACCACGAACTCCTAGAGGTTGCTCAAACTCATGTCCATTGAGTGGGTGATTCTGTTGACTTTTACTGCATTCCATAGGGCTTGAGTGGTTGTATTTTCATTGTCATTTGTTTTCAGGTGTTTTTAAAAAATTTTTTCTCCTTGATTTCTTTAGTGATCTCTTGGTTACTCAGAAGCATATTATTTCATCTCCATGTGTTCGTGGGTTCTTTTTATAACTTTTTTCTGTAGTTGATATCATTGCAGTCAGCAAAGATGCTTGAAATTTTTTCAGGCTTTTCTTAAATTTACCAAGGCTTGATTGTGACCGAAGATGTGATCTATCTCATTCTTGAGGAAAAAAGTGAAATCTATTGTTTTTGGGTAAAATGCCCTATAGATATTAATTAGGTCAAATGGGTCCAATGTATCAATTAAGCCTTGTGCTGCCTTGTGCTTCCTTATTAATTTTCTGTCTGGATGATCTATCCATTGGTGTGCGTGGAATATTAAAGTCCCCCGCTACTATTGTGTTACTGTCAATTTCCCCTTTAATAGTTGTTGGCATTTGCCTTATGTATTGATGTGTTCTTATGTTGGGTGCATATATATTTATAATTGCTTTATCTTCTTCTTAGATTGATCCCTTGATCATTATGTGGTGTCCTTCCTTGTCTCTTGTAATGGTCTTTATTTTAAAGTCTATTTATCTGATATGCATATTGCTATGCTTACTTTATTTTCATTTTCATTTCCATTTGCATGGAATATATTTTTTCAGCCTCTCACTTTCGTTCTGTATGTGTCCCTAGGCCTAAGATGGGTCTCTTGTAGACAGCATGTATAGGGGTCTTATTTTTGTATCTGACTTCCCTGGTGGCTCAGATGGTAAAGCATCTGTCTTCAATGCGGGAGACCCATGTTCAAGCCCTGGGTTGGGAAGATCCCCTGGAGAAGGAAATGGCAATCCACTTCAGTACTATTGCCTGGAAAATCCCACGCACAGAGGAGCCTGGTAGGCTACAGTCTATGGGGTCACAAAGAGTCGGACACGGCTGAGCGACTTCACTTCACTTATTTTTGTATCCATTCAGCCAGCCCTTGTCTTTTGGTTGGGGAATTCAACCCATCTTGTATTTGCAACCATTTAGATAATCTTTGTCTTTTGGTTGAAGCATTTAGTCCAAAGTGACTCAGTTATACACATATATACATTCTTTTTATATATATTCTTTTAAAATACTTAAATACAAAGTTCCCTTTGCTATGCATTAGGACTTTGTTGCTTATCCATTCTAAATGTAATTGTTTGCATCTACCAACCCTGAACTCCCAGTCCTTTCCTCTCTCTCTCCCCTTTCCTGTGGCAACCATAAGTGAAGAAGGCTGAGCACTAATTAATTGATGTTTTTGAACTGTGGTGTTGGAGAAGACTCTTGAGAGTCTCTTGGACTGCAAGAAGATCCAACCAGTCCATTCTGAAGGAGATCAACCCTGAGATTTCTTTGGAAGGAATGATGTTAAAGCTGAAACTCCAGTACTTTGGCCACCTCATGCGAAGACTGACTCATTGGAAAAGACTTTGATGCTGGGAGGGATTGGGGACAGGAGGAGAAGGGGACGACCGAGGATGAGATGGCTGGATGGCATCACTGACTCGACGGACATGAGTCTGAGTGAACTCCGGGAGCAGGTGATGGACAGGGAGGACTGGCATGCTGCGATTCATGGGATTGCAGAGTCGGACACGAATGAGCGACTGAACTGAACTTATGAGTCTTTTAGTGTTTTGTAGATAGGTTCACTTGTGCAATATTTTAGGTTCTATATTTAAGTGATATCATATAGTACTTGTCCTTTTATGACTTATTTCTCTTAGTATAATAATATAAACTTTAATTGGTTACATGTTGCTGCAAATGGCACTATTTCATTCTTTTTAATGACTGAGTAGTGTTCCATTGTATATATGGACCACATCTTCATCCATTCAGTTGTCAATGGACATTTAGGTTACTTCCATATTTGGACTATTGTGAATAGTGCTGCTATGAACACAGGGTTGCATGTATCTTTTCAAATGATAGTTTTGTCTGGGTATATTCCCAAGAGTGAGATTTCTGGATCATATGGTAATTCTATGTTTAGTTTTCTGAGGAACCTCCATATTGCTTTCCATGGTGGCTGTACCAACTTAAATTCCCACCAGAAGTGTCAGAACATCACACTGTATATTAAGCAATATTCTTTGGACAGAAAAGGAAAGAATGCATAAAAGTAGAATCTGAAGAAATGAAGGAGAAAATTATAAACAAATAAAGAGATAAACTTAAAAACTAATTTTAAAAGATCAATAATGTAGATTATGACCTCAATTAAGCCAAATATGAAGTAAATATATATTAGGATAAAAATGGAGATATAATCCAGATACAAATGAGATTTAAATAATTACAAGTAAATACTCTAACTTTCTAAAATTCTAGATTGTGTGGATATTTTCCCAGCAAAAACATAAATTAGCAACACTGACTTATAAATAAATGGAAAATTAGGGTACTAATTATTGTAAATAGGTTGGAAAAGTGATTTAAAATATATTACTAAACAAAGAACTGTGATCAGAGAGTTTCAAAGATGAACGTTATCCAATATTTAGAAAAGAGATAGATTTAGCTTAAATTACAGACCATAAGAAAATGGGAGAAGGCTCCTAAATTCATTATAGAAAGACAATACAATACTAATAACAAAACATGACAAGTGTACAAAGAAGGAAAACATAGTTCAATTATGGTTTAAATTATGAATGTAAATAAAATATTATTAATTGGAATTTAGCAGTGAGATCTTCAGGTGGGATTTCAAGAATATGAGAGTACAAAATCAGGAACTTTAACACATTTTACGACACCATGGTGTTAATGGAGAGTGCCAAATGAGCACAGCCATAGATACTTAAAGTTACTTGATGAAATTTAGCAGATATTCTTAATAAACCCTGACTAAAATAAGAAACAAAAGAAACTTTCTTAGGATGTCCTGTCTTAGGATAGAATAGTTTTCACTTGTAAGCAATGAGAAGCCCATTTTAACTATTATTATTAACTTTAAACAATATATTCTAGCAAATGCAATAAGAAAAGAATAGTAAATAATCAATACTATCAATGGAAAGGAGCAAAATTATCCATATTTTTGATAAAAATTGAAATCTAAGAAATCTAAGTCTGCTGGTCCTCTTAAGGGAGATGTTCAAAGTGGCTGTGTACATTATAAATACACAAATTAATTGATTTTTCTTTGTTTTACATAACCAGCTATAAATGAAAATAAAGTTAACCTATTCAAAGTGGCAACAAAAACTATAAAACAATTAGAACTAATTTAACAAGACCAGTATAATATCTATATCAAGAGATCCATAAAGCATTTCTAAAAGAAACTAATCGATATGATGACTAAAGGAAAGATTTACCATGTTCTTGGTAACATGATAGCAAAAACGCGACAGTGCTTCTTAAGTTAATATATGAATTAAAAGAAATTTTAGTAGAAGGCCTAATATTAAAGTGACTTACAATTATTTTGAAAGAAAAATATCCAAGAAGATAATACTGGCTTAGCATGTATAAATTAATAAAACAGAAAATAAAGTAATAGACTACAGAGTATATTTGTGAGTATACATGCATATGTATATGTATGTATGTATAAGGTAAAGATAGTATCTCTGTTCACTGTGAAATGATGATTATATTTTGGTTTATATCAATAGTGATGTTAAAATTGTCTTTCCTCCTCAAAGAAAAGAGAATTGGATATCCCTCCTAACGTTATACACAAATACACACACACATGCCCACAAAGGTAAATAAATAAATAAAATTATTATAAGTGAATTACAAGAAAGTCATAATAATCATAGGAAAGATATTAGCAGACTATTTGAATATTCTATGAGTCTGAAGACTCATAATAATGTCTAGAATCCAAGGAGGAAAAGTATATATTTAAGTCTGATTAAAGAAAAATGGAAAATTATTTCAATAAAGATATCATGAGTGAGGTCAAGTATATATTTGGGAGACAATTTCAGGGCACATAAAAGATATAGCATTAATACTTATACTATGTATTTAGCTCTTGTATTTCATAGCGTGCAGATAGATAACCATAAAAATAGGCAAGGAGTTGTTTAGAATAGCCAAATGATAGGAAAACAAATTCAAATGAATAGTAACCGAACAAAAATTTTCTCAGACTTACTTATAGTAAAATGAAAATGAAAATAATAATGAAATATCTCTTTTTACCAATCATAATGGAAACAAAATCACGTTGAGACTGGAGAGCAGTTGGGTCCTTTTTCAAATGAAGCCGTGGCGTTTTCTCTATCGACCAGTCAGGCCACAGGACCATGTTGCTCTCTTAAGTGCTAACAGTGCACTTGTACATCCTAGACTGGCTAGCAAGTTTCTCACACACAAAACTGAGTATCCAGGAATGATTAGATAGCTGAGTTCAAGTGTCTTTTTTGTTCATTATCTATATACTATCTTTCCAGTTCCTATAGAGTGTGAATACATTAATCTGCAGATATGAATAATCTTGTCCATTAACTCGCAGTATAAATTTACAAAGTATCATCTGTTTTCTTCTGTATTTACAAAGTATCATCTGTATTTCTTCAGGTTGAATTAGTAGAAATCTGTCCATCAAATATCAGTCCTTATAATAACCTTTTTCTTTTCCCCCCCTCCAGTTTTCTAGAGCTATAATTGACACACATCGCTATATAAGTTTAAGGTGTATTTGATTAAGGTGTAAATGATTTTACTACATAGTGAAGTGACTACCACAATAAAGTTTAGTGAACATCTCCTACCTCATATGATACAAAATTAAAGAAATAGAAAAAAAATTCTTTGCGATAAGAACTTAGATTTACTGTATTAACACTTTTTATATATAACATACAGTAGTATTAATTATTTTTGTCATGTTATACATTATACCACTAGTTCTTCTCTATCTTATAACTGGAAGTTACAATTTCCCCTCTCTCGATCGATCCTCCTACACCTTTCAAAACCATAAATCTGAATTCTTTTCTATGAGACTCTTTTTTTTTGTTTGTTTTAAAAATATAAATTTATTTATTTTAATTGGAGGCTAATTACTTTACGATATTGTATTGGTTTCACCATACATCAAGATGAATCCTCCACGGGTGTACACGTGTTCCCCATCCTGAACCCTCCTCCCACCTCCCTCCCCATACCATTCCTCTGGGTCATCCCAGTGCACCAGCCCCAAGCATCCTGTGTCAGGAATAGAACCTGGACTGGAGACTCGTTTCACATATGATATTATACGTATTTCAATGCCATTCTTGGTTTTGAAGAATAATTAACCTTCAGTTCACTTCAGTTCAGCTCAGTTCAGCTGCTCAGTCATGTCTGACTCTTTGTTATCCCATGGACTGCAGCATGCCAGGCCTCCCTGTCCATCACCAACTCCCAGAGTTTACTCAAACTCAAATGCATTGAGTCAGTGATGCCATCCAACCATTTCATCCTCTGTTGTCCCCTTCTTCTCCTGCCTTCCATCTTTCCCAAGATCAGGGTCTTTTCAAATGAGTCAGCTCTTCACATCAGGTGGCCAAAGTATGGGAGTTTCAGCTTCAACATCAGTTCTCCAAATGAACACTCAAGACTGATCTACTTTAGGAGGGATTGGTTGGATATCCTTGCTGTCTAACGGACTCTCAAAAGTCTTCAACACAACAGTTCAAAAGCATCAGTTCTTCAGTGCTCAGCTTTCTTTATACTCCAACTCTCACATCCATACATAACTACTGGAAAAACCACAGCATTGACTAAACGGATCTTTGCTGGCAAAGTTATGTCTCTGTTTTCTAATATGCTGCCTAGATTTGTCACAACTTTCCTTCCAAGGAGTAAGCCTCTTTTAATTTCATGGCTGAAGTCTCCATCTGCAGTGATTTTGGACCCCTCCAAAAATAAAGTCAGCCACTGTTTCCACTGTTTCTCAATCTATTTGCCATGAAGTAATGGGACTGGATTTCATAATCTTTGTTTTCTGAATGTTGAGCTTTAAGCCAACTTTTTCACTCTCTTCTTTCACTTTCATCAAGAAGCTCTTTAGGTCTTCTTCCCTTTCTGCCATAAGGATGGTGTCATCTGCATATCTGAGGTTATTGATATTTCTCCCAGCAATCTTGATTCCAGCCTGTGTTTCTTCCAGCCCAGCATTTCTCATGATGTACTCTACACAAAAGTTAAATAAGCAGGGTGACAATATACAGCGTTGATGTACTCCTTTTCCTATTTGGAATCAGTTTGTTGTCCCATGTCCAGTTTTAACTGTTGCTTCCTGACCTGCATACAGGATTCTGAAGAACCAGGTCAAGTGGCCTGGCATTCCCATCTCTTTTAGATTTTCCACAGTTTATTGTGATCCACACATTCAAAGAATTTGGCATAGTCAATAAAGCAGAAATAGATGTTTTTCTGGAACTCTCATGCTATTTCAGTGATCCAGTGGATATTGGCAATTAGATCTCTGGTTCCTCTGCCTTTTCTAAAACCAGCTTGAACATCTGGGGCTTCATGGTTCACGTGTTGCTGAAGCCTGGCTTGGAGAATTTTGAGCATTACTTTAATAGCGTGTGAGATGAATGCAATCATGTGGTAGTTTCAGTATTCTTTGGCATTGTATTTCTTAGGGATTGGAATGAAAACTGATCTTTTCCATTCCTGTGGCCACTGCTGAGTTTTCCAAATTTCCTGGCATATTGAGTGCAGCATTTTCACAGCATCATCTTCCAGGATTTGAAATAGCTCAGCTGGAATTCCATCACCTCCACTAGCTTTGTTCATAGTGCTGCTTTCTAAGGCCCACCTGACTTTAGATTCCATGATGTTTGGCTCTAGATGA
The DNA here is from genome assembly GCA_006410675.1 of Oreotragus oreotragus. Lineage (NCBI taxonomy): Eukaryota > Metazoa > Chordata > Mammalia > Artiodactyla > Bovidae > Oreotragus > Oreotragus oreotragus. Next base: position 250,140 of record SJYX01007534.1, read on the forward strand.
GTGATCATACCATCATGATAATCTGGGTCGTGAAGATATTTTTTGTACAGTTCTGTGTATTCTTGCCACCTCTTCTTAATATCTTCTGCTTCTTTTAGGTCCATACCATTTCTGTCCTTTATTGAGCCCATCTTTGCATGAAATGTTCCCTTGTTATCTCTAACTTTCTTGAAGAGATCTCTAGTCTTTCCCATTCTATTGTATTCCTCTATTTCTTTGCACTGATCACTGAGGAAGGCTTTCTTATCTCTCCTAGCTATGTTTTGGAACTCTGCATTCAAATGGGTATATCTTTTCTTTTCTCCTTTGGTTTTCACTTCTCTTCTTTTCACAACTATTTGTAAGGCCTCCTGAGACAGCCATTTTGCTTTTTTGCATTTCTTTTTCTTGGGGATGATCTTGATCCCTTTTTCCTGTACAATGTCACAAACCTCTATGTATAGTTCATCAGGCACTCTGCCTATCAGATCTAGTCCCTTAAATCTATTTCTCACTTTGACTGTATAATTGTAAGGGATTTGATTTAGGTTAATAGATGGGGAAACAGTGGAAACAGTGTCAGACTTTATTTTTTGGGGCTCCAAAATCACTGCAGATGGTGACTGCAGCCATGAAATTAAAAGACGCTTACTCCTTGGAAGAAAAGTTATGACCAACCTGGATAGTATATTCAAAAGCAGAGATCACTTTGCCGACTAAGGTCCGTCTAGTCAAGGCTATGGTTTTTCCAGTGGTCATGTATGGATGTGAAAGTTGGACTGTGAAGAAAGCTGAGCGCCGAAGAATCGATGCTTTTGAACTGTGGT
>SJYX01007534.1:253840-265158 GCA_006410675.1 Oreotragus oreotragus
TCAAAACCATCAAATTCTTCGGTGCTCAGCCTTCTTCAGAGTCCAACTCTCACATCCATACATGACCACAGGAAAAACCATAGCCTTGACTAGACAGACCCTAGTCGGCAAAGTAATGTCTCTGCTTTTGAATATACTATCTTCAGTGATAGGCTGTTATCACAGAAGAACTTACAAATCTCATGTACTGTAACACATTGTTTAAACCTGAATCTGTGCCATGAGTCATGAACCCATGCTTGCCAGTCATTTTCTGTCTTAATACTCCAGTAACCAGTATAGGCAGCACAGTATTTTGGGAATGGAAGTCATAAAATGTTGTTAATAGGTCCAGCTTTGCCACGTTCCAGTTGAATGACTTGAAAAAAATCCTTTTTATTTCATTTTCCCATCTGTCAGATGGGGATACAGCTGACCAACCTTCTTGAGAGCAAAAGCTGACCAGGTCTAATTCAACTTTGTGTCCTCAGCCATGCCTGGAGATACATTATATGTCCTCCAATAGTGCACCTGCCTACTTCACAAAGGTGTTTGGGGAGTCATGGAGGGTGCATCACTCTATTAGGAAGGTTTCCATAAGGAAGGAAGATGAATCAGATACCACTTATGCAGCATGTCAAGTTCTCCCATATTCACCTATGGCAGGGCATTTGGCCACTTGTTCTAACCTCAGTGCCTGCAGTATACCAACTCTATGGGAAATCCATCCGGTCTCACTGGGGACAACCCAATAGCATCTTACCACCCACCCATATCAAGGAAGATTGAGACACTACAGGACCCACACACACGCAACACAAAAGTACATAAGAATTAGCACTTAAGGTGATACTCTGACCTGTGGACAAAGTCTTTTCCCTTTCTCCCCAAAAGAGACCATCCCGAGAAACGGCCGTTTATATGGCCAGTGAAACGTGGGTAGTGCATCATCATGTTAGATGGTCCACCTTCCTTTCCTCACTTCCCCTTTCCCTCACTTCTACTTCCTAGGATTTCAGGCCTCCACAGGAAGGGCCTTGAAGGGCCGTGGTTAATGAAATCCTGGTGGACAGAGCTGTGAGCAGTATATCTGACATTCACTTTGTATGGAGAGATCGCCTAAGGTATAGGTATACAAGGAATCCAGGGCAGTTGATTGGCTGGTTTGTCAGGGGCCCAAAAGGAACAGATTAGAAGACTGGGGAGAAAGAGTTCTATGAAAGACATAAAATGATGGACATTTTTGAGCACAGGCACAAAATGTGCAAGGTTATGCCTCACATTCTCCAGAGAATGTGAGTGTCCTCCAGAGAGCACCCACCATAGAGGAGATTCTCAGAGACCAAATGGATAGGAATGACTTGTCCTGCACAAGGCCAGGCTGTCTCCTTGACTACCCAAGGTGGCTTGATGAGCCCATAAACAGAGCAATCATGGTGTAGGAATGGAGGCTACAAAAGGACCCCTCAGCATGGACTCACTTTAAGTAAGACAGACCCAGTTCTACTACTGCTGAATGCACAAGCTGCAGAAGGAAAAATCAATGCTGAGCCCTCATATGGCACCTGTCTCTTATACACATCTAGATGTGTATAAGAGACAGACCCCATAGATGGCAGCCCACCAGGCTCCCCCATCCCTGGGATTCTCCAGGCAAGAATACTGGAGTGGGTTGCCATTTCCTTCTCCAATGCATGAAAGAGAAAAGTGAAAGTGAAGTCGCTCAGTCTGTCCAACTGTTAGCGACCCCATGGACTGCAGCCCACCAGGCTACTCCGTCCATTGGATTTTCCAGGCAAGAGTACTGGGGTGGGGTGCCATTGCCTTCCCCAATTCTTCCTCTATGTATAGATATATAGAAAAAATGTGGAGTGCTTACATTTTCTTTTGGCATAAAATGTAAAAGCTACATACTTTTTCTGGGTATTTATTTTTATTTAGCTCTTGTTGGAGTATAGTTGATTTATAATGTGTTAATTTCTGCTGCACAGCAAATGAATCACTTATACATAGACAAATACCCACTCATTTTTATTCTCTTTCCTCATATACGTCACTAGAGAGTAGTTCCCTGTAGTATGCAGTATGTCCTTATTAGTTTTCTGTTTTATATACACTAGTGTGTACATGTTAACCACAATCTCCAAATTTGTCCCCCTCCCCTTTGCTCTTGGTAACCATAGTTGTTTGTTTGTTTAAATCTGTGACTCTATTTCTATTTTGTAAGTATGTTCATTTCTACCAGTTTTTTTTTTTAAAGACTTGACATATAAGTAATATCACATACTTACTTATCTTTGTCTGACTTACTTCACTCAGTGTGACAATTTCTAGGTCTATCCATGTTGCTGCAAATGACATTTCATTTTTTCATGACTGAGTAAAATTCCATTGTGCATATGTAATCACATCTTTATCCATTCCTCTGTTGATGGATATTTAGGTTGCCTCTGTGTTTTGACTATTGTGAATAGTGCTACTATGAAAACAGGTGGATGTATCTTTTTGAATTCTGTTTTTCTCCAGATAGGTGCCCAAGGAATTGGATTGCAGCATCAAATGGTGGCTCTATTTTCAGTTTTGTTAAGGAACCTACATTATGTTCTCCAAAGTGGTGGTACAGATTTGTATTCCCACCAATGGTGCAGGAGTATTAATTTTATGCAAAAATGCTCCACAAAATAGTAGCAAACCAAATCCAGCAAGACATTAAAAGGATTATACTTCATGATCAAATGGGATTTATCCCATGTATACAAGAAGTTTTCAGGATCCACAAATCAATCAGTGTGATACATCACGTTAACAAACTGATGAATAAAACCAGATGATCAGATCAATAGATACAGAAAAAGCTTTTGATAACATTCAAAATCCATTTATGATAAAAAAAACTCTCCAGAAAGTGGCCACAGAGGCAACCTACCTCACCATAATAAAGCCATATATGGCAAATCAACAGCTGACATCACACTCAATGGTGGAAAAACTAAGGGCTTCCAGTGATTAGAAAAACTGAGGGTGATCCAGTGGTTAGAAATCTGCCTTGCTATATAGGGAACAGCAGTTCGATCCCTGTTCCAGGAAGATCCTACATGCTTCAAGAGCAATGAAGCCTGTGTGCCACAAGTACTGAGGCCATGTGCTACAACTACTGAAGCCCGTGAACCTAGAGTCCATGGTCAACAACAAGAGAAGCCACTGTCATTGGGACGCCCGCACACAGCAATGAGAGAGTAGCCCCTGCTCACCACAACCAGGGAATGAATGCCTGTGTATAGCAACAAAGACCCACCACAGCCAATAAATGAATAAGCCTTTAAAATAAAAAGCTGAAAGCATGGCCTCCAAAATCAGGAATAAGGCAAGGAAGTCCAGTGCAAACCTTATTAAAGACAAAGTCAGAGAAGAGTCTCCTTGCTCTCATGCTCCCTACTACCCTTTTGTTAAGTACTGTACTGGTAAGAGTTTATCAGAAATTTAACAAGTAGATTACAAAGTTATATTTTATCACCGTCACTCTCAGACTAACCTGTATGTATGCATTTGTGTCACTCCAGAGACAAAAGGCCTTGAGAGAGCTTAGTGGTCTTCACAGGGGGTGCAGTGGTGAAGAATCTGCCTGTAATGCAGGAGCTTCCAGAGACACAGGTTCGATCCCTGGGTTGGGAAAATTCCCTGTAGGAGGACATGGCAACCCATTCCAGTATTGTTGCGTGGAGAATCCCATGGACAGAGGAGCCTGGCAGGCTACTGTCCATGGGGTCACAAAGAGTTGGAGACGACTAAAGCACTTAGCAGCAGCAGCAAGAGCTATAGGAAATTCACCTGGCTATATTCTCTTCCACTTTCAAAGTAGAAAGCATCCTAAAGCTTATCACAAGGTCCTCCACATTCCCCTACAATGTAATTTCATCCTTGTTAGCAATAAATATTATTGAAGGGAATTGAAACTGACAAGCCTCCTTGATTTAGGAAACTAGATTAAGCATTCATTGATTAGCAAATGAAACTTCATGCAGCAATCCAAAGTAAACCATTCACTAATCTTACAACTAATGACAGTAATCCAGACATGTAAGTCTCCCAATACATACAATGTAACATGTGACGCAATCAGAGCATGAGCTATTTTATGAGCAACAAAACAGAAAATTTTTTCCTATGTTAGAAATCAGGTTTGGTCAGTTTCCACGTTTCCACTTGGGTGAGGAACAGAGAAAAGGATACAGACCCACTCAACAGAGATTAGGGATTCATGCAGAGACCATAAAAGGAGTGCATGACTAATAGACTGAGGTTTCCTTGTCTTCTATATTTACATATATTTGAAGTAAATTACAAATACATGTAATGTTTCAAAAGGATTTGAATTTTGTTTTCACAGTGACTGAATTGACTTCTGGGTGTATTTTAGTCACTGGAAGAAGGTAGGTAATTTTTTTAAAGAGCAGTTCAAATTTTGATAATGTTTCTGATTTTTAAAAAATTGCTCTGGGACTTCCCTGGTGGTCCCGTGGCTAAGACTTCAGCTCCCAGTGCAGGGGGCCCAGGTTCCTTTCCTGGTCAGGGAACTAGATCCCACATGCAATAACAGAAGATCACTCAGCCACAGTGAAGATCAAATATACCGTGTGCCACAGCTAAGACCTGGCACAGCCAAATAAACATATTAAAAAATAGCTCTAATTTCAGATGGCTGGTTTCTTTTCTTAAGAAGTAGGGAAAATACTATTGGGTATTGACACCCACCCCAAACCCTGGTCAGGCTGCACTCCACAGGTCTGTACTTGCCCAGATTCAAGACTGAAGAAACAGCCAGCCGTCATTGACAGAAGCAAGGTCCTGGAGCAACATCCACAGCATGCCCTGAGCAGCCAGCAGGAGGTGACAGCAATCTTCATTCCAGGGGAGAGGGAGGTGGCGGTGGCCAGTTATAGGGGAAATTGACATCAGGTTAGCTCATCAGTTACCAGGGAAACCAAGAGAGGCTCAGGTTCACCACAGCCTCCTTGATAAGCACTCCAGGTGAAAATGTTCTGACCTAAGGGTTAGAATGGGCTTCCCTGGTGGCTTCCAGTAAAGAATCAGCCTGCAGTGCAGGAGACCACCTGCAATGCAGGAGATGGGGGTTTGATCCCTGGGTCAGGAAGATTCCCTGGAGACAAAAATGGCAACAAACTCCAATATTCTTGCCTGGGAAATCCCATGAACAGAGGAGCCGTGTGAGCTACACTCCACGGTGTCACAAGAGTGGGACTCACCTTAGTAACTGAACCACCACCAAAGGTGAGAACAGTCATTAGCTGGGGCCTGGGGCAAGTACATAGAAAGTCGGTCCTGTGAGTAAGGTGTAGGTGAAGCAGGCACTGGACTGGCAGGGGATGGACAAGGCACAAGAGAACAGCCATCATGAGTGGCCTGACCGTANTGTCATTGGGACGCCCGCACACAGCAATGAGAGAGTAGCCCCTGCTCACCACAACCAGGGAATGAATGCCTGTGTATAGCAACAAAGACCCACCACAGCCAATAAATGAATAAGCCTTTAAAATAAAAAGCTGAAAGCATGGCCTCCAAAATCAGGAATAAGGCAAGGAAGTCCAGTGCAAACCTTATTAAAGACAAAGTCAGAGAAGAGTCTCCTTGCTCTCATGCTCCCTACTACCCTTTTGTTAAGTACTGTACTGGTAAGAGTTTATCAGAAATTTAACAAGTAGATTACAAAGTTATATTTTATCACCGTCACTCTCAGACTAACCTGTATGTATGCATTTGTGTCACTCCAGAGACAATAGGCCTTGAGAGAGCTTAGTGGTCTTCACAGGGGGTGCAGTGGTGAAGAATCTGCCTGTAATGCAGGAGCTTCCAGAGACACAGGTTCGATCCCTGGGTTGGGAAAATTCCCTGTAGGAGGACATGGCAACCCATTCCAGTATTGTTGCGTGGAGAATCCCATGGACAGAGGAGCCTGGCAGGCTACTGTCCATGGGGTCACAAAGAGTTGGAGACGACTAAAGCACTTAGCAGCAGCAGCAAGAGCTATAGGAAATTCACCTGGCTATATTCTCTTCCACTTTCAAAGTAGAAAGCATCCTAAAGCTTATCACAAGGTCCTCCACATTCCCCTACAATGTAATTTCATCCTTGTTAGCAATAAATATTATTGAAGGGAATTGAAACTGACAAGCCTCCTTGATTTAGGAAACTAGATTAAGCATTCATTGATTAGCAAATGAAACTTCATGCAGCAATCCAAAGTAAACCATTCACTAATCTTACAACTAATGACAGTAATCCAGACATGTAAGTCTCCCAATACATACAATGTAACATGTGACGCAATCAGAGCATGAGCTATTTTATGAGCAACAAAACAGAAAATTTTTTCTTATGTTAGAAATCAGATTTGGTCAGTTTCCACGTTTCCACTTGGGTGAGGAACAGAGAAAAGGATACAGACCCATTCAACAGAGATTAGGGATTCGTGCAGAGACCATAAAAGGAGTGCATGACTAATAGACTGAGGTTTCCTTAAGTCTTCTATATTTACATATATTTGAAGTAAATTACAAATACACGTAATGTTTCAAAAGGATTTGAATTTTGTTTTCACAGTGACTGAATTGACTTCTGGGTGTATTTTAGTCACTGGAAGAAGGTAGGTAATTTTTTTAAAGAGCAGTTCAAATTTTGATAATGTTTCTGATTTTTAAAAAATTGCTCTGGGACTTCCCTGGTGGTCCCGTGGCTAAGACTTCAGCTCCCAGTGCAGGGGGCCCAGGTTCCTTTCCTGGTCAGGGAACTAGATCCCACATGCAGTAACAGAAGATCGCTCAGCCACAGTGAAGATCAAATATACCGTGTGCCACAGCTAAGACCTGGCACAGCCAAATAAACATATTAAAAAATAGCTCTAATTTCAGATGGCTCGTTTCTTTTCTTAAGAAGTAGGGAAAATACTATTGGGTATTGACACCCACCCCAAACCCTGGTCAGGCTGCACTCCACAGGTCTGTACTTGCCCAGATTCAAGACTGAAGAAACAGCCAGCTGTCATTGACAGAAGCAAGGTCCTGGAGCAACATCCACAGCATGCCCTGAGCAGCCAGCAGGAGGTGACAGCAATCTTCATTCCAGGGGAGAGGGAGGTGGCGGTGGCCAGTTATAGGGGAAATTGACATCAGGTTAGCTCATCAGTTACCAGGGAAACCAAGAGAGGCTCAGGCTCACCACAGCCTCCTTGATAAGCACTCCAGGTGAAAATGTTCTGACCTAAGGGTTAGAATGGGCTTCCCTGGTGGCTTCCAGTAAAGAATCAGCCTGCAGTGCAGGAGACCACCTGCAATGCAGGAGATGGGGGTTTGATCCCTGGGTCAGGAAGATTCCCTGGAGACAAAAATGGCAACAAACTCCAATATTCTTGCCTGGGAAATCCCATGAACAGAGGAGCCGTGTGAGCTACACTCCATGGTGTCACAAGAGTGGGACTCACCTTAGTAACTGAACCACCACCAAATGTTAGAACAGTCATTAGCTGGGGCCTGGGGCAAGTACATAGAAAGTCGGTCCTGTGATTAAGGTGTAGGTGAAGCAGGCACTGGACTGGCAGGGGATGGACAAGGCACAAGAGAACAGCCATCATGAGTGGCCTGACCGTATACCCACCTTGGCAAGAATATAACCCTCAAGAACTTTGAATTATCACTATATTTGAGTGGATCACACTAAAACATATATTTATATAAAAGTTGGTATTAAGATTCTAAAATATAAACATGTGGAAAAGACAGTGGGAATGAGTTACATAGGAAGTAGTGACTTTTAATATAAAGTTTATTCACTTATATATTCCTTTAGTTAGAAAATTTAAACATTTGTTTGATAAAGGCCAGAATCCCAGAATTCAGGTGTTGGAGATACAATGCTTAAGCACAGCAGTCATCTCCTGCTCTCATGGAGCTTAAAATATCAGATTAATAACAGGAATTATAAGATAATTGATTTCATATTATCTGAGCTAGACAGACAAGTTGACTTTTATACTGTTAATTCATTCATTGTCATGTATGGATGTGAGAGTTGGACTGTGAAGAAGGCTGAGCGCCGAAGAATTGATGTTTCTGAATTGTGATGTTGGAGGAGACTCTTGAAAGTCCCTTGAACTGCAAGGAGATCCAACCAATCCATTCTGAAGGAGATCAGCCCTGGGATTTCTTTGGAAGGAATGATGCTAAAGCTGAAACTCCAGTACTTTGGCTACCTGATGCGAAGTGTTGACTCATTGAAAAAGACTTTGATGCTGGGAGGGATTGGGGGCAGGAGGAGAAGGGGACGACAGAGGATGAGATGGCTGGATGGCATCACGGACTCGATGGACATGAGTCTGAGTGAACTCTGGGAGTTGGTGATGGACAGGGAGGCCTGGCGTGCTGCGATTCATGGGGTTGCAAAGAGTCGGACACGACTGAGTGACTGAACTGAAACTGAGCTAGACAAACAAGTTGACTTTTGTACTGTCAATTCATTAAAAAGAATGTTTTATTACTATTTTATGGATGTCATTTTTATTACTTATATGGGGATGAAGAAAAAGGAACATTTATGGTAGACTGCATTTTCTGAAAGTATTCACAGCAATATTTTTGGTCTTTAAATATCTTAAAATCTTTGTCACACCAACAATCATGACAAGGAGCGCATTTTCTCCCTTTCAACTCAGAAGGGGTTGTATACGCTTTGAGCTAAAGAGTACAGCAGATATACTATGAAGCCGCCAAGGCTAGATATAAAAATTACCCAACTTCTGCTTGCCTCTCTCTTGGGATACTCACCGCTGGAACACAACCACCGTGTTGTAATGAAGCCCAAGTTAAACAAAGGGTTGTGTGTCTGTATTTCTGTTGACAGCCCTGGTGAAAGTCTTATTGGCTAGTGAGAGCAACTGAGAGATGTGTGAGTGAGCAAGCTTTCAGATATACCTCAGCCTTTAAGCTACCTCAGCTGAGTGGAGCCAAGACCAGCTATTACTTCCCATGCCTTGCCCACAGGGTGCATTTATGAGCAAAATAAATGCTTTTGATATTTTGTCTTTGAGATTTTTTAAATGAAGAAATAATAAAAAGTCTCTATATCTAAACTTTTATTTTATTATTCTTTTTTTTCTTTTTCTTTTTTTTGTTAATTTTACTTTATAATACTGTATTGGTTTTGCCATATATCAACATGAATCCACCACGGTGTACATGTGTTCCTAATCCTGAACCCCCCTCCTACCTCCCTCCCCATACCATCTCTCTGGGTCATCCCTGTGCACCAGCCCCAAGCATCCTGTATCCTGTATCGAACCTAGACTGGCNTAATTTTCTGGTGGAGTCTTTAGGGTTTTCTATGTAGAGGATCGTGTCATCTGCAAACAGTGAGAATTTCACTTCTTCTTTTTGAATCTAGATTCCTTTTATTTCTTTTTCTTCTCTGATTGCTGTTGCTAAAACTTCCAAAACTAGGTTGAATAGTAGTCATGAGAGTGGGCATCCTTGTCTTGTTCCTGACTTTAGGTGAAATGCTTTCAATTTTTCCCCATTGAGGATAATGTTTGCTGTGGGTTTGTCATATATGACTTCTATTATGTTGAGGTATGTTCCTTCTATGCCTGCTTTCTGGAAGGTTTTTATCATAAATGGATGTTGAATTTTGTCAAAGGCTTTCTCTGCATCTATTGAGATAATCATATGGTTTTCATCTTTCAAATTGTTAATATGGAGTATCACATTGATTGATTTTGAATATTGAAGAATCCTTGCTTCCCTGGGGTAAAGCCCACTTGGTCATGATGTATGATCTTTTTAATATGTTGTTGGATTCTGTTTGCTAGAATTTAGTTGAGGGTTTTTGCATGTATGTTCATCAGTGATACTGGCCTGTAGTTTTCTTTTTTTGTGGCATCTTTGTCTGGTTTTGGTATTAGAGTGATGGTAGCCTCATAGAATGAGTTTGGTAGTTTACCTTCCTCTGCAATTTTCTGGAAGAGTTTGAGTAAGATAGTTGTTAGCTCTTCTCTAAATTTTTGGTAGATTTCACCTGTGAAGTCATCTGGTCCTGGGCTTTTGTTTGTTGGAAGATTTTTGAGTACAGTTTCAATTTCGGTGCTTGTGATGCTTCTGTTAAGATTTTCTATTTTTTCCTAGTTCAGTTTTGGAAGGTTATACTTTTCTAAGAATTTGTCTGTTTCTTCCAAATTGTCCATTTTATTGCCATATAGTTGCTAATAGTAGTTTCTTATGATCCTTTGTATTTCTGTGTTTGTTGTGATTTCGCCATTTTCATTTCTATTAAAAAAATTTTTTTTAATCATTTCCCTTTGTTTCCTGATGAGTCTGACTAATGGTTTGTCTATTTTATTTATCTTCACAAAGGACCAGCTTTTAGTTTTGTTGATTTTTATATAATCTCCTTTGTTTCTTTTCATTTATTTCTGTCTTAATTTGTATGATTTCTTTCTTTCTACTAACCCTGGTGTTCTTCAACTTTTTTTGTTCTAGTTGCTTTAGGTGTAAAGTATGGTTATTTATTTGATTTTTCTCTTGTTTCTTGAGGTAAGCTTGTATTGCTATGAACCTTTCCCTTAGCACTGCTTTTACTGAATCCCATAGGTTTTGGATTGTCATGTTTTCATTTTCATTAGTTTTTATGCATATTTTGATTTCTTTTGTGACTTGTTGGTTATTCAGAAGCATGTTTTTTAGCCTCTATATGTTTGTATTTTTAGTCATTTTCCCCCTGTAGTTGACATTTAATCTTACCGCATTGTGATCAGAAAAGATGCTTGAAATGATGTTAATTTTTTTGAATATACCAAGGCTAGATTTACGGCCCAGGATATGATCTATCTGGGAGAATTTCCGTGTGCACTTGAGAAATGGTGAAATTCATTGTTTTGGGGTGAAATGTCTTATAGATATTAATTAAGTCTAACTGTTCCATTGTATCATTTAAAGTTTGTGTTTCCTTGCTAATTTGATGTTTAGTGATGTAAGTGAAAGTGGAGAGTGAAAAAGTTGGCTTAAATCTCAACATTCAGAAAACGAAGATCATGGCATCCAGTCCCATCACTTCATGGGAAATAGATGGGGAAACAGTGGAAACAGTGTCAGACTTTATTTTTTGGGGCTCCAAAATCACTGCAGATGGTGACTGCAGCCATGAAATTAAAAGATGCTTACTCCTTAGAAGAAAAGTTATGACCAACCTAGATAGCATATTGAAAAGCAGAGACATTACTTTGCCAACAAAGTTCTGTCTAGTCAAGGCTATGTGTTTTCCAGTAGTCATGTATGGAT
>SJYX01007534.1:267996-285591 GCA_006410675.1 Oreotragus oreotragus
GGGCTCTTGTAGAGAGCGTATATAGGGGCCTTAGTTTTGTATGTATTCAGCCAGTCTTTGTCTTTTGGTTGGGGCTTACATCTAAGGTAATTATTGATAAGTATGATCCCTTTGCCATTTACTCTGTGGTTTTGGGTTCAAGTTTATAAACCTTTTCTGTGTTTTCTGTCTAGAGAAGATCCTTTACCATTTGTTGAAGAGCTTGTTTGGTGGTGCTGAATTCTCTCAGCTTTTGATTTCTCCTTCATATTTGAATGAGATCCTTACTGTGTATAGTCATCTTTGTAGGGTTTTCTCTTTCATCACTTTAAGTATATCCTGCCATTCCCTTCTAGCCTGAAGACTTTCTATTGAAAGATCACCTGTTATCCTTATGGGAATCCCCTTGTGTGTTATTTGTTGCTTTTCTCTTACTGCTTTTAACATTTGCTCTTTGTGTTTGATCAATATTAATTAAGCAGAGAGGGAAAAAAGAATTAAAAGAAATGAGGACAACCTCAGAGACCTCTGAACGATGTGAAATGTCCCAACATTTGAATCATAGAACTCCCAGAAGAAGAAGACAAAAATAAAGTCCATGAGAAAATACTTGAAGAGATAATAGTTGAAAACTTACCTAAAATGGGGAAGAAAATAGCCACCCAAGTCCATGAATCCCAGAGAGTCCCAAATGGGATAAACCCAAAGCTAAACACCCCAAGACACATATTAATCATTCATTTATTTATTGGGTTGTTTCATCATTTGATATAGAGCAGCATGTGCTGCTTATATATTTTAGACATTAAACCTTTGTCAGTTGCTTTATTTGCAAATGTTTTCTCCCATTCTCAAGGTTGTGTTTTTGTCTTATTTGTGGTTTTCTTTGCTGTACAAAAACATTAAAAAATATTTACTTATTTATTTAGCTCCCCCAGATCTTAGTTGCTGTACATGGGATCTCCTTTACATCACTCAGGATCTTTTACTGCGATGCACAGAGTCTCTGGTTGTGGCCTGCAGGCTCAATGGTCATAGTGCACAGGCTTCAGATCATGTGGGCTCAGGAGTTGTGGCTCCCACTTAGTTGTTCTGAGGCATGGGGAATCTTACTTCCTTGAACAAGAATCAAATCCTCATTCCCTGAATGCAATAGGGATTCTCAAATGCTAGACCACAAGGGAAGTTTCTGTGCACAAATTTTAAGTTTAATCAGCTCCCATTTGTAAAATATTTGTATTTTCATTACTCCAGGAGGTGGGTCGAAAAGGACCTTGCTGCAGTTTACATCAAAGTCTGTTCTGCCTGTGTTTTCCTTCTGAGTTTTATGGAGTGTGACCTTACATTTAGGTCATTAATCCATTTTGAGTTTATTTTTATGTAGGTGGCACTAGTGGCAAAGAACACACCTGTCAATGCAGGAGACATTAGTAACGTGGGTTTGGTGCCTGGGTTGGGAAGATCCCCTGGAGGAGGACATTACAACCCATTCCAGTATTCTTGCCTAGAGAAACCTAATGGACAGAGGAGTCTGAAGGGCTACAATCCATAGAGTTGGATATGACTGAAGCGACTTAGCACATATGTCCATGGTAAAGGAAGTATTCTTATTTCATTCTTTTACATATAATTGTCCAGTTTTCCCAGCACCACATGCTGAAGAGGCTGTCTTTTCTCCATTCTATACTATTGCTTTGTTGTCAAAGATAAATAGATCATACATGTGTGGGTTTCTCTGGAAGTTCTATCTTGTTCCACTGGTCTATATTTCTGTTTTTTGTGCCAGTACTCTACTCTCCTGCTTGCTGTATTTTGTAGTATTCTCTGAAGCCATGTTTCTCCAGCTCAATAAGCTTTTTGAAATTTGTAGATTATGTTTTTATATATGATGTAGTATCTCTATTAACTCAGTCAGATATATTTAAGACACTTATATTTGTGCTATGTGTATGGAATTTATCTGTACATAAAAAGATAAACATTCTTATAATTTGTAAACTAGATGGGATGGCCAATATTAGGCTGTTAGCTTTGCAAAGAAAAATATAAGATGTTCTGAGTCTATCCAACAAGATTATTTTAATTAGTCTGGTAACTTTAACAATATATCTGTGAATAATGATTTGGAAACGGAGACATGATGAAGGAAAATGATGTTAGAGATGCATAGCAGGGAGATGAGAATTCCAAGTCTGCCAATCAAAAGAACCCTGTGTTCTTGCTTTACCACATAAAGCTAGGAAAGCATGACAGGTGTTCTTTGATCTCCAGGGAGATTAGAAACCAGTGAACACACAAGACATAGAATAATGACTGCACAGTATTCCAGGAGAGATTTTATTTCATGAAAACAGAAATAAATTTATTCACTTAACATATCAAACTTAAAAAAAAATCAAACAATGCATTTCATAAAGAAAGGTGAAGTTTCAGAAAGTCAAGTGGACGCTTACTTAACAACCTCAATTATTCACATTCCTGACACCTGGGGTCAGAGTTTTGACCTCTGATCATGGGTATCTAGAGCAAATAAATGGTTTGAGTGGTGATGAGAAGGAGCAGTAGAGGAAACTGCAAATGAGGGAACTATTGGCCACATTGAAAAAGCTCAGGATTCCACCATCATAATCCAGGAACATCCCCACCTTGCCCAGAGGCTTTTTGACATATTGAGGTAACAGTGGGAATGAGGTAAAGAGACTGTACTGACTGTTCTCTTTGATACAAAGAAGTAGAAAAATTCCCTTGGAACCAAGGGCCATGTCACTTTCCCTTGTCCAGGAGTCATTACAAAGTCCAATGGCCCAGTTGCAACAGCCTGCCACATCCACCTCCCAGTAGTACTGACCAGAAGTGAATGACTCAGCTCCCCAGGCAAGAAAATATTTAGATCTTGGTGGAGTGTAGTCAGCATTAGGACCATCAGGACCAGCCAGCAGACATCTCAGATCTTCAAACACAGGGAAGTGACGAGTGACTCTTTCATTATGCAACTCAATGTACACTGTAGGAAAAAGGAAACAAAATTATATTAATGAATGGTGTTTTAAATTCCTGCTGGGCATGAGCTTTATACAGTATCTGAGTTTCTTAGCTTATGAGTAGAACTTGGAGGCAGGACAGCAAGAGAGCATGAGGAATGCAAGAGTACAGTCTATGATCTTCTTGTCTGTCTTCATAAGAAGATTTGAGCCAGACCAAATGGGAGAAAACATGATTTTTATCTAGGAGACCTACTGCTTAGTTTTGGACGTTTTCCCTGGAACAGTTGAAATAGGCAATGAAATAAAATTCACTATCAGAAAAAAAAAGGTAGTTTGCCCATATCATTAGAAAATGTTCAATAATAAATATAATATTAATGATAACTTCAAAAGAGTGATCACTTTTCCTGACAAGGATTTTCATCAAAGAATTCAAGATTAAACTAAAATTTTTAAAAGTCATATTTTTTGAAGTGGTTTCTTTGTGAGAATTTTTTGCTATTATACCTTGAAAAACAAAAGAAGCATAAATCTATTAAAATAAGTTGCCAGCTTACTTTGCCAATCTTGCTAATAAACTTTATATAATTTCATATTATGCTTGTTTGTAATAAACTTGATCATAGAGAGGATTTTGTTCAATGTCCAGAAAATATGTTTTAAATTTATTATAAATAGTTTTACAGACCAACCTAATACTCTCCAAATATCTCATAACCAATGATAACCTCCCTTCCCTAAAACTTGGAATGTACCGAATGTACAGACAAACTTACAAATTTCAAGGAAATAGTCAACAGCATGCCAGCCTGCAGTTGGACATCAATTATCTTTTCCCATTATTTACTTGCTTTTTCCCCCCCTAGATACCAGATATATATGTGAGAAACACTGGTATCTAGGAAAAAAGCAACTGTATATACACAGAGTTTGCCAAGATTTCTTCCTTTTAAGATCTTATGGCAAAAAGCCGAAAGAACTATTTGGCCAGCCCAACATTGTGTATTATTCTACTATAAGGCTGTATTGTTAGTCGCCTAGTCATGTCCGACTCCTTGTGACCCCATGGACTGTAGCCTGCCAGGCTTCTCTGTTCATGGAATTTTCCAGGCAAGAATACTGGAGTGGGTTGCCCTTCCCTTCTCCAGAGGAACTTCTGAACCCAGGGATCGAACCCTGGTCTCCTGCCTCGCAGTCAGTTTCTTTGCCGTTTGAGCTACAGGAAGTCTACTCTAAGGGTAAATTTGGTTATAAAAGTTCCCAAAATAAGTCCACAGGTTGGGCAATGAGGAAAGTGTCAGAAAGAACATGAACAGAGACGTGCATTCAGCTCCACAACCAGAAGGCTGACTGTTACCTTGGAATTGTCTGAGCCAGTCTATGAGTCCAGGGATGGGCCACACACTGAGCTCAGGAACTACAGGCTGGGGCAGGTGCAGCTGCACTGACTCACTCCTGCAAGAAGGGACACTTCCCAAGGACTGCAAGGAAAAAAAGACCAGATTATTCATGAGATTTCTGTCCCTTTGTATCTTCTTTCCTACTTCTGTTTGTTGAAAAGGTATTGCATTCTAATTCTCTTCTAAGGAACAGTCAGAAGCTATCTTAATAACAGAGCTTAAACTAAAACATAATGGGCTTCCTCAGGGCACATTAAGGAAGGAAGGAGGCCAGGAAGAGTGTGTGCAATGATGCAGCCACATCTAGGATTCCATGCTACTCCCAAAGAGATCTCACCATCTATGATATACAATTAAAGCAAAACAGGGACCCATAAGAAGGATTTATAGAATCCATTGGAATGGATGACCATTTCTAACAATTTTGCATAGAAAACTGGCAAAACCTCAGTGTCTCCAGGAAGTGCGAGAAAATGGAGAGTGATAAGGGTTTAGCAGAACATATATTGAGATTTACTCCAAGAAAGTTAACTGTCCCCTGGTCACAGGATTTTGCTGATTTTGGATCATCTGTCTGGATAGTACTCCTGACCACATTGGAAAATCTGGTCCTATGTGAGGTAGGAAAAGGGCAAAAATATTTCAAAGATTACCAGGATAGGATGAGAGAGGGATTTGAGAAATATAATGGGAGTCAAGGAGTACCATCCCTCAGCTAAGAGTAACCGTATATGAGGTGACATTTCAGTGTTACAGCAGCTGTCTAGAAGAGTGCTTCTCTGAGGACAGACCCTCCTTTCTCACCTGGAGCAGTTCCATGTCCGGCTTGTGGCACATCTCAGTCAGCTCTCTGTACATTTCTCTCAGAATTTCTCCCTGTTGAGTCATTCTGAACACACTCTCCTTGAGTTGTTGACAAATCTCCTTGGCTTCGTGTTCCAGGGCCTCCAGATGCAGTTTCTCGTCCTCATGAAGCAACAGAGGCATCCTCTGATATTGAACTGTAATCATGGCCTTCCTTAAGGCCACATAATTCTGAAGAGAACGTGGATTCAAAGCATTACTTATGCTCACATTCAAAAGAAAGCCTTGAATATTATTTCCCTAATATCATTGAGAACCTTTTTTATTTTTTTACAAACTTTCTGGCTCACACATCTAATGGTCTTGAATATTTGCTGGTCCTTCTTGTCTATCTTTTCTCTGAATTCCTATTCTCTTTCCCTGTTTAAATCAAACCATCTAAAGGGTCCCAGGTTCCCTTCCTAGGAGGATTTTTCAGGGTTCTTACCCCATCAATTATTTCCCCTCTTACCGGAATATTCTTTTTCTCTTGCTCCTTACCCTGATTTTTATAAATATTCTTTTATGAGATAAACCCCATCTACCACAGTTCATAAAATATGCTCTATTTTTCCTCTAGGTAATACTATATTTTTATCTTCTCCTTCAGAGTCATTCTTAGTGCAATGTCATCTTATTATCCATGTCTGAGAAAGTTTATTCAAATCTTCAAAATTTGACCTAGGAATACTTTTCCTGCCTTGCTTTCCCTATTTACTAGCTATCCTTGAGCCAACTTGCATTTTTGTTGTTCAGTTGCCCAGTCTTGTCTGACTCTTTGTAATCCCATGGACGGCAGCATGCCAGGCTCCACTGTCCCTCACTATCTCCCGGAGTTTGCCCAAGTTCGTGATCCTTCATTGGTGATGCTATCCAGCCACCTCATCCTCTGACACCCTCTTCTTCTGCCCTCAGTCTTTCCCAGCATCAGAGACTCTTCCAATGAACTGTCTGTTTGCATCATATGACCAAAGTAAGTGGAGTTTCAGCTTCAGCATCAGTCCTTCCAACAAGTATTCAGGGTTGATTTCCCTTAACATTGACTGGTTTGATTTTCTTGTTCACAGGACTCTCAGGAGTCTCCTCTATTACCAGAGATCAAAGGCATCAATTATTCAGAGCTCAGCCTTCTTTATGGTTCAGCTCTCACAACCATACATGGACACTGGGAAGACCATAGCCTTAGACTATACAGATTTTTGTCTGCAGAGAAAAGTCTCTGTGTTTCAACACACTGTTGA
Source organism: Oreotragus oreotragus (assembly GCA_006410675.1). NCBI lineage: Eukaryota > Metazoa > Chordata > Mammalia > Artiodactyla > Bovidae > Oreotragus > Oreotragus oreotragus. The sequence continues at coordinate 274,444 of SJYX01007534.1, forward strand.
AAAGCAACTTGCATTAGCTTGTTCTAATTGTTATTACCAGTAAGTCATTTTAAAGTATTACTTTTCCAGGGAAGAGACAAATATCCTTTCATGGGAATGTAAATGGACTTAAAATCTAGAATTATATCAATGTCTGTACAAATAAATAGGAACATTTTTATTCTTACCTCAAATGACTGAGTTTTATTAGCTTCCTGATTCAGACTGATTTTCATTTCTTCTCTCAATTTCCATAAAGTTCTCATTCTCTTCATAAGTTTCTCCTGCAAAATATCCATGAGATTTAGTGACCCAGAAGATGACACCATAAATTTCATCCTGTTTGTGATGAAGAAAGGCAGTTGTTGGTTACATGGAAATCTTGCATAGAATGCTGTGGTCACACTTCTCCACATTACTCTAATTTGATTTTAATACTGGGTATCAAAGTCACAGAAGTAAATACTAGAGAACTGGGGGAACTTTACAATAGTGGAATCTATTTCCTAAAAATATTAATACAAAATTAATATAAAATTTTATATTAATAAAATTAATATAAAATATAAAACTATTAAAGCTTCACACTTTAATATAGCCTGACTAAGAAAGCCTCAAGCTCCCATCAGAAGCCTGTGTCCCTGGTGCCACCCACCCCAGGACGCTGCATTTCCACACGTGTGGACAACTGGGCAACAACACTGAGAGGACACATTATATGTGAGGATCCACATTCAGAAATCCCACCTCCACTATCTTCACCCCCGTCACCATCACAGCATCCTCATCCTCCTCTCTGACTTAGAAGCATCTAGATCCCAAACTGCTCTAGAGGCATCACCTACCCGGGACTCCTCAGCAGCCCTGTGTATCGGACTGTGGCTGTGAGCTGCATGCTCGGGGCGTTCAGAGCAGGGCCCACAGAGCAGGGTCTGGTCAACCTCACAGAAGAGGCCTTTGGCTTCCTGGTGTGTCACACAGATCTGCTCCTCAGAGCTGTGGTCATGGTCAGCTCTGGCCTGTCTGGCAAGGGAAGCTAGCCTCTTGAGGACAATATTGGTTTTGAAATAGGGCCTCTCTGATAGTCCCCTGCACTCAGGGCAGCGCTTCAGAATCCAGTCTTCTTCCCAGCAAAGGCTCAGACAGGGACGGCAGAAGCTGTGCCCACAGTCTATGGTGACGGGGTCCAGGAAGCAGTTCATGCAGATGGAGCAGGTGAGTTCACTCTGGAAGACCTGCAGTGTGTCTGAATCCATGTTTCTGAAAATTAAAGAAAGAAATATGAGAGTTTAACAGAAAAAGTCTTTCTTCTGCCCTCATCAGGAAAGATAAATCCTTTGGACAAAGTCCTGTCTTGAACTCTAATTTCCCTATTTACTTACCTCTTTAGAACAAACCTAGAAATGGTGACTGTATACACCTTGGATTTGAACTGTTATACAAAAGATGAAATGCTATAAGAGACCTTAGCAACATTTTTGTTTAAAATAAACCAGGATTTCAATCATACTAAAATTAGTAATACATGGAAAAGCTTAAAGATTAGTGTGAATGTGCTCAGTCCTGTCTGACTCATTGCTACGCCTAGACTGTAGCCCACTAGGCTTGCCCGCCCTTGAGATTTCCCAGGCGAGAATCCTGGAAAGGGTTGCCATTTCCTTCTCCAAGGGATTTTCCCAAATCAGTGGCTGAACCCATGTCTTCTGCATCTTCTGCATTGGTGGGTGGATTCTTTACCATCGAACCACCTGGGAAGCCTCTTAAAGATTAGAATGGAGGGTAAGTGTTGGGATGACTTCAGAGTTACTTTTATTAGCTGATTCTGACAGAAACACACACAGAACCTCAGTCTGTCTCTGTCTCCATCTCCATCACTCCTTGACTGGAAACCACACTAGCACACCCTTTGTTTCTCTCCTCATGGCCTCAGTTCCTTCCATCATCAAAGTGACAGAAGTGCTTTTCTAAAGACAAATAAATTTGTTTACAAAGAATTTAAACTCATACAATCAATGTTGGCTTCAATCTGATGTTTTAACCCTAAAGAGTTCAGAGCTTGCTTCCAACTTAAATGACAAAACTGCTCCTTTCAACACAAAAAGAAGGAAAAAAAAAGTCATTTCTAGTTCAGGAAAGCAAGTTTTCCTGGAGTCTGTTCATATCATCAGAGCATGTCATATTTTGGACCGGTGAATGTTCAAGTATCACAATAATCAGGAAACGATAGTCAGCATGAATATAATCATTTGTAGACTAATAGCATCAATGACCATGATAATATTAAAACAATAATAGGAGAACTTAATATGTGTTGCCTAGTATTTCTCAACATTGAATTAAATCCTTTCTTATGAATTAACTGCTTTAATCATCACAACAATATTTACTAATTTTCTACTTTTACCCATGTTTTATAAGGAGGTTACTTGATATAGTGTGGGTAAAAATAAGTTACTTCTCTGCAAATCCCGCATGGAATCAATGCTTGAGGAAATGCTCAAACATAGATAGTATTGACAGAATAAATACAATTAGCTTTTGTGTCCGGGACTGCCATTAAAGTTTTATTTTTAAATGAACGTATCAGAATTTAATTGTACCTTGATCAGAACTCACCTTCGGTTGTAGTTAATACAAATTTCCACTCTTTTTCAGAAGGTAACTCTCAAATTCAGTTCAGGATTTAGGTGCTCCACTGTTGGTGGCAGAAACTTTCAAAGTCTTCACAGCTCAGCCATCTCCACACACCACAGCTCTGGGCTCCAGAGAAGGCTGAGCTTGGTTCTTGCTGGATGCTTTATATTCTCCAATGACCACGCCCATTTCTTTCAAGTGATAGGGTTATCAACTCCGTGAAAAGGTATAGGTGCACATGATTAGATTTTGCAGACTTGGAAACACATCAGGAACAATGATTGAATTAAAACTTTGAAATCTAATTAATCCAATTGCCACAAGCCAACCTCTGAAAAAAGTCTTACCATGCATTTACCTTTGTAATGCATGAAGATTTTTGTTTTGGAATAAACTATCCAAGTATGAATTTCACATCTCCATTTAATGAACTATATTATAGTTTTAATAGCATCTACCCATTTAGATGACACCACCCTTATGGCAGAAAGTGAAGAGGAACTAAAAAACTTTTTGATGAAAGTGAGAGAGGAGAATGAAAAAGTTGACTTAAAGCTCAACATTCAGAAAAATAAGATCATGGCATCTGGTCCTATCAATTCATGCGAAATAGATGGGGAAATAGTGGAAACAGTGTCAGACTTTATTGTTTTGAGCTCCAAAATCACTGCAGATGGTGATTGCAGCCATGAAATTAAAAGATGCTTACTGCTTGGTAGGAAAGTTATGACCAAACTAGATAGCATATTCGAAAGCAGAGACACTACTTTGTCAACAAAAGTCCATCTAGTCAAGGCTATGGTTTTTCCAGTGGTCATGTATGGATGTGAGAGTTGGACTGTGAAGAAGGCTGAGAGCCGAAGAATTGATGCTTTTGAACCGTGGTGTTGGAGAAGACTCTCGAGAGTCCCTTGGACTGCAAGGAGATCCAACCAGTCCATTCTAAAGGAGATCAGTCCTGGGTGTTCATTGGAAGTACTGATGCTGAAGCTGAAACTCCAATACTTTGGCCACCTCATGCGAAGAGTTGACTCATTGAAAATGACCCTGATGCTGGGAGGGATTGGGGGCAGGAGGAGAAGGGGACAACAGAGGATGATCTGGCTGGATGGCATCACTGACTTTATGGACATGAATTTGGGTAAACTCCAGGAGTTGGTGATGGACAAGGAGGCCTGGCGTGCTGTGATTCATGGGAAAGCTGAAACTCCAATACTTTGGCCACCTCATGCGAAGAGTTGACTCATTGAAAATGACCCTGATGCTGGGAGGGATTGGGGGCAGGAGGAGAAGGGGACAACAGAGGATGATCTGGCTGGATGGCATCACTGACTTTATGGACATGAATTTGGGTAAACTCCAGGAGTTGGTGATGGACAAGGAGGCCTGGCGTGCTGTGATTCATGGGCCTGCAAAGTGTCAGAAAAGACTGGGCGACTGAACTGACTAACTGACTGACCCATCTAGATCTATCACCCACCAGATTTTCTTGCCTTTCTTAATTTGCCTGCATTCATTTGGTGATATTTCTTCAGAATCAGCAGTCCTTCACATTCTTTTTTCAACCAGGGTACACAAGTTCTCCAAAATACCACAGAAGTTGTTGTTTGGAAACAACTGAACCCCCCAGGATTGAATTTCATATCTTCATTTCACAAACTATATGATAGCAGTAATTACAGCAACCAGTAATCTCAATAGTAACACATGAGAATGCGTGCGTGCTAAATCTCTTCAGTTGTGTGAGACTCTTTGTGACCCCATGGACCATAGCCCACCAGACTATTCTGTCTGTGGGATTCTCTAGGCAAGAATAGTGGAGTGGATTACCACGCCCTCCTCTAGATGATCTTCCAACCAAAGGATCGAACCCTCAGCTCTTATGTGTCCTGCATCGGCAGGTTCTTTACCACTAGCACCACCTGGGAAGCCCAAAAGTGAGAGAAGAGACTGTGATTTTCCTTCTAGGAATCGCAGTTAGGAAGCCCAAAAGTGAGAAAAGAGACTGTGATTTTCCTTCTAGGAATTGCAGTGACTCAGCTTGTTCCATCACAGCAAGCCCTCTTGTTCTCTAAAATGCAGCGATCTTTGCCTTACCTGATATGGAATAGGGGAAGGGAATGAAGTTTATTGAGTTGAAAATTGAAATAATGTCTGAGAAAAATAGGAAAGTTTAAATTAGACATAATTTATATTTTGAAAACATAATTTAGTAAGATTTTATATTCACAAAGGTGCCGTTGCTGGTTTTTCATTTTCTCTGTATTATAACTGAATCTACTATTCATTGCACAAAGAATATATATTATTTGTAAAATCAGGAAGAATTGATAACAAAGATTAAAATTGTCTTAGGCCAAATAATTATAAAGGGTCTTATATGGAATCTAAATATTAGATCAATATCAAGTAACTGAAAGGCAAGAGATATGTGAACATGGTTATCCAGAACATCCTTTTTGAAATTTCTTCTATTCACTGATGAATTGCTATTAAATTTTTGGACCTTTGAAAATGTGATAGGTAGAGAAACCCCCCTTCCCCCCCAATAAATATCCATATGATAGCAAAGTGCCATCTACATGCTCCATGTGTTTAACNTTTTTGAAATTTCTTCTATTCACTGATGAATTGCTATTAAATTTTTGGACCTTTGAAAATGTGATAGGTAGAGAAACCCCCCTTCCCCCCCAATAAATATCCATATGATAGCAAAGTGCCATCTGCATGCTCCATGTGTTTAAGGAATATACACAAGAAAAAGTTTCTACTGAAAGATAAAAATAATGTTTTGGGTGAATCCTGAAATAAAGTATTAAGATTACAGAGCATGTGCATGCTCAGTTGTGTCTGACTCTGTGACTCCATGGACTATAGCCTGCCAGGCTCCTCTGTCCATGGGGTTTTCCAGGTAAGAATACTGGAGGAGGTTGCCATTTCCTTTTCCAGGGGATCTTCCTGACCGAGATCAAACCTGATCTCCTGTGTCAGCTGCATTAGCAAGCAGATTTATTTATTTATTTATTTTGCCACTGAGCCTCCTGGGAAGCTCAAAAGTATCAAAAGGCTGACATTAAATCAGACTTCACAGTTTATAATATACCTCTCTTGCCTTTGCTTTACTTTCTCTATGTGACTGGAGGTGTTTCTATATGCTGTAGTGATACTAGTAACTTTTGTTCTTCCTAGAAAAGTCAGTCTGACCTCTTTGTGGTTTGTGCTCTGTCTTTCCTTGGATAAGGAAAACTGAACTAACTCACTGAATAGAGAGACTTTCTCTCTGAGGATATGGAAATGCCATTAATTGACTGATTTTTCTTTTTCCCTTGGATAAATCTTCAGTCAGAAAATTACCATTCACAATGTGAGTCTTTCAGAGGATGATACAAGTGTGATGTTTTGAAATCACCAGTATTGAATTTTTCTTTTAAAAAATAAACATCTAGCAAAAAATGTAAGTGTTGCTACAGAAAAATATTGAATCCAAAATAGTATATAAAGGCTTCAGCTCCATAGTTTGAACTCCTACAGCCCAGAATTCCATGGCCACCAAAGCAGGAGGGAGAGCAGAAAGCGGTCCTCAGGCCCTTCTGACCTGCAGGGCTGGAGACAAGCAGTCCCAACCCCGACTCAGGGTCAAGGTTTCCACCTGAAGATGGGCATTTGGAGTCCTAGGGAGACCTTAGACCGTGTCCTCTTTCTGGCATCATCGCTGATGGAGCAGTCTCCTTCCACAGAGACCTGCCTTCCCTGAGAGCAGCGTGTCTTTCATGAGAACCCGGTCTGCCGGGGTCTGAACCCAGGCTGTCCTGGTGATCAGTGAGCTCCAGACTTGCCCCTGAGGGACCCTCCCGAGGGGGCGTGGGGCTGGAGGTGCTCAAATATCTGCTCCGGGGGCTCTGGGAGGGACGCGAAGTCCACATGGCCGCAGGGCTCAGAGCCCGTGTTTCTGGGAAGGATCTTGGCTTCTTTCTGCCCAGGAATCCACAGGCCCAGTATGAAGTCAGGAGGACATGCGTGCCGATGAGAGAACGGCCGTATTCTTGGATCTTAAACTGGCTGCTCCAGGGAACCCCAAGATCTTTTTGTCTGCAAGTGCCTGACGGGGCCCCAGAATCCAGGCCGTCCTGAGGATACTGTCTCCCGATGGATGTGACCCGAAGTCAGAAGAGAACTCAGATCTACAGGCACCATGGGTGGATCTTGGCGAGAGTCAGTGTTGGAAACAGGGATGTTGGACCATAGGGCTGGAGGGGGTCAGTGTGGATTCTGGGGCATTAAGGCTCTCGGAAGCTCCGCTGGAGCCGGAACCCTGCAGGTTCCCTGGCATTGCATCTGCCCACCCGCTGCCTCTTCCTGTGTGAGGCCCTGAGAGTGGTTCTCTGTCCAGGGTGAACTCAGGAGAGAAACGACTGAGTCAGAAAAAGAAAGATGAATATCATGTAGTATTGACCATATGTGGAATCTAAAATAATGGTACAACTGAGGTTATTTACAAAAGAAAGACACAGATGGAGAAAGCAAGCTTAAAGTTACCAAGCGCTAAGAAATGGGGTGGAGGATGGGAGGGATAAAGTGGAGATCTGGATGATCATAGACCCATTCTTATGCATAAAACTTGAATAAATAAGGATCTACTGTGTAGCACGGGAAATTCTGCAGTAACCTGTATGGGGAAAAAAATTTTTTTTAAAGAGTTGATACATGTATTTATATAATTGATTCACCAGGCTGTACAAGAGAAACTAACACAATCTTGAAAATCAAGCATATTCCAATCAAAATTTAAGAATAAATAAATTTTTTCATCTAGTAACCTTCCATGAGTGAAGTGTCATGGCCCATCATTGAATACATAGAAAAACGTTTTCAGGACTAGAATGCAAACACAGTGTAATAAAGAAAACCTGAAGAGATCGTTGCCCAAACTTAACAGCCAATATCATATTTCTTTTCCAAATTGTCTATTATTTTCTAGTCAGTCTTGTATTGTACAAAACAATGACATGATCATTAACTCCACAACCTAGCAGCAATATTTCCACTGTGCATACATGTTGAATAATAGAATGAGAGGACATGAGGTCATATGCAAGAAATGAAGAACAAGTATAGAGTCTTCGAGAAAAACCACCAACAGCTATTGTGTGCGGAGTTACAGACATAAAGAGAAAAAACAATAGTGTGTAACCTAAACCAAAGAACAAAACAGAAAATAGCAAATAAAAATATTCTGAAGGAAAAATACCATGCAGAACCGAATAAAAGGAATAAAATGTGAAAGAATTTTAGTTCAGATGAGGTTGAGAATACCTACCAGAGATTAGAGGGCTATCTCAGCGTAGTCAGTAGTATTTGGGGGAGACTGAGTGTCCTGTGTTGAAAAATGGAATCTGAAGGACTCTGCTTTCTGAGGAAGTGTCATAAAGTGATTGCAGGCAAATTCAGACAGACAAGTAAATCTAGTGGGTGATGAGCCTGGATGGGTCAATGAAATTAAGACTATTATATTGTTCATGAAATGAAGGTATGAAATTCATATTTGGGGAGTTCAATTATTTCCAAACAACAACTTCATGGATAACAAGTGTAAGCCATGGTGTGACTTCGCCAGAATGAAATATGTAAAGACACATATATGAAACACACACACATATACATACGTATATACATATTTTTTGTGTATATATAGATGCACACTTGTGTGTTGTGTATATGTGTGTGTGTGTGCACACACGAGAGGAACTTGTATCAAAGGAGTCTACTGAGATTTGAAACCATACTGCTCCCTTTCCTCTCTTCCTCTGACAATTCCACACTCTCATTCAGTTTCCTGTCTGTTCCATTCCTACCACCAACATGAGCGGCTTGTCTAGGAAGTTACAGCTCTTTAATGGGAACATTTAAGAGATTTGGGCCTTAATTTCCAAATTTCATTTCACTTAATAGCTTCCCATGTTGACCACAGATTCTTTAGAGTAAGAGCAGTTTGAATTAATCGGATATATTGGAGTTAAAAACTTATTGCCTTGGAAGGGTTTAGGATTTTTGAAAAAGTTTCTCAAATACTTGTTTGGTGTGCACAGTGCATGTGTCCTTAGTCATGTCTGACTCTTTGGGACCCTTTGGACTGTAGTCCACCAAGTTTCTCTGTCCATTGCATTTTTCAGTCAAGAATACTGGAGTAGGTTGTCATTTCCTCTGCCAGGGGATCTTCCCAACCCAGGGATCAAACCCATGTCTCGTGTGTCCCCTGCATTACATTTTATATGAATTTGTTACTCACTGAACCATCAGGAGAAAAAACAAAAACAAAAAACCTAGATGACATAGGGGCTTCCCTGATAGCTTAATTGGTAAAGAATCTGGCTGCAATGCAGAAGATCCTGGTTTGATTCTGAACTTAGGAAAATCTGGTGGAGAAGGGATAGGCTACCCGCTCCTGAATTCTTGGGCTTCCCTTGTGGCTCAAGGGAAAAAATTTGCCTGCAGTGTGGGAGACCTGGGTTCGATCCCTTGGTTGGAAAGATCCCCTCAACAAGGGAATGGCTGCCCACTCCAGTATTCTGGCCTGGAGAACTCCATGGACTATAGTCCATGGGTGGCAAAGAGTTGCACAGGACTGCATGACTTTCACTTCTAGATGACATAGAGGCTGGAGACCAGGAGAAGGCGTACAGTACAGTTAGGAACTTTACACCTTGGAAACCAAAGGGGAGTCTGGTAAAATCCTTTTTAACAATAAAATTGTCTCTTATAGAAGAGCCCCCACCTAGATTCTTTCTGGAAAAAAATAACAGGCTATGACTTTCTGGGAGTTTTCACTGGGAAAATATCAGTCTCAAGCACAATCTATAGAAGAAACTAGGAAATACTGTAAAAATCCTGAGATTATAAAGCATAGGAAAATTATAGCTATGTTTCTCTGATTACTTTTCACGGCACAGGAAAGTTGTGACCTGTGTATTGCTGCAAGTTCACAGCAAGCAGCTGAGCCTGACCATCGCCCAGTGATGGCTCCTGAAATGAGCTCCGGGGTCACAGGCCTGCACATGGACAGCAAGACTGAGTCATTACTGCGGTGAGGATTTCTGCAAGAGTTCCTCTTTTGGTGCCATGGGCTTCATCAGTGTTTACTAATACACATTAACCTGAAAATGTTCATCAGAACTTCNCCATCGCCCAGTGATGGCTCCTGAAATGAGCTCCGGGGTCACAGGCCTGCACATGGACAGCAAGACTGAGTCATTACTGCGGTGAGGATTTCTGCAAGAGTTCCTCTTTTGGTGCCATGGGCTTCATCAGTGTTTACTAATACACATTAACCTGAAAATGTTCATCAGAACTTCTTCTCATATTATATAAATCAGGCAGAAACATCAGGTGAATTTGTATCATTCTTAGAAACTCTTTCTCATTTTTCTTTTTGCCTGTCTGCTTCGACTGTCTTGACTCTCAGAGGCACTTGCCTCTGTTACCTAAACCTGGGGAAAATTAGCCTACCAGCTTGAAGAAGTTTATGAATTTGAATCTTAAAAGTATAGGTAGCAAATGCTTAGCAGTTTATGTCTTGAAGACTTCAAAACTTCAACAAAAGAGGGTGACGGGGAAAAGGAGCCCAAAATAACTTCAGATTCAGAGACACAGGAGATCTTGTTCACTATGATGAATATAGGAGTGCATATATGTTTTCCATGTAGTCTGTTTAATTTTTTTCTAATAAAAACCCAGAAGTGAAATTGAGGATAAATATGCTGATTTAGGACCATGAGGTAGGAAGGTACTATTCATTAAAACTTTCAAGATTTTTGTTTTTATTTTCATTACTCTAGGAGGTGGGTCAAAAATTATCTTGCTGCGATTTACATCAAAGTATCTTCTGCTTATGTTTTCCTGTAGAATTTTATACAGCATGACCTTACATTTAGGTCTTTAATCCATTTGAATTTTGGTTTATGATGTTAGGACATGCTCTGATTTCATTTTTTTTACAGCTAGCTGTCCAGTTTTCCCAGCACCACTTACTGAAGAGGCTGTCTGTTCCCCTATATATAGTTGCCTTTTTTGTCAACAGTAAGGTTACCAAAGAAAGGCAATGCCAAAGAATGCTCAAACTATCGCACAACTGGATTCATCTCACATGCTAGTAAAGTAGTGCTCAAAATTCTCCAAGCCAGGCTTAAGCATTACATGAACCGTGAAATTCCAGATGTTCAACTTGGTTTTAGAAAAGGCAGAGGAACCATAGATCAAATTGCTAACATCCGCTAGATCATGGAAAAAGCAAGAGAGTTCCAGAAAAACATCTATTTCTGCTTTATTGACTATGCCAAAGCCTTTGACTGTGTGGATCACAATAAACTGTGGAAAATTCTGAAAGAGATGGGAATACCAGACCACCTGACCTGCCTCTTGAGAAACCTATATGCAGGTTAGGAAGCAACAGTTAGAACTAGACATGGAACAACAGATTGGTTCCAAATAGAAAAAGGAGTACTTCAAGGCTGTATATTGTCACCCTGCTTATTTAAATTA
>SJYX01007534.1:286011-308127 GCA_006410675.1 Oreotragus oreotragus
GAAAAAGTTGGCTTAAAGCTCAACATTCAGAAAATGAAGATCATGGCATCTGGTCCCATCACTTCATGGGAAATAGATGGGGAAACAGTGGAAACAGTGTCAGACTTTATTTTTTGGGGCTCCAAAATCATTGCAGATGGTGATTGCAGCCATGAAATTAAAAGATGCTTACTCCTTGGAAGAAAAGTTGTGACCAATCTAGATAGCATATTCAAAAGCAGAGACATTACTTCGCCTACTAAGTTCCGTCTAGTCAAGGCTATGGTTTTTCCAGTGGTCATGTGTGGATTTAAGAGTTTTACTGTGAAGAAAGCTGAATGCTGAAGAATTGATGCTTTTGAACTGTGGTGTTGGAGAAGACTCTTGAGAGTCCCTTGGACTGTAAGGAGATCCAACCAGTCCATTCTACAGGAGATCAGTCTTGGGTGTTCATTGGAAGGAATGATGCTAAAGCTGAACCTCCAATACTTTGGCCACCTCATGTGAAGAGTTGACTCACTGGAAAAGACCCTGATGCTGGGAGGGATTGGGGGCAGGAGGAGAAGGGGGCCGACAGAGGATGAGATGGCTGGATGGCATCATCGACTCGATGGATGTGAGTTTGAGTGAACTCCGGGAGATGTTGATGGACAGGGAGGCCTGGCATGCTGTGATTCATGGGGTGGCAAAGAGTTGGACACGACTGAGCAACTGAACTGACTGAACTGAAGGTTACTATAGTTGTGTCGGTTTTCTCTGTGATTTCCATCCTGTCTCCTTGACCTGTGTTTCTGTTTCTGGGTCAGTACCCTGCTCTCCTAATCACTAGCATAGTCTGAGGTCAGGGAGTCAGATGCCTCCAGCTGACTCAGCTTTGAAAGTTGGTGGATGACATGTAGTGTCCGGAGGAGCAGTGTGGTCCCTGTGGCCTCAGGGAGTCTGGGGTATAGGCCGAGGTGACCCTGGGCTCCAGGGTGCCTCACACTGGAGTGGCTGCAGTGAGGAGAGTCTTGCCCAGGACCACAGAGGAGGCGGACAGAGCTGCTGCAGCTCATGCAGGGAGCGGGCTGGGCTGATCTGGTGTGGGTGTGGTGCAGCAGCCCTCAGGCCGGGACGTGGACCGGAGCTCACACTCAGCACCTTTCCCCTCCCTGGAAGTGAACGTGGGCACAGATCTCTGATCCTAGTCGCCCACGGCAACCAGGGCATGATCGAGAGGAATTGGCAGGGAATGGCAGTGATCTGAGAGGGTTGGTGGACGCTGAAGGCCTTGGTTTCTTCTGAATTTCCATCAGCTGTCCCTCCATCAGCCTTCCTTGGTGATCTGGAACTTTTGGCTCCTAGGGCTCCCTCATCCCGGCAGCCTAGGCTGAGGACAGGGGCTGAAGTCTGATCCTGTCCACTGCTCGGGGGACACAGGGAGCTCACACTGAAGAGGAATCACCACCTTGTTGCTTGAGTCTCATTTGTTGACTGCACTGGGCTTTGGTATCTCTTGGTTCACTTGCTTTATTTCCCAGGCTGCTTGAGAAGTGGGATGCTTCAGTGCTGGTTACAGCAGAAAATAAAACTAAGTTACTTTAAAAATATATTGGTAGATTATGTTTTTATATATGACCTGCTACCTCTATTAACTTGCTCAAACACATATAGCTTAGACAGATAGATTTGTGCTACTTGTGTAGAATCTATCTGTACAGATGGTAGATACACATGTTCTTCTAATAGGTAAACTAAATGGGAAGGCCAATACTAGGCTGTGAGCTTTAAACAGAAAAAAAATATGAGATGTGCCTAGTCTATCCGAAAAAATGATCTCATTCGGTCAGTAACTTTATTTTTATTTAATTATTTTTAAAAATTTATTTATTTTAATTGGACGCTAATTACTTTACAATATTGTATTGGTTTTGCCATACATTGACATGAATCCACCACGGGTGTACATGTGTTCTCCATCTGGAACCCCCCCTCCCACCTCCCTCCCCATGTCATCCCTCTGGGTCATCCCAGTGCATCAGCCCCGAGCGTCCTGTATCATGCATTGAACCTGGACTGGCGATTCATTTCACATATCATAATATATATGTTTCATGCCATTCTCCCAAATCACCCCACCCTCGCCCTCTTCCACAGAGTCCTTTAAAAATAAATATGTGAAATAATGACTTTCAAACTTGGACTTGATGAAGGAAGATATGTTGGAGATGCATAGCAGGGAGAAGAAAATTCTAAATCTGCCAGTGAGAAAAATCTGTGTTGCTACTTTAACCAATTAAGATGGGTAAACATAAATGATATGCTTTGACTTCCAGTAATCTTAGGACTCAAATGAACAGACAAGACAAAATAACAATTGCATAATATTTCCAGAGAGATTATATTTATTTCAAGAAAACAAGCACATTTATATACTTACATTACATTTAAAAATAGATTTCATAAAAGAAGGTGAAGTTACAGAAAGTCAAGTGGGCACTAAATTAACAATCTCCATTATTCGAATTCCTGACCTTTGGGGTCAGAGTTTTGACCTCTCCCTCATCAGTGGTGTCCAGAACAAAGGAAAGGTTTGAGAGGAAAAGAGAAGAAGCAGTAGTGAAAGTGAAAGTGAAGTCACTCAGTCGTGTCTGACTCTCTGCGACCCCATAGATGGTAGTCTACCAGACTCCTCCATCCATGGGATTTTCCAAGCAAGAGGAACCTGCAAATGAGGGAACACTTGGATACACAGGCAAACTCACAGCACCACCATCATAAACCAGGAACACCCCCACCGGGCCCAGAGGCCTTCTAATAGACTGAGGTGATAGTGGGGGGCAAGGGGAGTAATAGCTTGCACTGACGGTTCTCTTTGATACAAAGAAGCAGAAAAATTTCCTCTGAGTCAAGGACCATGTCATTCTCCCAGGATCAAGAACCATTACAAAATCCCACAGCCCAGTTGCAACAGCTCATCATGTTCACTTCCCAATAATATTCAGTTCAGTTCAGTTTAGTCACTCAGTCATGTCCAACTCTTTGTGACCCCATGAATCGTAGCATGCCAGGCCTCCCTGTCCATCACCAACTCCTGGGGTTCACTCAGACTCACGTCCATCGAGTTGGTAATGCCATACTGCCATCTCATCCTCTGTTGTCCCCTTTTCCTCCTGCCCCCAATCCCTCCCAGCATCAGAGTCTTTTCCAATGAGTCAACTCTTCGCATGAGGTGGCCAAAGTACTGGAGTTTCAGCTTAAGCATCATTCCCTCCAAAGAAATCCCAGGGCTGATCTCCTTCAGAATGGACTGGTTGGATCTCCTTGCAGTCCAAGGGACTCTCAAGAGTCTTCTCCAACACCAAAGTTCAAAAGCATCAATTCTTTGGTGCTCAGCTTTCTTCACAGTCCAACTCTCACATCCATACATGACCACAGGAAAAACCATAGCCTTGACTAGACGGACCTTTGTTGGCAAAGTAATGTCTCTGCTTTTCAATATGCTATCTAGGTTGGTCATAACTTTTCTTCCAAGGAGTAAGCATCTTTTAATGTCATGGCTGCAATCACCATTTGCAGTGATTTTGGAGCCCCCCAAAATAATAAAGTCTGACACTGTTTCCACAGTTTTCCCATCTATTTCCCATGAAGTGATGGGACCAGATGCCATGATCTTCATTTTCTGAATGTTGAGCTTTAAGCCAACTTTTTCGCTTTCTTCTTTCACTTTCATCAAGAGGCTTTTTAGTTCCTCTTCACTTTCTGTCATAAGGGTGGTGTCATCTGCATATCTGAGATTACTGATGTTTCTCCCAGCAATCTTGATTCCAGCTTGTGCTTCTTCAAGCCCAGCGTTTCTCATGATGTACTCTGCATATAATTTAAATAAGCAGGGTGACAATATACAGCCTTGACGTACTTCTTTTCCTATTTGTAACCAATCTGTTCCATGTCCACTTCTAACTGTTGCTTCCTGACATTGACTTGAAGTAAATGACTCAGCTCCCCAGGCAAGAAAATATTTAGATCTTGGTGGAGCGTAGTCAACACCAGAATGATTAGGAGCGAGCCAGCAGTCTTCTCAGATCTTCAAACAAAGGGACATTCCAAGTGACTCTTTTGTCATCTGAGGCAGTTTACACTGTGTGTGTGTGTGTGTGTGTGTGTGTGTGCATGTGTGTGTGCACCCACGGGTTCAGTCACATCTGACTGTTTGAAATCCCAGTGACTCTAGCCTGCCAGGCAGCCCTGCCCATGGAATTTTCCAGGCAAGAATACTGGAGCTGAATTTTCCAGGCAAGAATACTAGAAGTGGCTGTGTTTCCTTCTCCAGGGGAATCTTTGTGATCAAGGATCAAATTTGCATCTTTTGTGTTTCTTGCATTGGCAGGTGGATATTTTCACTTCTGCCACCTGGGAAGCCCCATATAATAGCACTACACAATATATATTTCAAATCTCAAGCTAATGAAATTTTATTGGTTATGACTCTGAAAATCAATTTCCTGTCTCTTATTGACATTATTCATTAGTATTTTATGTATAATATGTTAGGTATATTTTGGAAACCTTTAATAATCATAGAATAATATTTCAGAGTTTTAACTCTTTCACTTATGTATTTGCTTATTCATTCACCTTATATTTATTGTGTGCCATGTTCTAACTGCTGAACTGGATATTGGGAACAGAGAAGTAGGTAAGGCAAAGACTGTGCTTGCTCTCTCAGAATTTGCAGTCCCTTAGTAAAAATACACCTAGTTATTTAAATAAATTTTATTGGTTACTATGATGAAATGTATATGACCAGAGAATATATCTTAATAGAAAGCAAACTGGTCTGGATAGTCAGGAAAAACTTCCTGTAAAAGCTANGTATAAGAGACAGGTGCTTGCTCTCTCAGAATTTGCAGTCCCTTAGTAAAAATACACCTAGTTATTTAAATAAATTTTATTGGTTACTATGATGAAATGTATATGACCAGAGAATATATTTTAATAGAAAGCAAACTGGTCTGGATAGTCAGGAAAAACTTCCTGTAAAAGCTATTGATGAGCTATGATATGGTGCATGGCTAGGGTTTAAAGAAAGTCTAAATGTTTGACAAAGAGAAATGGTTTCTTAGTGTCTGTCAAATACATGAATCCACACAAGTAGGTCACACTTGAAGAAAAACTGAGTTATTTCTTTAGTTTGCTAGGCTGAGGTATATAGCACTTCATTCTTCTTCTCAAATATGATTCAACTATGCAAGGAAGACACATTTCTTTAAGTGTACATGAAACTTATGGCATGCAACTTTTATTCTAATAAAACAATTATAAATAAAAAGCATATCCACTGATTATATTCAAGAAATGTTCTACAAGTGTTGCATTAATAGATAATTTAATTAACAAAGTTATACTTTCAACTTGGTTATGCTACTTTATAAACACACAATCATAATGTTCCATTAAATCACAGTGAGATCAGAGACAGTTAGGTATCATCCTGTAGCCTCACGTGATGTTTCAGGGATGTATTTCCCTCAGACAAGAAGGTCATCAAATAAACTGTCACAGAACTTGACAATTCATGGAGACCTAAGGCAACCGAAAGCTCCAGATGGGAGGAGAAGGAGGAAGGAAGGAAACTATATATGAGGGGTCCTCCGGAAACACCAGAAGCTCAGAGCTCCATTGTCATAATCCAGAAACACTCCAATCCTACCCAGAGGCCTTTTCACATACTGAACTATGGGTAGGAAGCTGGGGGGCAGAAATTAATGATTGAAAAAAGAAGAAATGCTTTTTCAGAATCAATACTGATAGTGGTATCACTTGTCAAGCTGTTTGTACAGACTCCCACAATCCAGTCGGAGGAGTGGGTCACATCCGCCTTTCAGTAATGCCTCCCAGAAGTGGAAGGCCTGAGCTTCCCACACCACTAAAGTCTCTCCACACTGGGCTATCTGGACAAATCATGGCAGTCATCTCAGAAAGGCTTATATTGTGAGCGGTCATTGTCTGAGTCAGAATGCTATCCACTGCAGAAAGAGCAAAAACCAGATTAGCATGTGGGATTTCCACATCATGAGAGGTAGATGCTCTCTACACAATGAGTCTTTTCATTTTCTTTCCTCCAAAATTACAATAAATGAATACAAAAGGGAATTCAAACAGGTGCTTCTGTGAAGAACAACAGCTATATAGATATATATACCATATGGAAACTCCTCAAATCATGTAGAAAAGGCAAAGAAAAAATACAGCTATATCATGAACTCTGTGAAATCCATTGGATTTTCCAGGCAAGAGTACTGGGGTGGGGTGCCATTGCCTTTAATATCTTTAATATTAATTTAATATTGCCTAATAATATTTAATATTATTTAATATATAAATGGCACTTTACTATTACGTGAGTATTTGGGGGACTATAATCTCTACCTCTTAAGTTTTTGAAGTAAAAATATTTGAAAGAAATTAATCCATGTCTTTTTTGAAAGCTTTTGAATGGATATTCTGACAAACATATTCACATACCCCTTGACTTTCTGTTGTTTAGATATTATCTAACAGGATTACATTTATTCTGCCTAAGACAATTTTCATCTATTTTCTCAGAGTTAGTAATTATAAAAATAACAAATATTTGTGTACAATGCATAACAAATGCAACAGTAATAGAGGAAAAATAAAAAAACCAAGCAATGCCATATTTAAACTCTCAGAAATAAAATAAACTGAATAAACTTACATGATGGACTGATACAGTGACAACTAAAGCTTCTGTTTAGAACCAACTAGCCAACTAATCTCTTCTTGCTGTCCTTATTTCAGATGTGACTAAAAATGTATGACAAGGTCACATGCCATTTGGCATAAAATTATAAATATTCTCTTATTTTCTGCTTACTACACGTGATTGCCTATTCTGAAAATGACTGGAATATGCACCCTGTTTCTCAACAAATGCATCATTTTAGTAAACATTTCTAATTTCAATGTCAATGATATGAAAATACTAGCGATAATAACTGAAATGTTAGTATCTTAAATCACCTTATATGAACTTGACTGACATCAGCTTTTTAATCTTTAATTTTATCATCTTTAGGGTATGAAGTCATTTTTTTTCCTTGTGGTCACCTTTTTTCCAATAGATGTATTAGTCTCAACATGTTAATAAATAACAGCTTATACACACACAAAACATATATTAGCCTAAATTACCACTTTAAAATATCTTCATTTCTTTAGGTGGAGGAAATACAGGTTTTCTTTTTAAACAAGCAGTTCTGGGAGAACACATAGCTCCAAGTGAAAATATGAAATAGAACATTCTTTAAGTGTTCACTTGCTAAGTCGTTTGTATCCAACGCCTTGCAACCCCCAAAACTGTAGCTCACCAGGCTCCACTGTCCCCCACTGTCTCCCAGAGTTTGCTAAAATTCATATCCATTGAGTTGGTGGTACTATGTAACCATCTCTTCTGCTGCCCCCTTCTCCTTTTGCCTTCAATCTTTCCCAGCATCAAGGTCTTCTCCAGTGAGTTGGCTCTTTGCATCAGGTGGCCAAAGTATTGCAGCTTTATCTTCAGCAACAGTCCTTCCAATAAATATTCAGGGCTAATTTCCTTTAGGTGTGACTGCTTTGATACACATAAATAAACTCAAAATGGGTTAAAAACCTAAATGTGAGACTAGATACTATAAAACTCTTAGATAAAAACATAAAACACTCTTTACCATAAATCATAGCAAGATTTTTTTTTTTTGAGCCTTCTTCTAAAGGAAATTAAAAAAAAAAACAAACAAGCAAATGGAATCTAATTAAACTCAAAAGCTTCTACACAGCAAGGGAAACTATAAACAAAACAGAAAGAAAAACCCACAGAATTGGAGAAAATATTTGAAAAAGATGAGACCAACAAGAGATTTGTCTCCAAAAATTTATAAAGAGCTCATGTGGCTCAGTATAAAAATAAGTAAAAAATGGGCAGATGGCCCAAACAGACATTCCTTCAAAGAAAACATATGAATGCAAAAGCAACACATGAAAAGATTCTTGACATCAATATTTACTGGAGAAAAGCAAATCAAAGCTACAATGAGATCTAACCTTACATGAGTCAGAATGACCATCATCAAAGCTACTGCAAACAGTAAATGCTGGGTAGAGTGGTAGCTTATCATTCAGACTGCTAACATGTGCATGAACGTGGCCTCTGGAGACATGGGTTCAACCTGGGACCAAAAGACACAGGCCCAGCCACTCACAACTTCATGCGATACAATTTATTACAGTAACAGTGAAAGCTTGCTGGAGAAGGCTTCCAGCAAAATCACTGGAAGAGGCAAGAGAGTGCCTGCCTCCCTAGTTTAAGTGGAGCCTTATGTACTTCTCAGACGGCTGCTGAGAACAGATAAAAAGAGCTCAAGGTTGTAAGAGTTCCACCAGACCCTTTTCCAAGGCACACATCCTGAGATAATTTGGCACAAGATTAGCTGGGGAGAACGGTACTGGGCAACTGCTCAGGGGTACGAGTCTTGAGAAACAGGCTCCCAGGCAAGATTTGTTACAATTATAATCATTAACATCAGTTCAGTTCAGTCGCTCATTTGTGTCCGACTCTAGAGCTTAAGAAAAACATTTCCACCAGTAAGACATCGTGCAGTGTGAACGTTAGTTCCTAGAGAGGCCATTTCTCAGGCAAGCCACCTTGTTTCACGAAGCATAAGGGAAGCATGAGTGAGAATGTTCACCTCCCCCTTAAAGGTGACATGGACTGCCTAAGCTTTAACTCTCTCAAGAGTGTGGAGAAAAGGGAATCATCCTGCTCTATTCATGGGGATATACACTGGTAAACCACTGTGGAGAATAGTTAAACTTTCCTTAAGAAACAAAAATAAAGCTACCATATGATCTAACAATCCCACTCCTGAGCATATATCCAGGGAAAAATGTGGTTCAAAAGAATACATGCACTTCCATGTTCATTGACAAGTTGTTTGCAACCATCAAGACATGGAAGGAACCTAAATGTCCAAGGACAGATGAATGGATGCAGAAAATGTGTTACATATATACAATGGAATATCATTCAGCCATAAAAAGAACCAAAAATGCCATGTGTGGTGACACGCAAGGAATTGGAGACTGTCATACTGAGTGAAGTAAGTCAGAAAAAGAAAGAGCAGTATCATATGATATTGGAATCTAAGAAAATGATGCAAATAGCTATTTATAAAACAGAATCACAGGTGTAGAAAAAATAACATGTAACTTGTGGCTAAGAAGGGGTGAGGGATTAATTAGGAGACTGGGACTGACATGTACACATTACTATATATGAAGTAAATAATTAATAAAAACCTACTGTATAGCACAGGGAACTCAAGTGAATACATGGGAATGAAGTATATAAAAAATAATCTTAAAGCCACTTAAATCTTAAAAAAGAGTTATTGTTATTCAGGAAATAAGTCATGCCCAACTCTTTGCAACCCCATGAACTGCAGCATGCCAGGCTTCCCTGTTCTTCACTATCTCTGGAAGTTTGCTCAAACTTATGTCCATTGAGTCAATGATGCCATTCAGGGGTGTCATTCTCTGTCACCCCCTTCTCCTGTCTTCAATCTTTCCCTGCATAAGGTATTTCCAAACGAGCTAGCTCTTTATATCAGGTGGCCAAGTACTGGAGCGTCAGCTTCAGCTTCAGTCCTTCCAATGAACATTCAGGGTTGATTTCCTTCAGGATTGACTGGTTTGATCTCCTTGCTGTCCAAGGAACTCTCAAGAGTCTTCTTTAGCACCACAGCTTGAAAGCACCATTCTTTGGTACGCAGCCTTCTTTATGATCCAACACTCTGGAAAAATCATAGCTTTTACTATAGGGGCCTTTGTTGGGAAAGTGATGTCTCTGCTTTTTAATATGTTGTCTCGGTTGGTCATAGCTTTTCTTCCAAGGAGCAAGTGGCTTCCAATTTTGTGGCTGTAATCAATGGCTGCAGAGATTTTGGAGCCCAAGAAAATAAAATCTGTCACAGGTTTCACTTTTTCCCCATCTAGTTGCCATGAAGTGATGGAACTGGATGCTAGGATTTAGTTTTTTGAATGATGGGTTTGAAGCCAGCTTTTTCACTTTCGTCATCAAGAGGCTTTTAAGTTCCTCTTTGTTTTCTGCTGTAAAAGTGGTATCATCTGCATATGTGAGGTTGTTGATATTTCTTAGCATTCTTGACTCTACTTGTGAGTCATTCAGCCTGGCATTTGGCATGATGTACTCTGCATATAAGTTAAAGAAGCAGGGTGACAATATACAGTCTTGACATCCTCCTTTCCCAATCTTGAACCACTCTCTTTTTTCAAGTCTGGTTCCAACTCTTGCTTCTTTTCCTGCATACAGTCTTCTTAGAAAACAGGGAAAGTAGTCTGGTATTCCCATCTCTTTAAGAATTTTCCACAGTTTTATTTGATTCACATAGTCAAAGGCTTTAGAGTAGTCAATGAAGCAGATGTAATTCTTGTTTTGTAATTTCCTTACTTTTCCTATGATCCAACAGATGTTGGCAATTGGATCTCTGATTCCTCAGCCTATTCTAGATGCAGCTTGCACATCTGGAAGTTCTCTGTTCACAAACTGCTGAAGCCTAGCTTGAAGGATTTTGAGCATAATCTTGCTATCATGTGAAATGATTGCAGTGGCACAGTAGTCTGAACATTTTTTGCCATTTCTTTCTTTCAGATTGAGAGAAAAACTGATCATTTTCAGTCCCATGGCCACTACAAATTTTTCAAATTTGCTGTCATATTGAGTGCAGCACTTTCACAACATCATCTTTAATGATTTGAAACAGCTCAGCCTGAATTCCATCACCTCCACTAGTTTTGTTCTTAGTAATATCTCTTAAAGCACACTTTTTTCATTTTTTCACACTCCAGGATGTCTGACTCTAGGTGAATGACCACACCATTGTTGTGATCCAGGTCATTAAGACCTTTTTAGTATAGTTCTTCTATGTATTCTTGCCACTGCTCCTTAATCTCTCTGCTTCTGTCATGTTCTTGATATTTCTGTCCTTCATTGTGCCCATCTTTGCAAGAAGTGTTCCTTTGGTATCCCCAGTTTTCTTGAAGAGATTTCTAGTCTTTCCCATTTTCCTCCATTTCTTTGCATTTCTTACCTTTCCTTGCTATTCTCTGGAACTCTGCATTCAGTTGGGTATCTCTTTCCCTTTCTCTATTGTGTTTGCTTCTCTTGTTTTCCCAGCTATTTGCAAGGTCTCTTCGGACAAGCACTTTGCCTTCTTGCACTGATTGCATGGATCACAACCTTGTGTAACTCAAGGAAGCTATGAGTCATACCTTGCAGGGCCACCAAAAATGGATGAGTCATGGTGGAGAGTTCTGACAAAACATGGTCCACTGGAGAAGACAATGGGAAACCACTTAACTGTTTTTGCCTCATGAACCTCATGAACCTCGTGAACCTCATGAACAGTATGGAAAACAGAGGTGAGATTATATATATATGATTCACTTTGCTATACACCTGAAACTAGTACAATATTGTACATATTTCAAAAAACTTAAAAATAAGTAAAGAAATTTTCCCATCTAGTATCTTTCTCTGAGTGGAGCACCATGACCCATCTTTGACTAACTATGAAAATGTTTTGAGGAATAGAATGCAAACAGAGTCAAAATAAAGAAAATCTTAAAAGATAGTTGTCTAAACTTCATTGACATTATCACATTTCTTTCACAGATTGTCTATGATTTTTTTTAGTCTATCCTGCAGTGTTCAGTTATGCAATAATCCTTAACTTCACAACTTAGCATCAATATTTCAAATGTATATACATATTGAATAACATGAAGGGGTCTGAGATGATATGCAGGGAACGACTAAAAGGAACAGAGTCTTAGAGAATAACCACCAACCACTGTTCTATGTGCAGTTATAGCCAGAGCAAAACAATAGTGTGTAACCAAAATGAGCCTCAGTGGGAAGAATTTCATGGAAAACTGAATGAATAAAATTTAAGAGACTTTAGTTCTGAAAGGGTTGAGGAAATCCACCAAACAGCAGAAGGCAAGAGTAGTAAGTGGTATTATTGGGGAGCTTGACTGTTCTGGGATGAAAAACAGAATGTGAAGAACTCCTCATTCTGAAGAAATATCCAAAAAGTAATGCAGGCAAATTCAGTCAGGTAACCAAAACTAGTGGGTCGCTTCAATTAGGACAATAATAAACTTCTATAAATGGAGATGTGAAGTTTATAATTGAAGAGTTCATTTATTTATTTATTTACTTTTTAATATAAATTTATTTGTTTTAATTGGAGGCTAATTACTTTAAAATTTTGCATTGCTTTTGCCATACATCAACATGAATCTCCCACTTCATGGATTGGAAGTGTGAACTTAATCTGTGCCTCTTTACCTGAGATTGGATTATGGTAATAGGATTAAGTAAATTTCAGAAGGTTAGACTTCAATCCTTGGCATCTAGATGTGTTTACAATTCTTGAGAAATCTAATCACATGCTCCTATACCTTTGTGCTGGGTTGATAACCCTATCACTTTGAGGAAGTGGACCTGGTCTTCAGAGGATATATAAAGCATCCAGCAGAGATCCAAGCTCATTCTTCTCCAGAGTCCAGAGCTGTTGCCTTCGGAATTGACTGGACTGTGGAGACTTGAAGGTGTTTGTCACCAGGAAGTGAACACCTAAACTCTGAACTGAATTTAACAGAGTTACTTGCTGATCAAGAAAGAAGACTTCTGTAACAGTACTGAGGTGAGTTCTGATCCAGGTACGATGAATCTGAGCTATGTTCAGTTAAAAATGAAACTTTAATGGCAATCATGGATAGAAAAACTAATTTCTTTGTCTTCTAGTAATATCTATTTTTAAGCCCTGCATCAAATATTTCTTCCATATGTGATTGTTAGACAGTAACATTTTATCCACAGTATGTCAAGTATCCTCCTTATAAACTGGGGGTAAAAATTAGTGAATATTGCTGAGAATACTAAAATGGTTCATCCATATAACAGGAGTTAACCCAATGCCTAAAAATATTTTTCTTGGGGATGGTTTTGACCACCGCCTCCTGTACAATGTTATGAACTTCCATCCATAGTCCTACAGGAATATGGTTACTTCTTACAAACAGCTGAGAAAAGAAGAGAAGCACAGGGTAAAGAAAAAAAGGAAATATATATCCATCTGAATGCAGAGCTCCAAAGAATAGCAAGGAGAGATAAGAAAGGCTTCCTAAGTTATCAGTACAAAGAAATAGAGGAAAGTCATAATGGGAAAAAAATAGAAATCTTCAGGAAATTAGAGCTATCAAGGGAACATTTCATGGAAAGATGGGCACAATAAAGGACAGAAATGGTATGGACCTAACAGAAGCAGAAGATATTTAGAGGAGGTGGCAAGAATACACAGAAGAAGTACACACAAAAAAGATCTTAGTGACTCTAATAGCCATGATGGTGTGATCACTCACCTAGACCAGACATCCTGGGGTGCTTAGTCAAGTGGGCCTTAGGAAGCATCACTGCAAATAAAGCTAGTGAAGGTGATGGAATTCCAGCTGAGCTATTTCAATTCTTAAAGGATGATGCTGTTAAAGTGCAGGTCTCAATATGCCAGAAAATTGGGAAAACTCAGCAGTGGCCACAGGACTGGAAAAGGTCAGTTTTCATTCAAATTCCAAAGAAAGGCAATGCCAAAAAATGTTCAAACTACCATACAAATTGCACTCACCCACAGGCTAGCAAAATAATGCTCTAAACTCTCCAGGCCACTCTTTGTGAACCCAGAACATCCGAAGGTTCAAGCTGAATTTGTAAAAGGCCAAGGAACAAGAGATCAAATTGCCAACATCCATTGGATCATAGAAAAGGCAAGATAATTACAGAAAAATATCTACTTCTGCCTCATTGACTACACTAAAGCCTTTGACTGTGTGGATCACAGCAAATGGTGGAAAATTCTTAAGGAGATGGGAATATCAGACCACCTGACCTGCCTCTTGAGAAACTTGTACGCAGGTCAAGAGGCAACAATTAGAATTGGACATGGAAAGGACTGGTTCAAAACTGGGAAAGGAATATGTCAAGGCTGTATACTGTCACCCTGCTTATTTAACTTATAGGCAGAGTACATCATGTGAAATGCCAGGCTGGATGAAGCACAAGTCAAAATCAAGATTGCCTGGAAAAATATCACTAACCTCAGATATGCAGATGACACCACCCTTATGGCAAAAAGTAATGAAAGTGAAAGAAGAGAGGGAAAAAAACGGCTTACAAATAAACATTCAGAAAAATGAAGATCATGACATCTGGTCCCATCACTTCATGGCACAGAGACAAGGAAACAATGGAAAGAGTGGCAGACTTTATTTTCTTGGGCTCCAAAATCGCTGCAGATGTTGACTGCAGCCAAGAAATTAAAAGACACTTGCTCCTTGGAAGAAAAATTTGACCAACCTAGACAGCATATTAAAAAGCATAGACATTATTTTGCTGACAAAGGTTCATCTAATCAAAGCTATGGTTTTCCCACTAGTCATGTATGGATGTGAGAGTTGGGCCATAAACAAAGCTGAGTGCCAAAGGATTGATGCTTTTGAACTGTGGTGTTGGAGAAGACTCTTGAGAGTCCCTTGCACTGAGAGGAGATGAAATCAGTCAATCCTAAAGGAAATCAATGCTGAGTATTCAAAGGAAGGACTTGTGCTGAAACTGAAGCTTCAATACTTTCAGTAACTGATGCGAAGAACTCACTTATTAGTTAAGACTCGGACTCCAGGAAAAGATTGAAGGCAGGATGAAAAGGGGTTGACAGAGGATGAGATGGTTGGATTGCATCCCAGATTCAAAGGACATGAGTTCGAGCAAGCTCCGAAAGTTGGTGAAGGACAGGGAAGTCTGGCATCCTGAAGTCCATGGGTTCACAAAGAGTCAGAAACTATTGAGGGACTGAACTGAACTGAAGAGGCAGTGAAGGACCTCAAAGTTGAGAAAATGAAGGCCTAGCCATTGTCCCTGGAGGTCACTATTTTTATCAGTTTTATAGGGCTCCCACAACACCCGATCCCACATGGGATGGCTTAAAATCAATGTATTCTCTGACAGATCTGGAGGCTGGAAATCAAGGTGTTGGCAGGGCTATACTCCCTTCGAAGGCTCTGAATGAATTTGTCTTTGTCTCTTCCAGTGCCAGCTGGCTCCTGGCAATCCTCAAACTATGACATTTAACTTGAATCTCTGCCTCCTTACAGGGCATTTTCTGCTGCATCTAAAACATCCCTCTTCTTTCTCTCATCAGGACACCCATCAGCAGATTTAGGGTCCACTCTCTACCCTGGATGGGCTCATCATGATACCTTCACCTCGATTATGTCACTATTCTAAAAATAAAGTCACAGAGATAATGGCTGTTGGGATTTGGACATAATTTAGGAGAGGGTAAGGGGCACATTTTGGAGAAGGGAATGGCAACCCATTCCAGTATTCTTGCCTGGAGAACCCCATAGACAGAGGAGCCTGGTGGCTACAGTCCATGCGGTCACAGAGGGTCAGACATGACTGAGCAACTAACACAATGGGCACATTAGCTTTCTACTTCATGAACAGAATGAAAGAATTCTGTCCTAAATTCAAGAGGTCTCAGATTTTGCTGGGGAAAGTAAAAACCTCAGTAGTTTTTCTTTGCTTTGCACATAGATTATATGCAGTAGAGAGAGAAATAGTTAAAGCAAGGTTTCAGATTGCAAAGTTTTGTCTAGTGAATTCCTTTGAAGTTTTTTCAAGGTTAGAATCACTGGGTCAAAGGCAAATATACTTTTTAAGGATTTGAATGCATATATACAAAACATCCCAAAGTCCATCAGTTGGTTGGATCTCCTTGTGGTCAAAAGGACTCTCAAGTCTTCTCCAACACTACAGTTCAAAAGCATCAGTTCTTCATTGCTCAGCTTTCTCACATCCATACATGACTACTGAAAACCCATCGCTCTGACAAGACGGACCTTTGTTGGCAAAGTAGTGTCTCTACTTTTTAGTATGCTGTCTAGTTTGGTCATAACCTTTCTTCCAAGGAGTAAGCGTCTTTTAATTTCATGGCAGCAGTCACCATCATCAGTGATTTTGGAGCCCCATAAAATAAGTCTGTCACTGTTTCCCCATCTATTTGCCTTGAAGTGATGGGACCATATGCCATGATTTTCGTTTTTTGAATGCTGAGTTTAAGCCATCTTTTTCACTCTCCTCTTTCACTTTCATCTAAGAGGCTCTTTAGTTTGCTTTCTTCCATAAAAGGTGGTGTCATCTGGGGATCTGAGGTTATTGATATTTCTCCCAGCAATCTTGATTCCAGCTTGTGCTTCATCTAGCACAGCGTTTCTCATGATGTACTCTAAGTTAAATAAGCAGGGTGACAATATATAGCCTTGATGTACTCCTTTCCCTATTTGGAACCTGAACATTTTTGAAGTATTTTATTTTCTCTAATAGTGAATCTACTAATATTTAATCTTAATTTTGTGTTATAAATGCAACATTTATTGAGTCCCTTATTTTTTATGGATGATAAATATTATATTAAAACTAATTAGAACTACTCTCCTCTGAAAAGTATTTATGTGAATGCCATGTATGTAATAAAAACAGCTGTGCTTTTTCATGAGCAGTTCATCCAAAAATATGAATTATATATATAGATGAAACATTTATTTTTAGCAAATCCCATCTATTATCTGTCATGGAATCCTCCAAAAAGTTTAGCAATCCAGTGTACATTTTGATATATTATTTCAGCTTTGCTTGTGCACTGCTACTGCTAAGTCACTTCAGTCGTGTCCAACTCTGTGCGACCCCACAGATGGCAGCCCACCAGGCTCCCTTGTCCCTGGGATTCCCTAAGCAAGAACACTGGAGTGGCTTGCCATTTCCTTCTCCAATGCATGAAAGTGAAAAGTGGAAGTGAAGTTGCTCAGTTGTGTCTGACCCTCAGCGACCCCATGAACTGCAGCCTTCCAGGCTCCTCCTTCCATGGGATTTTCCAGGCAAGAGTACTGGAGTGGGGTGCCATTGCCTGTGCACATCCATAAGTAAAAGTATATAACTAAAATGATGCCACAGTTATTTACTGTTTTTTGAAGCCACGTATCAAAATATTTCACTGATTTAGGTTTTCCAAATAATATCCTACTGTTACTTGTTTCACAAGTACTAGTTGCAAAGTATATTTATACATAATTTTGGAAATAAAAGTCAATTTCAAGACAGATTTCAATTTTGAAATCTGTTATTAAACATTCTTTGGCCTAATGGCTAGTCATTTCAAGCCAGATATAGTTTTGACCATGTTGGGCTGAATCAAATTTTTCTCAACAAAGCAACCATAGTTTTTATATATTTATTTATTTATTTTTTAGAGCTTCCATTTTACTTTATTTTACTTTACAGTACTCTATTGGTTTTGGCATACATTGACATGAATCTGCCACGGGTGTACACGAACTCCCAAACATGAACCCCCCTCCCACCCCACATCATCCCTCCGGATCATCCCCATACACCAGCCCCAAGCATCCTGCATCCTGCATTGAACATAGACTGGTGATTCATTTCTTACATGATAGTATACATATGTCAATGCTATTCTCCCAAATCATCCCACCCTCTCCCTCTCCCTCAGAGTCCAAAAGTCCACGCTACACATCTGTGTCTCTTTTGCTGTCTTGCATACAGGGTCCTCAAAATGCAATGTTCCTGTACAATTACTCTAAAATCAGTATTAAATCAAGCCTGGATGCCAGAATTTGGAGCCTCTTTTTCTCAAATTCCCAAACTAATCTACAATAATTACTCCTGTTTTTATCTATTCTATACACTGGTAGAATTTGGATTACAACTGAAGGGGTTTTAATGACCATTGTAAATTTGATGTTACTAGACCCTAGAACTTGTGAATAAAGGGCAGCAATTATCAAATCATGTTAGGATACACATTCAAATATCTTAGTAAACTATAATCAAATCAATTTAAGGAGAATGCAAGATCCTTAAAATCAGAGAGGAATGGGTATTCAACATAAGATCAGTGATGAGGACTGGGACTTCAGTTGTGGATTCTATTAACATATGGAGATTAGAAAGAGACTTAGTGCAGTTAGTGTTGATTGGGTTTATCCAAGGGAACTGTGGTAATCTAATCAAGAAAGGGCTCAAGGGTCCTGATAGTCAGGTCCTAATCTCAGATGCACTGTTTCTTCTGTTCAGAGTTGTTCTGAGTTGGCTGGACCGTGGACAGCTCTGAAAGTTACAGCTGCTGACCCATCCAGAGAACATAGAACTCCTGACTGGATGGGACTGATTATCGTACCGGCATTGATGAGACCAAATCTACAACTTTCTGGTGAGTAAATGGTTCTGAGTAGATGGATTCATATTTCTTTCCCTCAAAAAATAAAAGAATAATTATAATTCAGCAGTGACAGGCCTAATAATTTCTTAAGCAAATGAAAAAGACTGGTTCATAAGAATTATGTTATTACTTAGAATTCACTCTGAAACTATCGACTTACCTTCAAATCATTGGAATTTGTGAATGAACATGAGTGATTCTACAAACTTATGATTCTATGATATAAAAGGAAAATATTAATTTCTTAATGGGAAGTCCTAGACAGTTTTTCCATTTAGCATGATACCTAAAATTTGATTGAGAAACCGCTATAGAACGTGAAGAGTAATATATTTGTAAGGAAAAGTTGGATTTTCTGCCTTTAAATTATCCAATAGCAATGCAGACCTGATGATGCTTCTCAAAAAAAGATTGGTAACACACCAAATATCTGGAAAAAAAAAAAAAAGCAATTCTGCACTCACTCTGATATAGAAGTGAAAACTTTTATTAACTTCAGTCATTTATTTTGAAACACAATATATTAGATGGCTGGCTTCCCTCGTAGCTCAGGGGAAAAGAAGCTGCCTGCAGGAGACACAGGTTCAATCTGTGGTTCTCAATGGCCCCTGGAGAAGGAAATGGCAACCCACTCCAGTATTCAATAAGATTGGGAGTATGTTGATGTGCTAATCAAAGAAATGGATTCCCCTTACATTAAGGTCACTTAAATTGAAGAGTGTCATTGTCAAAGAGAAGAAAAAACTCAATTGTTTGAGTTCTCAGAACTGAAAGTTGTAGTTAAACAAAGATTAACGTTATGCTTAAGAGTCATTTTTGTTAGAGATAGAAGGGACTGAGTTTTAATAGAATAAAATAGAACAGTGAACGTAAGTACCTTTTTTTGTAGTGTAGATAACTGCGTGTGATACACTGTGTGTGATATGTCATTGTTTCTCAGGTTGTTCTATCAGAGGCGATAAGAAGACTCTTCTTGTGTGAGTGCAGGAGACCCATGCAGAGAAGGGCTTCCTCTGCCAGCGCCTGAAGTACCTGTGCCTCCTCCATAGGTCAGTGTTCCTATTTGTTAATTTCTATGAACTTCCCATGAGAATAGTGTAGATAACTGCGTGTGATACACTGTGTGTGATATGTCATTGTTTCTCAGGTTGTTCTATCAGAGGCGATAAGAAGACTCTTCTTGTGTGAGTGCAGGAGACCCATGCAGAGAAGGGCTTCCTCTGCCAGCGCCTGAAGTACCTGTGCCTCCTCCATAGGTCAGTGTTCCTATTTGTTCATTTCTATGAACTTCCCATGAGACGTATTTTGTCATCTTTATATCTCAGCCAAAACAGAGAGTCCCTAGCATATCGTGAAGTAGTGAAATGAAAGTAGTTCAGTTGTGTTGCACTCTTTGAAACCCCATGGACTATCCAGTGCACGGAATTCTCCAGGCCAGAATACTGGAGTGGGTAGCCTTTCCCTTCTCCAGGGGATCTTCCCAACTCAGGGATCAAACCCAGGTCTTCCGCACTGCAGGTGGATTCTCTACCAGTTGAGTCACAAGGAAAGGGTCTTGTTGTATATAGCTGTATTTAATATGCCTTATTATAATGTCTATTGACCTCCCCAGAAATGAAATATTGACCACTTAAACTCTTTTTCAGTCCTTACACGTTTACTCTTCTCCTCTCTTCATCTTCCCTTTGCACTTCTATGACATGTTTCTTAGATGAATTATATCTATTACGTGTTTCTTAGATGAATTATATCAATCATCATCTCAACTGCACATTGTCTATGGCCATCTGGACTTTTCTTAAGAGGGAGCTATGCTCAGAATCCTGAGTGTTAGTGTTCTAAAGAAGATTGCATTCACAGTAACCTTGAGCAGAAAGTACAGAATTCCTGTCTACATCCTACCTCCCCAGAATAAGCCTATGTCTGCCAGCCCCGACTGCCATTATCACATTATATCTCAAAGTGGTGTGTTTATTATGAGTTAGGAACTTCCACTGACACTTCATTATCACCCAAAGTCTATGGTTTCACACTAGTGTTCACTCTTGGGGTTGTGCATTCTGTTAGTTTTCACTGACATACAGTGACAAGGATCTACCTTTATAATATCCAGAAGTGTTAGACTGCTGAAAGTCATTTGTGATTACCTGTTCATCAGTCCTATCACCCTAACTGCTGGGAAGCAAAGTTTATTTCACTGTCCTCATATATGTCTCTTTTTTCCCATATATTCCTCTTTCCTGGAATGTCTTATAGTTGGACTCATGAAGTATGTATGCTTTTAGGCTTAGCTTCATTCACTTAGAGATATGAATAAAAGAATACTCTGTGTCTCTTGCTGGCTTGATCATTTTTTTTTTTTAAAGAACTGAGTAATATTTCTTGGCCTCGATGTACCAGAATTTCTTTATCCATTTATCTTGCTTGTTTTCAAGTTTTGTGATTATGATCAAAGTAGCTATAAACATTCCATTGCAAGTCTTTTTTTTTTTTTTAATGAATATAGGTTTTCAAATGATTTGGGCAAAAACAAAGGAGCATGAGTCCTGACTTTTGTCGTAGGATATTTAGTTTAGTAACAAGTTGTCTTATTGTCTTTCAGAAGGCTTGTACTGTTATTCATCACCTTAGGAAATGAAGCAAATTTCCTGATATTCCATCCTCTCAGTACTCGGTTCTTCTTTGGGATTTTGACCATTCTTGTCCATGTGCTGTGGTATCTCATTGCTACTTTAAAGCCCTCTTGCTTGTCAGGCATTTTAATTTTTCACTTCCCTTCCTTTTCTCTCATCCTTTGTCCCTTGAGTGAGTCCCCAGGCTTTTGTGCCACAGTAAGACCCACTGTGGCAAGTGGGGATCAGGCCTGAGGATTTTTAATTGTGAAAAGAAGCTTCATAATGCTCAACAGGACTCTCAACTCAAAGGTTGGGCTGGTTTTCATTTATGTTCTTGAGGGTAAATGAAATGACAGAAGGGACGTAACCCAAGTGGGCTGTGCTTCTCTCCTGTGTCACATAGGAGAGTAACTTTCCTTTTCTTTCTCCACAGACACAGAGGATCACACACACTGCAGGACTTCAGAAATAACTCACCTGCTGAATCTTGAAAGTGAAGAAGCTGAAGGTTCTGCTGAGGTGTCTCAACTGCTGGGATCACATAAGTGTCCCAAAGACCTAGAAATGGCGATGCCTAAAAGCCAAGATGACTGGTCCAAGGAAGACATTGTGCAGCTACTGGAAAGTATGGAGAAAAGCATTCCATCCAGTGACAGGCACACGTTCAAAGCAACCCAGTCAGTGATGGACTGGGGAAAAGTAGCCTTTAAAGATTTTTCTGGGGAAATGTGCAAACTCAAATGGTTAGAGGTTTCCCATAAGGTGAGAAAGTTTCGCACACTGAAAGAATTAGTCTTGGAAGCTAAGGAAAATGTTAGCAATCCTTCTAAAAAACACAGGAAAATACATAAAACACCAGAAAACACCAGAAAACACAAGAAACATGCTTATTTGTTCAAGAAGTCCCTGACAGCATACCGCCACATTTCCCAAGTGATGCGACCCCAGTACATCCAAAAACACCCCAAGATAAGCAACCAGGAGCTGACCAGGGTTCTGTCTGAGGAACACAGGAAGGTGCCTGAGCAGCTGAGAGTGAAACACAGTCAGGATCTTGAGAAAGTGAAAAAGGATTTTAGGGAGAAAGTGGCTCTGTTCAGAGC
>SJYX01007535.1:0-55912 GCA_006410675.1 Oreotragus oreotragus
TCCTTCTCCAATGCATGAAAGAGAAAAGTGAAAGTGAAGTCGCTCAGTCTGTCCGACTGTTAGCGACCCCATGGACTGCAGCCCACCAGGCTACTCTGTCCATTGGATTTTCCAGGCAAGAGTACTGGGGTGGGGTGCCATTGCCCTCCCCGATATGTGTATGTATGTGTGTACAAATATATTAGAAAAGGACTTAAAACAGTTGTTAGTTCCTGGTGTTTGGACTAAGGGTGTTTTTTTTTTTCTTCTTCTTTTTTATGCTTCCCTATTTTCAGGAATTAAAACATTTAAGTAAAACAAAATTACAAAATTCAACTCTGAGAAAGCAAAAGACAGAAACATTTGAAAGCATGATATAAATGGATGAAGTGAGACTGTTATCTCAATTCCCACATGTCATTTAGAGATGATTGAGTCTGTGTCCTGAAACCATCTCAGGAGCTATTTTAGAACAATATCCTTGACTTTAAAAATCAAGCCATATTCAGGCTCACACTACTCAGGTGTGAAATTTACTTACTGTGATAAATCTTTCCTTCCCAGAAAAGCCCTAATATAACTATTAATTCTATGAGCATCTAATTGGCCAGGTTCTGGGTTCTTCTGGAAATGAATCGTAAGGAGCCACCTTCATGGCTTCAACACTCCCTCTCAATGCATCTCTCACAACCTCTTGCCTCTTCTCTGGGGCTGCAGAGCCTCATTTCTGACATTCTGACAGCTGGATGTGCTCCCAGTTTGTCAAACTCACCATTTTCAGACAATTCATTATCTTCCCCTGCAAAGTGTCTCTTCTCCTGTGATCACTGTTACTGTTCAGAACACTGCCCTTCTCCCATCCACCCTGGCTGGGTACTGTGGGTCATCGTTGCTTCCTCTCTTTCCCATGTTCCCTGCAGACACTGAGTTCTTCCAGTTGTGATGTCTGCCAAATGTATCTCGCTGACAGGAATCTAGCCCCCTTTGCATTATCCTCCTAACAGTTCTCTCTGCCTGCTCCAATCCAGCTCACTGTTGTCACAGCAACAGATACTTTACTTCCCAGTGATGTCCATAACACCTGGTGAAATCAAGTGCTACCTCTTCTAAAGCCTGTCCTTATGTTTCCTCTCAACATCTAGCCAGACAATTTTCTCTTCCTTTTCAAACACCCATAGCACAAGCTCCCCTCATCACTTCTAACTGTCTACTAACTTTTAACCATGTAAACGTTTTCTTTAGTTTAACACCATGGGACAAAATCCTTATTGGTTCTTTACTCTATCTTTTAACACAGTTCTCTGCACAGAGGCAATTAGTAAATAATCAGCCAATGAATTCATGCCATTGATGTGCATACATAAAAGCAAGCACTACAACTACCATCCTGAATGAAAGAAAGCAAATGAACAAGGTTAAAGAAACTCCTAAACAAGCTGCACTAAAGATGACGCACGTCTCTAGTCCCACTCCGTGTTTTTTGCTAGCTCTGCCATCTGTGTGAAGGGCAGACTATTTTAGAGACTGGTTTGGCTGCTCTGGCAGGCAGGGGTGATTGGGTACCTGGGACCAAGGAAGATAGTTGAATGGCAATTGTGCTGCTAAGCTGCTTGGCTAGACTCTACATCTCTTCTGTTGGGCATCTCCCAGAAACAGCTACGACAGTTTTAAAAACAATCTTCTTTTCTCTGTTTGCCTCATGTGTCTTTTCAGAGAGCAAGCTGTTTCATAACTGTACAACTCAACTTCCCCTGGGCAGTGTTGTGGTCCAGATTCTGGTTGACTTGAATTTGCCATGGTACCAAGCACAGAACTTGGCACAGGATTGGTATCCAGTAAAAAGATGAATGAAATTGTGGGTGGTGGGAACGGTTCTGGCAGAGAAAAGAGTAATCTCTCAACAACTACAAGGCAATAGAAACCAATCTCTTCCTAAGCAACTGTTTATAATGGGGGAGGAGAAAAGTAATAAAAAGTTGGAAGATACTCAAGCATCTGCTTTCTCATGAGTGGCAGAATGCAAAATAGCATAGTGTAATGAGGACAGGGGCCCCCCAAGGTATTGGGAGATGCAAGCTCTGTTCTCTACTCTTAATTTTCTTTCTGAGTGACTTTTGAGTGCATTACATTTGGACTTCTGCATTGGTCTTCTGCAAAATCTAAGTATTGTATGAAATCAAGAGTTTTATGATGAAGAACGAGTGCCTGGAAACCTATCTCATGGAACTCTATCTTATCTGTCCCATTTGTACCGGCTGCTGAGGACAGAATTCAGAGTTCTATGGTCCACAGACTGTAAACCACTAAACTAGGTACTCAACTCAAAAGCTCTCCTATTTGAAACTTGGTTATTTTATGAAACACTGCAGGTATCCCTGTCATTTAGAGAGGCAAATTAGGATCTAGAAAACAAGGAAACATTCTATAAATAGGTTAAAAACTTTTTTCAACATGGTACCTACCACATGGTAACATGGTACCTATCAACATTCATTTAAGAGTCAGCCCAAAAGAACCCTGCTTCATTGTGCAGGATTTGAAAACATTTTAAACATATATATTCATTTCTTGCTATAGGACCAACTAATGGAGAGTTTTTGATCATTTGATCCAAAATATCATAATTTCCTCACAACTATATTTCCATGGTTAAATGTTCTTGATATTAATGAATGGAATTTAAGAATTGCTTTTAAATAAATGGGACTAATATTTCCCTGGACTTTGTTTAGCTCTTCTCATACTGACCTAAGTGATTTGCTAATTGTTTGATTTGAGTAAACATCAGTATTTACACTGACACGAAAGAGGCTTGCTTAATTGGCATATGTGGTCAATTCAAAGATCCAGGGCACCAAGTTTTGCACTGATATGGCTGGCAGTGCTGTGCTGGCTGTGGAGGTCTATAGTGGGCTTAAACCAGATCTCATGGGTTGCTGAAGGCATCATGCAACACCAGCAATCAGGTGATCAGAGTTCATGTGATACAGGAGGCTCTCTGGCTGTAGAGGCACTTAGGTTCATGATCCAGCTTTTCTTTGCCCACCCTGACTTGGAGCAGGTCTCATAAGCTCTTTGGGCTTTAGTTTTTTGTCTGTAAATACAGATGATTATCTTTGTCTTACTGATCTCCTAGAAAAGGTAAAACTGAATCGAGATAAAGGATGGGAAAGCACTGTAGAAACTTCAAGTAGAAGCAACACTGGCAAGAAGCCATTTTATAGGACTGGTTCTCAGTAACAGTAACTGAATTCTGTCAAGTGCTTGGCATCCTGCAAGGAGCTTTACATGCATCATCCTATTTACTCCTTATAGTTACTCTGTGACAGAAATACTACATCCATGTGACAGATGGCAAAGCTAAGGCCTAGGAAGTTCAGGAAAGTCAGTGAAGCCAGTAAAGCCGAACTGATGGACTGAAGTTAAAAGTGAGGATGATAACGCCTGTTCTATTCACTTACGGGTTAATTAAGAGAACTGCATAAATAACTGTACTTTACATAAACAAATGATCATCATTATTAGTGATGAGCTGGTTCGGTGGAATAAGTGAATTGTCCCAATAAATGAGTTAGAGCTGACTGCCTGGATTGTCTGATGATGGGTATGAGGTCTGTAAACCTGGGATGGGTATGACGATGCTCTCTAAACAGCAACAGAATTCTGCTTTATTTATCTCATAATAAACGCATGAAAGTGCAAATGAGATTTTACAATGGTATTTTTTTTATTGCTTATTCATTAGCTACTTAAAGTAGTATATTTAAATGCGGTTGAGAGAAAAGAGGGAAGCTGTCACTTCTCTAGATAATTTACCAATTTTAATAAAACAAGAGCTTCGTGACTAGGAAAACATTTCATTATACTTTAACTGCTTATTGAATAAACCCCTTTTTAGCTCTTACATGGAGTTCTCCCTTTTTGGAGATAGACAAGGCATAGTGAGTGTGACTGGGTTTTACACATCCACTGCACATACTGCCACTCACGATGAAGATTTTTCTTGCCTCAGGATTTCAGTTGCATTAGGATTCAATTCTGAGCTTTTGTTCACACTTTGGTCCATGGCCAGGGGTGACTTATGCAATTTGCTGTCAAATTAAATGGAGCTGGACAAAAAAAGTCCACTTGAATTCACCAAGAACTGCAAGTTGGGGTATACAGGTTTGGGCATTTGCTTAGGACTGTTGCTCTGAATTCCTTGAAGGGAGGGAGAATCTGGATGTAGTTTCAGCAAAAAACAGATTTGTTTGCTAATGACTGTGACCATGATAGTGTGATGAGTGAGAGCATTTTTCGCTTGAACAATCCTTGCCAATTTAAGCCCTCTTCATTACTGCCTTGGAGAGAAAAGCAGAAGTCTGTGCCAAAAAAAAAAAAAAAAATCTGAAAAGGTGGTTCTCTGATCTTCTCACAAACAATGTCTTGCACAATTTCCCCCAGACAGCCTTAACAGTCTCACCAGTCTCCTAGACTGAGATATGTATGGCCTAATGTAGCTTTTTTTTTTTTTTTTTTACACTGAAAGACACTCAGAAAACATAAGGTGCTTATTAGTGGAACTAAAACTATGCCTTTTTAGTTTTTGCTGAACCACAGGCATACATTTGGAAACTTTCTGGGCACATGATCAACTTTACCCTTCGACCAAGAAGCAACGACCACACAAACTATTGCATAAAGCAGCAGGCACTGTGTTAAAAAACAAAAAAGCAATTTTCTCTTGTGTAAAATGGAAGCTATGTTATAGCATGGCAAGTACAAGGATTTTGTATTTGATAAGATTACAAGCATCTTAGGAACTATAGTGTTAAATCAGTGAAGCAGCGTGCTCAGTCGTGTCTGACTCTTTGAGACCCGTGGAATGTAGCCCACCAGGCTCCTGCAAGTTAAACACGCCCAGATCTCTGATATCCAGAAGTGACATGCCTCTGGACTTCTGGGAGTGCCCATGTTGGGACCACTACCAAAACATATAGCATATGTGTATATAGTATTCGATGAGATGCCACAGCTCTGAGGCACCAGTGAGAAACAGTCTTCATTTCAGGTAAATGTCATTAAATTTTTAACTTCACTTTCTCTTTCTTCTCATTATAAGCATTGCTCTGGCTTCCTTTTTGAGACTGTTTTTGGCCTGGAAACAAAGTATTTTATCACGTCATTAAAGTGACTGTATAAACGACACCAGCAGAGAGCAATACAGCTTTTCTGGGATGGAGCAGCTGGCCCCCAGGTAAGCTCAGCTGTTGGTCATACAGTGAGAGGAATTCAAATTCCTGTCTCAGCAAAATGTCAAGTTACTACATGTCACAAACATTCGGGCTTGCTTTTGAATAATGGAAACCAAGAATGTTAAGTCATTGAATTCTAAGGGTCCATCATATAAGAATATCCTTACCTACACAAAAAACTGGATTATCTGTGGCAACTGGAAATTATTAGTGAATTTTTTTGTTTTCATAAGTCTTTTAACTTATCAAAATTTCTGAGTTAGTGCATGAGGAATCAGAAAAAAGCCATGAAAACATAAAAATTATTTTGGAAAGAATAGGCTATATGTCAACTATCTCTTTAGCCCCAAGAATGACTAGATGAATCCATCTACAACCATGGAGACCTATGCATGCTGTTGGTGAGTGAAATGAATAAGTGATGTCTTTCATTAGTTTAAATGTATAACATCGACTAATTATACAGCAAATTAGTGAGAACAGTGAGGCTATTCTGGTAAACAGAAAAATTGGGCATTAAGGGTTATAGTAATGGTTATCACATCCTGTTTATTTCTGAGTTATATTGGTTTTATATGTGTAGTAATGAGAAAATTCTTATTCCATAGAAGCAGTTGCTAATGCTAACAATTTTTACAGTTCACCTTAATCTTAGGATATTTATTTTTTCAATTAAACAGATCCTAATAGAAGAACTTAACAATGAGGGCAAAAAGCATTTCCTTTGGTAGTGAAATATTTTTACTATTGTTACAACAATTTTTACAATTTAGCTTAGCCTGAACAAGTTAAGATTAGTTTATGTTTGAGTATACTTTTTGTGAGTTATTGTTTAAAGATACTTCAAAATATATAAAATGAAATTTAATGAAGCAGCTCTGTGGAACAACAGCTCATAGGCACAGTTGGAAAATCACTAATTTAATGCAACAAATAATGTTCTCACCCCCACTAGTGGGTGAGAAAAATAAGGTCCAGAAGGGTCTTTTTGCTGTCCATGGTACTTCCCAATCTTGACAGGGAATAAATGTGGCTACCTAAATGGGATTTTTGCTTTCAAATAAGAGGCTAACGATCCTAGTATAATATAGGAAAAGTAAAGATCTATCTCAATGACTAATAAATTTCTTTTGAAATTCCAAAATATGTGACTTTATCTGTTCTAAATATATCTTGTGTTTTCCCTTTTAGGGGCTTCTAAGTTTGGACACAAAGGGGTTATTGTCACCAACAAAGGTGTTGGTTTAACGTCACTAGAAAAGTGAAAGTGTTACTTGCTCAGTCCTGTCTGACTCTTTACGACCCCAGGGACTGTAATCTGCCAGGCTGCTCTGTCCATGGGAGAATCCATGGGATTCTTGAGGCAAGAATACCTGGAGTAGGTAGCCATTCCCTTCATCAGGGGATCTTCCCAAACCAGGGACTGAACCTGCATCTCCCACACTGCAGGCAGATTCTTTACCATCTGAGACACCAGGGAAGCCCTTAAGATCACTATTAGACAGTTAGTGGCGGATTCATGGCAATGTATGCCAAATCCAATATAGTACTGCAAAGTAAAGTAAAGTAGAAAAAAAAATAAAGTCTATTATGTCAGATAAAAAAAAGAAAATAGTTCCTTGAGTGGTTGATTCTGCTATGTCTGATGGGAAGGCAGACTTATTTTACTGAGTTTCTTTAACTTCTTTTCTCAGACTATCACTTCTTATTTTCTCTCGAAATTCAGAAAGGTTGCTCCGATCTCAGGTGTGTAAATGAGTTCAGTGAATCTCATAGCAATCGTACACTATCTTACCTTCAGACTAGAGTATCTACCTTTCCTAAAGCAGTTTCCTCTTAAACTTTTCTTTCTGCTCAGTCTTAATTTTTACAGCTTTGTTTAATTACCTCTATAATAAAAAAGCAGCATCCTGACATTCACTTCTTATTTTTCCTTTCTCCTTTTCCCACTTCTTTCTCTCTCTTTTTTAATAGCCACCTGTCCCAACATTTATACATGTGCTGTATTAGATGTTTTAAAATAACACAGACATAGAGAAAGCATCAATTTTACAAAATTCCTTCAATGTAGAATGGCCTTTTGCTCTTAAATAATAAAAAATAGGCCAAAAATATTACTCCAACAGAAGATGGGTAAAAATCAGAAACCAGAAGAAAATGAGTGGATTTTTTTCTGACTATAAACATTTTCTTAACATTGTTAAAAAGTACTTTTATTTCACAGCTGTTTTTCATGACCATCTCTTCACTGAAGTTTTTTTTTTTTTTTTTTTGAGTAGAGGAGAAAAGCTTTACATGCAATTATGGGAGGGGAATCCTTCATTTCTCCTAGAAATACACACATAAATTTTCTTGGAACTATATATAAGAGCTTCAAAATCTCTCTATGGCTAAGTCAAACTGTTTGAATTGAGATAATTATGCTTTTCACTCACTGGTCCTCCTGATATAGATATGGATAAAGATGTATGTAACAAGTAGAAAACTTTAAACTAGGGTTGAATTGCATGAG
The DNA here is from genome assembly GCA_006410675.1 of Oreotragus oreotragus. Classification (NCBI taxonomy): domain Eukaryota; kingdom Metazoa; phylum Chordata; class Mammalia; order Artiodactyla; family Bovidae; genus Oreotragus; species Oreotragus oreotragus. The sequence continues at coordinate 7,726 of SJYX01007535.1, forward strand.
TTAGAATTATCTTGGCTAAAAATACCTCATATCCTTAATATTTCCAAAATAAAGAGGTCCAAGCAAAATTTTCACACCTCATTTAGTTTTTATACCATACATAGCCAATCTTTAAAATGTAATTTTCTGGTGGCATATGAAGTAAAATTAAACTTCACCTAAATTGTATATTTATAAAATATCTATTCTTCTATTTCTTTAATGAAAATCTGTTATTTTGAGTTCACTTTCACCAGCTGGATAATATGATTTCTATGAGTAAATTAATATTAGACATTTCCTATCACATGTAGAATTTAGAATTTCTGAATGTGAGGCAGAAAGAATACAAGAAAATATACTTTAGAAAATTAACAGCAGAAAACAAAAAGTCAAATTGTCTACAATTCAAAGATAGAGTAATTTTCATCCAGTTGGCTTATGTAGTAGTTCACCTATTAAAATTTTATGAATATATAATTAGTAAGCTATGATTAAAAAAAAAAAAACAAACCTGAGGTGTTCCTCAGAAATCCACGGCTCTAGGAAAGGATTCCCTATCTTTGGTTCTACATGATGAGTTTTGTAGGAGAAGAGTTTTCATACATCCTTTCCCACTTGTTGAGGATGAGTAAGCCATATTAACAAAGAGAATTACCAGGAAGTGTTGAAATTAAAAAGGCAAATGTTCACCATGAAAAGATTCCTGACCCATATTTCTATGACTACTTATCATCTGGAATATTTCATTCATCAGTCTGGTTCTTGATCCTGCAAATAACTGAAGGCCAACTATGGTTTCCCCAAAGTAAATATATGTGGAAAGTGTCAAGTGTTTTTTTAGGGCTTCTAATTAAAAAGATCTTTTAAAAAATCTATTAGAAATAAGCCCTGCTTTCTATTCAACAAAGGCTGAGCTTATTTAAATGTGGAAGAACTGTTCTAAGGCTGATTTTTATTCTGGTTCATTGGTGTGGCCCACCACAGGCTAAAAAGAATCCTGAGAACACTGTACCATCACGCTTGTTAAGAGTAGAAACAAGTAACCAGAATGAAATGAAATCAGAAGAGAAAATGTCTCTGCAGAGTGCTTTACTTGCAGCTCTACCAATGGAAAACCCACGGACCCTGAGGTGGCATTCTTCAGCAGCAAGAGTAAGAGGCAGGGGTCCTAATAACCCATGACTAAGAATGGACACCAGGCAGCAGCTCTTACTTATTTTAAACTAAACGCTTTTTAATTCAAGAAGCTTATTTGAATTTATGTTTACAGTAAACAAACTGGTAAATGTGACTGACCTGGCTGGACAAGGATCCAAGTTGCACTCCTGAAGCTTAGGCTTGGGTTTGATGTTCTCGGGGTAATAGTGACAGTACTGGTCAGCAACCACACGGTTGCTCCGAAGATCGTAACACTCAGCCGATGTTAGCTGGTAACCTGTGGTATCAAGCCATTCGGGCAAGTTTCAATGTATACATCAATGCAATGTATTCCCTTAGGCTATTTTGTCCATCTCATATTAATGAAAATTCTTTCCCAGTGCTCCAGTCATTTCCAGGACCAAAGAGAGATAGATAAACGAAAGGCTCGTTAATTTTTACAGGCCTCAAATGCTATGTTTTTTAATAATTAAATGATACCATAGGGTTTGAACTACATAAGGGTAAAGCTATAACACTACTGTAAGAATTGTTTTTATTAATTTGCTTTATATAATCTAAAAGTCTAACATAGAATTCTGTATCCAAAAGATATTTATTTACAAACCATCTCATGTAGGGATGCAAAACTGTCCCCCTTATACTTGGGGCATCAGGGTGAATAAATTCCCAAATTAAAAAAAAAAGAAAAATTAATCCCAACACTGTTCCTCTTGGTCAGTGGTGACCCATAATATAGAATCAGCTACCTACCTGGAAACAAGTGTTTTCCTTTGCCTAAATTCAACCTGAATGGATTGACTGGATGTAAATTGATGACTAAGACCTAAATAGTAGCCATCATGAAAGCTCAAGTTTTCCTATACAACCAAAACAAAACCAAAAACTTCCTACTGTTCAATTTTTGTTTCAAAATCCTTTGATTTACATGTGCAAATTTCCACTGTTTAGAGAAATCCTCTCTTAAAAAAAAAAAAAGAAAGAAATTATGCTGCTGAATAATACTGAATTCTACTCATAATATGTATTACTTTTCCTACCTGCCTCTTTTTTGCCCTGTGAATTTCTGGTGGTATGGTGATGAAGACTTAGATTCTTGGGGTGAAAAGTAAACGTACATAGAGTATTTTTTAAAGTTAGGGCTTTTGTATCAGTCTGACTCTCATCAACTCCAAAATATATTCCCCCTGGACAGCGGTTGAATACTGTTGTTGTTAAACATGTGTTAGAAAGTCAGATTTAGAGTGGTTAAAAGTCTTGCAAAAGATTTCAGGAAATCAGAGGGAGACTTATAAACCAGATTTCCTGACTTGAGGCTGTGTTCTCAGACCACCCACAAAAATTAATTGTTCATTAAAGACCTAAATAAAGAGCTTTTAACAATTTTACTGTAAGGATGAAAAGTATGGAAAGTAATGGCTAAAAACACATGTTCCACTTATTTTTTTGTCTCATAAGAAAATAAAAAAGCAAAATGATATTTTATAAAAGTAAATATACTTCTGTTTTTCAATTACATTATACTTCAAGCAGATAATCTGATGACAAGCTAATTATTTTATAATGTTTCCAGAAAACCATTTCTACTTAAGGATAGAATTTTATCATGTAGTAAAATGTGGGCACAAGCAGTAAGTAAACACTGAATGTGAGATTATGATTTTTAAAAACCATAATTTGTCAGCTTAAAAATGCAGCTGGGAAGCTCTTCTAGAGTGTGTGAAATGAAAACTTAGAACAAAAATGAAATGAAGGACCAAAATGGTCAGGTAATTGTGTTTTCTAAAGTTTCACAAGGTATTTGATGTAGCAATTCTTAAGACTTAGCAAAATATTCAACTAGCTGAATCTGGAACTAGAAACACATAAAGGAATTCAGAGATCATTTCCTCAGAGATTTTCAAACTACGGTCCATGAAGTGTGAGGGAAGTGTTAGTCACTCAGTCGTGTCCTACTCTCTGTGACCCCACGGTCTGTATAGCCAGCCAGGCTCCTCTGTCCATGGAATTCTTCAGGCAAGATTACTTGAGTGGGTTGCCATACCCTCCTCCAGGGGATCTTCCCAACCCAGGGATCGAACCTGGGTCTCCTGCATTGCAGGCAGATTCTTTACTGTATGAACTACCAGAGGCTGGTTTCTACATCCTTCAGATCTTGAGCAATGTTCCTTTATCTGGCTTCCTAATACGATTTCCTTTGAAGAAAGGCTTTGAGAGCTCAGCAAATTTGTGAACTGCTCCTGGTTCTACTTCTTTACTTAGATGTGAGGAAAATAAAGCCCAAGGTGTTTGACTTATATATGAATCTAACATCAACTGCCTTATTATATAGTAAGCCATTATCAAGGTTACTGTAATTGCACTCCAACAGCAGCCCTATGTGAAACTGTCGTAACAGGCCTATTATTGAACTACTATTCTCTCAAAACACGGTTTTTATTTTAAAAAAATAGAAAAATAATTTCTTAGATTTCTTTTTTTGAAACTGCTTCCTGTGTTAGTCATTAACAGGTGTATCAAAACAACATATTCCCATAAACATCAAAGTAAGTGGAACTTTCTTCTTAAACAAATTAATTTTCTATGTAGCACAGACAGAGCTACTGGAAACATTATTGTATTGAAATGTTTAAAATGTTCAATTAATAATTATGTAACAACCAAAGGAAAGCACTTACTTTTAAGGTAAAATCTAACACTGCTCTATAAAACCTCATTTTCAATGGTTTGTTCACATTATGTAGACATAGGTAACACAGCTGAAGATGACTTATATGTTCTTATAGTTTTATGAGAATTAATGGATAGTCATTTGTCTCCATTTTGAGGTACTATCCTTTTTTCTTGTCAAAATAATACAGTTATACATGTGTGGATTAGTTACTTAAACAGTGCCAATTAACAGGCTTTCATGAAAATGGAGCTAGAATTTATTTCATGTGCTCATTTTTAAAGGAATAGACATACAATTTTATAACTGTTAAATTATCAAAGTTTTCAAAAAGGTACTCCACAAATACTGGCTCACTTGGCAATGAAACTAAAGTATTCATAGACTGCTGATTACCCTTCTGGAAAGAATTCTGGTAACATATGCCAATAGCCACAAAAATTCTGAAACTCTTATGAGTTTAGTCCAAGCAAATAATATGAAGGGAGAAAAATACTTAGGTATTAAGCTAGTCATTACATTATAAAAGAAAAGTTTAAATGAAATGAATGATCTTCTGTAAGTATACAGTTAAATAAATTATTATAAAATAATCAACATAAATTATTATGTAGCCATTTAAGTAACCATTAAAGAAAAGAGGTGGGGAGGGGACCTTTTCCAGTAACACAAAATGCTGCTCATGTTACAGACATGATGGAGCAGAGATGGGAATTCATCTGGGGACTTTTCAGGAGAGATGTGTTTTAAAGTATAAATAAGGCAAGTGACATTCCTTTTATTGCACGGATGATGGGGTAGAGCTGAAAAATAACTGAGCCTAAGTCTACAGTGCATTGATTTTTTTCCCTAGTAATAAACTATTTTCTTTAAATTAATCTCTGATTCTTCTTGGATACATCATGTGATGCAGAAGGCCTGACAAGCAGTCTTCATCTGTTTCCTGAATAGATAAGTTCCTTCAGCCAGAGGAATAGTTTGTTCTCAAATGAACAGAACTGCCTCCAGACTAAGTTGTTGCCAGGCTATGATACTGCTTGTTCTGTATTTTAATGAATCAAGGAAAGAAGGAAAGACTATTTCCTCTGATGGGACTCTACAGCCTGAAAACACGGCATCTAGACTGAGGTATCTACCTCATGGGAAGGCGTCAGGATTTGGCCCCATCGAGATGAAAGAATCTGGCCCACACAGCACTTCCATATGCTAAAGCCACTCTATTCTTAAAGCAGCTGAGTCTTCCCTCATGGACGCCAAGAGCTTCTAGACTAAGTGAACACCATTACCTCCTCCACAGGTTGCTGAGCAAGGAAAGAAGTCCGTCTCCCTCCATCGGTGGATGATAGGCTGATAGAAGATGAACTGGACTGTACTGTTCTCGGGCCCCGAGCTGCGGATCTGCAGGAGACAACGGCAAAGCACAGGAACGAGTGTGATGGAGGGGTGCCCTCTGGGCTCCTGGCAGCTCGGACAAGGATGTGTGGTAGTGATGATGGTCTCAGGTTGTGTCAAGGACCGCACTGGGAGAGAAGGGGCAATGGCAGCATCGCCCATCTTACCATCTAACCAGCAAATGGTCCTTGCAGAAACCATCACTGTCATCACGTCAGTTCTGCGGCCACAGAACAAGGTCTCAACGTGTGATTCTAGCAAGACTGTATCCCAAGCCACTGACTCCATCACCCTCTTTTATTTTCACCCTCTCTGGTACAACAGGAAAAATTATATGAATTTTTCAATGTAGGTTCAGAAATAGATAATTTGTTCTAAGAAAATTATAAATGCAATCTGCTTTTAAAAAAAACTAAAGGTACCGTCACTGTTCAAGAGAAATAAAGAGCTAAAGAATTAAGTAGCTCCTCTCACTCTGAGACTTCCCTGGTGGCTCAGACGGTAGAGCGTCTGTCTACAATGCAGGAGACCTGGGTTTTATCCCTGGGACGGGAAGATCTGCTGGAGAAGGAAATGGCAATCTACTCCAGTACTATTGCCTGCAAAATCCCATGGACAGAGGAGCCTGATAGGCTACAGTCCACGGGGTCACAAAGAGTCGGACACGACTGGGCAACTTCACTTTCACTATCACTATCTCACTCTGAGACATACTGGGAGTCTCCTGGTAATTGAGTGATTGACAGATCTTACTGTGTAAAGTTACCAATGGGAAGCTCACTGAAATGTAAATTCCTGAGTTCAAGCCCAGAGATGCAGGCAATCTAAATGTAGAGAGTTCAGAAGCCAAATTTTGAAAAGCACCAACTTACATTACAAAAGCATTTATTTCAAAGAAAACAGGTGTTTATGGAAATTATAGCTCTTCGGTTTTTTTTAAAAGAGGGGAATATGAGGCAGTTCTTTCAAACGATTAATAATTCTTTAATAGTTTAAAAATACAAGGTTGAGGAAACAAAGTCAAACTGAAAGAGAAGGAAAAGTATCCAACAGGAACAATGCATTGCTTTGACAAATGACATGCAATATTTGAACAGTTGGGCAAAGGCAAGGCTCGGGCTATCTCTTATACTAAAGGAAGGCCCCTGGAAAGCCTGGTGGACCACGTGCTACTCCAAGTCCATCCTGGCAGTGAGAGGCGCAACAGTCCACAGATCCATGTCCCGTATGTCTTTGCTGATGTTTTCAAGCTTAGCACTGTTCCAACTGCCCTTTACCTAGGAGAAATTGATGGGTTTGGGCTTCAGCTTTTTTTTTTTAAAGATAGCCTTATTTTATCTTTTTTTTTCTTTTGCTACTGAGTTTAGAAATGATTAAGCACCTATGGTACAAAGCAAGAAGGATCAGGTACTAACGCCTGTATCAGTTTTTGGCACTGGGATGAGAATATTAGATGTTCCTCAGAAAATCTGGGAGCATTGCAGAGGGCAAAGATGAGAGGAAAGCTATAGAATATCTCACATTATGCGAGGATTCTGACCCATGGAGCATCCCAGTTTTTCCTGATTAGAATAAACAGTGATACGATTCCCTACTTTAAAGCAAAAACAGCTGAAGCAACACCCTGTCTTTCACAGAAGGGGAGCATGGCCTACAGATTAGTATTTTTCAGTCTTATGTGTCAGATACAGGATATCTAACTGCTTGTTTCAGTTCAGTTCAGTCGCTCAGTCATGTCCGACTCTTTGCGAGCCCATGAATCGCAGCACGCCAGGCCTCCCTGTCCATCACCAACTCCTGGAGTTCACTCAGACTCACATCCATCAAGTCGGTGATGCCATCCAGCCATCTCATCCTCTGTCGTCCCCTTCTCCTCCTGCCCCCAGTCCCTCCCAGCATCAGAGACTTTTCCAGTGAGCCAACTCTTCGCATGAGGTGGCCAAAGTACTGGAATTTCAGCTTTAGCATCATTCCTTCCAAAGAAAACCCAGGACTGATCTCCTTTAGAATGGACTGGTTGGATCTCCTTGCAGTCCAAGGGACTCAAGAGTCTTCTCCAACACCACAGTTCAAAAGCATCAATTCTTCTGCCCTCAGCTTTCTTCACAGTCCAACTCTTACATCCATACATGACCACCGGTAAAACCATACCCTTGACTAGACGGACCCTTGTTGACAAAGTAATGTCTCTGCTTTTTAATATACTATCTAGGTTGGTCATAACTTTCCTTCCAAGGAGTAAGTGTCTTTTAGGATTCTGACCCATGGAGCATCCCAGTTTTTCCTGATTAGAATAAACAGTGATACGATTCCCTACTTTAAAGCAAAAACAGCTGAAGCAACACCCTGTCTTTCACAGAAGGGGAGCATGGCCTACAGATTAGTATTTTTCAGTCTTATGTGTCAGATACAGGATATCTAACTGCTTGTTTCAGTTCAGTTCAGTCGCTCAGTCATGTCCGACTCTTTGCGAGCCCATGAATCGCAGCACGCCAGGCCTCCCTGTCCATCACCAACTCCTGGAGTTCACTCAGACTCACATCCATCAAGTCGGTGATGCCATCCAGCCATCTCATCCTCTGTCGTCCCCTTCTCCTCCTGCCCCCAGTCCCTCCCAGCATCAGAGACTTTTCCAGTGAGCCAACTCTTCGCATGAGGTGGCCAAAGTACTGGAATTTCAGCTTTAGCATCATTCCTTCCAAAGAAAACCCAGGACTGATCTCCTTTAGAATGGACTGGTTGGATCTCCTTGCAGTCCAAGGGACTCAAGAGTCTTCTCCAACACCACAGTTCAAAAGCATCAATTCTTCTGCCCTCAGCTTTCTTCACAGTCCAACTCTTACATCCATACATGACCACTGGTAAAACCATACCCTTGACTAGACGGACCCTTGTTGACAAAGTAATGTCTCTGCTTTTTAATATACTATCTAGGTTGGTCATAACTTTCCTTCCAAGGAGTAAGTGTCTTTTAATTTCATGGCTGCAATCACTATCTGCAGTGATTTTGGAGCCCCCCAAAATATTCACTTAACTGGCTACAAATACTTAATATTGATATAGTTGTCATTCTATTGCCTTTCTCTTCCATTTGTAAACTCTGCAAAGGCAAGTATCATTCATCTTGCATACTCCTCTTTCTTCAGCATCATCCACAGTGTTTGGCACACAGCAGGTATTCAAATAATTGCTAAATGAATCTATGAATGAACCAACCAATGAATGATACTGACTGTGGTCCTTTCAAGCATTTTCAGAATTGCAAACTATTATTTGTGGCAAATTCTTGGAAGCCTTACAGCTTCTTGAGAATTTGGTGGCAAAAGTGGTAAAGAACCCACCTGCCAACGCAGGAGACTTAAGAGATGCAGTTTTGTTCCTTGGATCAGGAAGGTCCTCTAGAGGCAGGCATTGCAACCCACTCCAGTATTCTTGCCTGGAGACTCCTATGGACAGAGGAGCCTGGCAGCCTACAGTACACGGCGTTGCAAAGAGTTGGACACGACTGAGGCGACTTAGCACAAACTGCCAGAACAGCCCCAAATTAACATAGAGTAGACTGAGGCATTCCCTGGTGGCTCAGATGGTAAAGGATCTGCCTGCAATGTGGGAGATGTGGGTTTGATCCCTGGGTTGGGAAGATCCCCTGGAGGAGGGCATGGCAACCCACTCCAGTATTCTTGCCTGGAGAATCCCCATGGACAGAGGAGCCTGGAGGGCTACAGTCCATGAGGTCACAAAGAGTTGGACATGACTGAGCAACTAAGCACAGCACAAAGGCATTCAATAAAGGTTATCTTTTTATATACATCTTGAAGTTTTCTTGAAGATGTTACCAATCATTTCTTGTCGATAAAATGTTGGTTAAATTGATTACATTGATAAAATTCACAAAAAGAAGGAGATTGTTACAACATAGCCCTTGCCCAGTAGTACTTTCTGTCCTTCTATGAAAGCTATTGCTTTAAACAGGATAGTAGCAGAAAGGGCTTATAAAAATGCTAGTTATTATTGGAATAAAACATAGACTCAATTTTTCCACTGTTTTAACAGTTGGAAATGCTGATTCGAGGTTATTCAGTAAAAATAATGAAAAAAAAATGTTAGCACCTAACTTTATTTTTACACTTCCTATAGTGTTTTCTAGTCCTCCTAGAATGCCAGACCTCAGTACTGGGAGATATAGATAACAGTTCAGCCCACAGGCCTTGGCTCAGGGCTGCATGAGAGATGTTGGTTATGGATTTACTTCCCAAAGCACTTGAGTAGGGTAGTGGATCAGAGATGCTTCTTTGGAAATAATAACTGTAATGTTGGCTAAGAAACAAAGAGGCGGAAGCAATGTGTCAGGACTAAGATGCTGAGGCAGGGCAAACTAAGGTCTAATGGGAGGCTGGTCTCGGCGCTCATATGGAGAAGGAGGGCAGAGAAGAACTGAGCAGAGTGGAGCCAGAAGCGGCAGGACTAGACAGGGGCCTGCCACTCTCAGTGTCAGAGAAAGGTGACGAGTTACCTCTCTGACTCTGTCTTCAACCTAGTTGTATCATTGGTAAAACAAGGTGGGGAACTCAATAAGAAATGCAGTGTACAGTGGAATTGACTGGCATAAAGGAGCATATTTATTGGAGGAATCACTACCTGTAAAGTTTGGGTAGGAAAATGAATCACTATTTATTACATGCTTCTTTTTTTCCCCCATAGTTAATCTGGTGTTTTCCTCTCTAGAATGTTTGGCTTACAAAAATGATTTTCCCTTTGTATGAACATAGGTGGACAGGTATGGGGTGGCCATCTAGAGACAGGCTGGGTGGTAGGGTGAAATCAATCTGTATTTAAACATTTGCCAAAGTTCAGACTCCATGAGAGAAAGGAAATAATAATTTCAATCCTACCTGAGATTCACAGGCTGCCCAAATTTCACAAAGTCTATCTTTATCACATTAGCTTATAGCAAGTATTTGTAGCTTTTACTACCTGTTCATTTTATTTTGGTGCTTAGTTATAGTCATCACTATTTCAAAATTTCTATTCAGTGTTTTTTTCTCTCAAATAGCATCATGAACTAGGAAAGGGCAGTACCATATTTCAAAGTCAAGCTGCCCCATGCATGAAGTATGTCCTTAGAGAAGAATACACATGAGAGTTCTGTAAACTTACTTCATGAAGTGAACTCTCATAACTTCGTGTATGTGATTTCTGCTTAGGAGCCCTGCCTATTGTTTCGCCTTTAATAAAAACAATTTGGGGGATGCTTAATTATGTATGGGGTTATGCTTCCCTGATAGCTCAGTTGGTAAAGAATCTGCCTGCAATGCAGGAGATCCAGGTTTTATTACTGGGTCAGGAAGATCTGCTGGAGAAGGGAGAGGCTACCAATCCAGCATTCTTAGGCTTCCCTTGTGGCTAAGCTGGTAAAGAATCTGCCTGCAACGTGGGAGACCTGGGTTCAGTCCCTGGGTTGGGAAGATCCCCTGGAAAAGGGAATGGCTACCCACTTCGGTACCCTGGCCTGGAGAATTCCATGGACTGTATAGTCCATGGAGTTGCAAAGAGTCAGACACGATTGAGCGACTTCCACTTTCACTTTCATGCTTAAGTCTGTCCAGAAAGAAATATGAAGGTGTCATCTCTGCTTAAATATCCTAACTTTGCAAATAGAAACAACCAGCTTTCTATTCCTTAGAGTACTTAGGCAAAAATTATGCTATCAATCTTCCTAATCAAATTCCCCAACTATAAAAATGTAATGCATTTAGAAAATCATCCTCTCTAGGAAATAACTGTTATATGAAGTATATGAAGTGTGAATCAGTGTTCTTGTTGTTAGTTCTGAGTATGATGATTGGTTACTATTCTTCAGTGCCTGCGTGTGTGTGCTAAGTCGCTTCAGCTGTGTCCAACTCTGTGACCACAGGGACCATAGCCCACCAGGCTCCTCTGTCCATGGGGATTCTCCAGGCAAGAATCCTGGAGTGGGTTGCCATGCCCTCCTCCAGGGGATCTTCCCGACCCAGGGGCTGAACCCACACCTCTTATGTCTCCTGCATTGGCAGGTGGGCTCTTTACCACCAGTGCCACCTGGGAAGCCCATTCTGCAGTGCATTTTGGCTACTTTGATGGCTTAAGTACTCACTCATCACTTTTTTCTTCCGCCAATATGGCTTTCTTAAATTTTAAAAATGGTTCAAATTGAATATTTATAAATATGCCTTAGCTGCTTTCACAAGAGCTAAGTCCAATGTTCTGAAAAAGATTGCTGCTGCTGCTAAGTTGCTTCAGTTGTGTCCGGCTCTATGCGACCCCACAGACGGCAGTCCACCAAGCTCCTTCGTCCCTGGGATTCTCCAGGCAAGAACACTGGAGTGGGTTGCCATTTCCTTCTCCAATGCATGCAAGTGAAATGTGAAAGTGAAGTCGCTCAGTTGTGTCCGACCCTCAGCAACCCCATGGACTGCAGCCTACCAGGCTCCTCCATCCATGGGAGTTTCCAGGCAAGAGTACTGGAGTGGGGTATCATTGCCTTCTCAAGAAAAAAGAATGGACTACGACTAAAAAAAAAACCCTCTTCTATGTGGGAAGGTCCTTATCTTTTACTGGGTCTGTAGCTTCTGATAAGATAGCCTGGTAGGAGAAGAAGGGGATGCTAAGTCAGACAATTATCTAGCCAATAGCCAATCATCCTCAACAATTAATGTGATTATAGGTGTGCCTACATCCATTTGTCTTATAGCTACACCTGCCAAACTGTTCCTGGGTATACCACTTGTAAATCAATCAACCTCAGACCATCTTCAGAGAAGTGTTTGTATGCCATAGTGTATAGAGAGTATTGTAAAAAGTTTGACCAGAAGTTAAAGCATTTGAAAAGATGGAAAGGAAGTCATTCAGTTCTATTTGCTTTTATACACACTACCTCATTCAATTCCTTACAAAGACTCTATGTGGAGAGATTTTTGTTACCATTTTTCAAATTAGTAATAGGCTCCAGGAGGCAAAACAACATACTCAAAAGTCACACCTCCAGGAAGCAGGACAATATACACAATTCCAGAGTGTCTATCTTTTTTACCCCTCTACACTAGCATTGCCAGAAATGTATAGCCAACATATGAATTACACATTTTTTGAAGACATGGCTTCCCTAGGAAGAAAGATGAGTGCTTAGTCCATTTGTAAAGGTGGCCAGAAAAAGAGATTCCAAAAAATAATATATAGCAATTCTCACTGTGAGAAAAATCTTTCTTTCATGCAAAAAGTCTTTTTCTTTTAAAAAAGCAAAAATGGTATTTTGGCAATAAACTTCCTTGGAGATGTTGACAAAGTACCATTCTGAGCCTGATGTATTTCATTCAGAAAGGAAGTTGTTGCTTAAATAAGTATATAATGCAAAAGAGATTATACTTTGAATGACAGTGAAAACTGAATTATAAACTGTGTATATAATTTTTATGCACTGAAATAATGAAAAATGATAAAGAAGCAAAAGGTAATCTTTCACTTTCAGCTATTCCCTGGGGAAAATTAAGGAAGAAAAGGTTGCTTCATTATAAAACACTGGGAATAAAAGTAATTTTGTTCTTTTTATTTTATATCTTCTTATATTATCTTGCTCATTCTCAAGTTTGAGTAAAAGGATTTTAAAAAATTATAATCTATTTTATACTAATTTTACATTTATTTGATTCTGATCTTTTTAAATGAAACTTTCATCTCCTTTCATCTGAAACCTGAAGCTAGGTCACCAAACAGGATATAATGAAAAAAATCACTAAAATGATAGCTTGGCCTGTTTTTGAAAGAAGATATTTACAGGTTACTGGGATCTAGGAAGTTATCACAAAGTTCCTCAAAGTAAATCTTTCCTTTAATATTACTTATACACAGAGAGGAGAAAAAAAATACCCTCTTAGCCATTCCCTTCTCCAGGGGATCTTCCTGACCCAGGGGTCAAACCTGAGTCTCCCACAGTTCAGGTGGACTCTTCGCCATCTGAGCCATGAGGGAAACCCTGTTAGAAGCAACGCAGATGGCTAAAAAGAGCTGGAGACAGAAGTAAGGAGGCATGATCTTTGGTCCTGGCTTGCCGTTGGCCTGAGCTAAGGAATATCACTCAACTCGCCTCAGTCCCAGTGTCCTTGCAGGCAGAAAGAAGATGTCACCCTGTCCCACTTCAGCATCTGCCATGCGGTGAAAGTCCTTTATTCATCCAGCACTTGCTGGTGCTTATTGGGCTTTTTCTGGAGCTATGAATATAGATAGAATTCTGCCTTTGAGGAACACACAGAGGGGAGGTGTGATGTAAATTGGAATCTAGGGTCAAGTCGCAGAATGCTTCTGGAAGGGGAAAGTCCTGAGGTACAAATATGAGTTAGGGAAGAGAATGCAAGAAGAAAAGAACATTGCAGCTAGAGGACACAGCATTATGTGAAGGTAAAGAGTGCAAGATGTTGGGGGACTTGTCAGTCATACAGTTGACTGAAACAGGAGAGGAAAACTCAAAGCTGAGGTGGGAAAGGTAGACGGAATCCAGACTATTGAAAGTTACACGTGCTGGGCTATGGCTTTGCATTTTAGTCCCAAAGCAAGGAGTGGAAGTGAGGGGCAATGTAGGATCGTGAACAGGGAAAACACTCTGGTTTTAAGATAACTCACTCTGAAGGCGGTATAGACAATGGCTCAGCAGCTGGGAAACTAATTCAGAGCCTATCACGTTAATTCAGGTGAGAAACACATAGACCTAAATTAAGAGACGGGTGGCAAGAACGGAAAAAGAAAGAACAGTCTTGAGAGATGGCATGGAGGTAGAGCTGACAAAGTTTAGTGTCTAACTAGGGGTGTACAGGAGAAGGGAAATGGTGTGAATCACAGATTTCTGACTTGGCTGGGTAAATAGTGTGGTATTCCATAAGAAATAAAGAAGATAAAGTAGGTTTCTGGGGCTAGACAAGTCCAATTTTGGACACATTGAGCTCATTGTCCCTGTGGGTGATGTGCAGAAGGCAGCTGGCCATGTGAGATGCTTTTGACAATTCTGCAAACTGTTCCAGTGTGGATAATGTTACTTGAATTCAATTCTATATTTTCAGTATATGTATTAACTCTTACAAGGCCACTAGGTAAATTAGTGTAAGTGGTTTATTCTAAGGGCTTCAAAAACTTAAGATAGCTCTCATTTTTTTTTTTACTGTATTTGTTTTTTAAACTGAAATTACTTATCTGCAATGTCATTTCTATTGTGAGCTATCTCTGATGGTTTGTGGGTGCTTGTTCATGGTCATGTAGCTGGCATCTGGACTGAATTAAAAAGGGTTACCATGCAGATGGAGACAGAGGACAGAACTCTGGAACCCTTCTTTCATGCAACCTCATTGCCCATCACGTTTTCCTAAATGCATCCCTACTTCCAGCTGCCATGGGGTCATCAAGCCTTGGCTTAAATCACATGTCCTCTGGCTTCAGGTCCCATGATGAAAAATTTATGGAGTCCTGGACACAATACAAGTTTTACAGCTTTACAGCTAAAATCCTTCTAGTCCTTCTGACCTACTGAAGGAAAGAAAATATGTTTTATTTTATTGGGATTCCCAAACATTTCTTTGAGTATATACATTTTCCCTACAGAATGTGTATGTTGCTTCCAGCAGTGTGTTTCATATTACCTTGAAGAGCAGGGAAGCTCTGATAGAAGGAAACAACTTGGTCTTGTTGCCAGTACAGGAGGAAAAAACAACTTGTAATTGGAAGCATGATAAAGTCTGTGGATCATTAATTTGCTTTTCTTTTTGACTGAGGATACCTTATATGAGTCAATGACTGTACCCTAGTTTGTTTTAAAAATCATACGTATCCCTAACTCATCATATGCTGGCTTTTTGAGGGGAAGTGTTTTTACTAGCTTATACACACACAAATATATATGTATGTATGTATGTATGTATGTATTTTTTTCCTAGAACCTTAAAATTATTCCATGTTCTTATTGCATGTTCTTATAAAGTAGCTCATGCTTGCTCAGTTGCATCTGAGTCTTTACAACCCTAAGGACTGTAGCCCACCAGGATTCTCTGTCCATGTGATTTTCCAGGCAAGAATACTGTAGTGGGGATGCCTGCTCCAGGGGATATTCCTGACCCAGGGATCGTACCCACGTCTCCTGAGTCTCTCGCACTGGCAGGCAGATTCTTTACCGCTGCGCCACCTGTAGCTCAACAACCTTGAATTAAACATTTCCTGGATAACAAGCTTTCCAATCTATGTCAAAGCCTAAAGTCTCTCTTTCTTCAAGGTATTATAAGTAATACTAGTTCAGATGTGGCTTGAAAACAAGGTATCTAAATGGGCTCACCTTGACAATGAAATCTGCTGTAAGTGGTCCAGCCATTCTCAGTATCTCTTTGTCTGGAAATTTCTGGAAGTCCACACTAGAATTGTCCACAAGAAAGATGCCTGTAGAGCTGAGACTGTTTTCACCTTTAGCCCCCTGGAGGGTTTTGGTTTCCAGATCTACATAATCAAACACAGGAAGAGGAAAGAAAGATGTTCCCAGGGCTACCACAGACCACACGTAAGCACATCCCATACAAGGTCCAGAGCTACAACAGGGAGAAGTATCATTCTTTATAGGGCTGACGTATTTGAAATGTGATAGAAACAAAATAGATAGGCACTGCTGGATCACATAGGAATTGATGCAGCAAATGAATTTTAAAGCTTATTCATCAAGAATTCAGGGCTCCCTATAAAAAAATCTTCAACTCCCTGGATGACTTCATTTGGGTACCCTAATTTACCACAACCATATTCTTTGGACTAAACCATCTCATCCCCCATACATCTTCTTGATTTCAGTCTTTACAGCCTTCAGTCTCGAATTTACCCAGTAGTTTTCCTTTTTCTCTATGAGACCCAGGGTACCTCTCTGAGTTCCTCAAGCACTCATTGGGTAATTTGACATTCATGTGTTACCTTGCAGTTATTGATGCTTTCTGGTTACTTATTGCACATGGGCTATTGTTCAAAATGAAAAAAGAAACAAAACTATAGTGGCTTAGAGACAGAGAACTATCCTCTTTACTTTTCTTTCTTTTAAATTCTTTTTAGATTCAGCCCTGTGTACTTATATGGCATCTCCTAAGAATGTAGGATGGAAAGAAGAATGTCTGGATCCCCGGAGCATTCCAGTATGAATTTGCCCTGTGACTAAGCCTAGGCAGCATCCTCTGTTTTAGGAAATCAGAGCATGCTGGGGAGGAGGGTAATTTTGATATATATTTCAAAGCAGGTTAAATTCTCAAGTGATTGAGTACTTTAGAATAACTGCCTGCTGCATGAAGAAACATGGTTCAGTTCAGTTAGTTCAGTCGCTCAGTCATGTCCGACTCTATGTGACCCCATGGACTGCAGCATGCCAGGCCTCGCTGTCCATCACCAAATCCCAGAGTTGACGCAAACTCATGTCCACTGAGTCGGTGATGCCATCCAACCATGTCATCCTCTGTTGTCCCCTTCTCCTCCTGCCTGCAATCTTTCCCAGCATCAGAATCTTTTCCAGTGAGTTAGTTCTTCGCATCAGGTGGCCAAAGTATTGGAGTTTCAGCTTCAGCATCAGTCCTTCCAATGAATATTCAGGACTGATTTCCTTTAGGATGGACTGGTTGGATCTCCTTGCTGTCCAAGGGACTCTCAAGAGTCTTCTCCAACATCACAGTTCAAAAGCATCAAATTCTTCAGTGCTCAGCTTTCATTATAGTCCAACTCACACATCCATACATGACTACTGGAAAAATCATAGCTTTGGCTAGACGTACCTTTGTTGGCAAAGTAATGCCTCTGCTTTTAATATGCTGTCTAGGTTGGTCATAACTTTTCTTCCAAGGAGTATGCATCTTTAATTTCATGGCTGCAGTCACCATCTGCAGTGATTTTGGAGCCCAGAAAAATAAAGTCTGTCACTATTTCCACTGTTTCCCCATCTATTTCCCATGAAGTGATGGGACCAGATGCCATGATCTTAGTTTTCTGAATGTTGAGCTTTAAGCCAACTTTTTCACTTTCCTTCACTTTCATCAAGAGGCTTTTTAGTTCTTCTTCACTTTCTGCCATAAGGGTGGTGTCATCTGCATATCTGAGGTTATTGATATTTCTCCTGGTAATCTTGATTCCAGCTTGTGTTTCATCCAGTCCAGCATTTCTCATGATATACTCTGTATACAAGTTAAATAAGCAGGGTGACAATATACAGCCTTGATGTACTCCGTTCCCGATTTGGAACCAGTCTGTTGTTCCATGTCCAGTTCTAACCATTGCTTCCTGACCTGCATACAGAGTTCTCAAGAGTCAGGTCAGGTGGTCTGGTATTCCTATCTCTTTAAGACTTTTCCTCAGTTTGCTGTGGTCCACACAGTCAGAGGCTTTGGCATAGTAAATAAAGCAGAAATAGATGTTTTTCTGGAACTCTCTTGCTTTTTAGATAATCCAATGGATGTTGACAATTTGATCTCTGGTTCCTCTGCCTTTTCTAAATCTACCTTGAACATCTGGAAGTGCATGGTTCACGTACCGTTGAAGCCTGACTTGGAGAAATTTGAGCATTACTTTGCTAGTGTGTGAGATGAGTGCAGTTGTACAGTAGTTTGAGCATTCTTTGGCATTGCCTTTCTATGGGATTGGAATGAAAACTGACCTTTTCCAGTCCTGTGGCCACTGCTGAGTTTTCCAAATTTGCTGGCATATTGAGTGCAGCACTTTCACAGCATCATCTTTTAGGATTTGAAATAGCTCAACTGGAATTCCATGACCTCCACTAGAAACATGGATAGACTAAGTCTAACAACGGTTTTAAAACTTGCACAAAGACTCTTGGTTTTTGGCAGGGGCTGTTTAGCAGAAACAATCCCTGGTAGGGTAAGGATCTGGGTCTCCTAGTCATGTAGTCAGAATGACTCCCCTCTTGTATGTTCTGTAGATTGAGGTTTTGGAGTTAAGGACAGATTTCAGGTCTTTGGAGGCACTAAGATACCCAATATAGTTACAGTAAATTACTCGATGTAGTCTACTTCAAGTTTCTTACTAGAAGGGATAGCAATGGGTAGAAAATGGTGTCTAATTAACGCCCATGTCCCAGATGAAGTCGAGCAGCCCTTCTGTGGGAGTGGGTCTGGCCTTCCACCCAGGCTCCAGTGCAAGGAGGACCTCGTGGAAGAATAGAAGGCACGTGGAGACAGCATGGAGTGGGACAAGCACAGTGGTTGTCAGCAGAGGAAAGCGGCAGCTCTGTGTCTTTTCCCTAGGCTTCCCTCCCCCAGCTGCCTGCACTAATTTGTGGAGGGATCTCCAGGACATAAATTAACTTGGTTTTGGAAAACTCATGAAGATCTAAGCCTGAGTATCTGATTCAGTTTCATCACCAGGCCTCCCGGCTATCTTTCCCAAAATACTTCTGACTAAAGATGGGCTGGGCCTGGACAGACTGTCTACTCATGCCCTGGAGTGTGTGTTAGCCACTTAGCTGTGTCCAGCTCTTTGCAACCCCATGGACTGTAGCCACTAGGCTCCTCTTTCTGTGGAATTCTCCAGGCAAGAATACTGCAGTGAGTAGCCATTCCCTTCTCCAGTGGATCTTTTTGATTCAGGGGTTGAACCTGGCTCTCCTGCATGGCAGGCAGATTCTTTACCATCTGAGCCTCTAGAGAAGCTCCCTAAATATTTACAGCTGGACTCATATTGGGCCAGCTTCTGGGACACAAGGATAAAAGGGCTGCAAGAAAAACAGGGCAATATTTATTCACACATTTATTTTACTGAGTTATATTCCAAATACCAAAACTTCCTTAGTTATACACATGTTATCAATAGTATGTCTGTTGGCAGAAAAAGCAGATTCTGTTTGCTTTTCATCATTTATGATTATCATCTGAAGCTTCACCTATCCAATCTCTAGAGTAATTAAACCAAACAAAGCCAATTCTTCAGCTTCTTAGTAATCATACAATTAGGAAGTCTGGGATGCCACTACATTTACAAAAATGAATTTTCCTCTTACATCTATTCCTTTGGGTGGGTCCTTTCTTCTGCAATGCGGAGTAAGTCCGCCATTTGGTGATGGACTGGTCTAGATTTTTTTTTTAGCCTCTCATTGCACAGAAAAATACTTTTTTTGACTGAGGTTGTGAGACCAGCAGTTAATTCTGTCCAGTTCTCAAGGGGAAAAACAAATCATTTGAATGGTAATAGTGTACAAACATATATCATTCTTGGACATGTGAACAATATATTTTGGGGGGCTGTTCAGGGTTAAAAAAGGACTTGGATCCATATAAGGTGGTTTCCCAGAATCTTTTCACTTTGCCTGGACTGTACCTTACTTATTACTTTATGTCACATGACCTCTCAAATCCCACCTTTTCCACGAAATGCAATTATTTTTATTTTTAGAAAGACTTCAGTAGGCTCTCTGAACTTTCACAGGCTCCAATTTGTCTCCCTCTTGTTTGTCTTTCTGGAATGATTTCATTTATAATCCAATTGCCAAAAGATAATGCTTGCTACCTAAATTGGCTTCTTAGGCAAGTGTGTGGGAGGGAAGAGAAAGCAGAAGATGATAGATGGCTCTGGAGGAAGCTAGGAGCAGTCACAGCGGAGGAGATCAGAAACGCTCAAGGGACCAACTGAAGAGAAGTCTTTCAGTGAAAGTGAATTTTGCAGAGAATGCTGGCATATCCTGTCCTATTCTCTCCCGGTTTATAGCCTATAATTTTCTGCTTGTGATTTACAAGTTTCCACCTAAACAACACTACATGGTAAAAAAAAAAAAAAAAAAAAAAAAGATGTGGCTATGTACTGCTGGCTTGGCATGACTAAAGATCAATTCTTGCCCAGGCTCTGGTGGGACCCTGCTACCATTTGATCTTTGGGGTTATGATTACCCTTCAATCCTGAATTCCAAAAGCTATCTTCAAGATGTTAGGGTCTTGCATTATCTTTTCTACCTGGTGTGCTTAATTAGACCCCACAGTTCTCTTTAAGTGCCATCGGGTTAAGATTGTGATTCTATGTTCCTCTGAATTGGAGCATGAGAGTAGAAATTTAAAAGAATGAAGAAGAGGGAGGGAAGGCTGGAAAGAAGAAGAAAAACAAGAGGTGAGGCAAGGAAAAGACTGAGATTGACTAAAGAGGAAGAAGAGAAAGAATGAGAAATAACATTCACAAAATCATAAACAGGTGCTTAACTCAGGATCAATCTATTGGATGCATCAATTTTGTATCTTTCAGGATGACTGTGGTTAGAGGTAATAACCAGAGAGGTTTCTGCTATCTCCTAGGCAACTGAAAGAGAAATATAAGTACGCGAAATATCACATTATGATAGAGAATTAAGATTTGTATTCCTAAATCATAATCTTTTATGGGGGGAAAAAAAGAACGATAATGACTAAAATTCTCAGTATCCAAAAGTCAACAACTGAGTTTACTTACACAGGTGATCAGGTCCTTTTAAGACAAGACGAATATGTCTGCTTCCATAGGGAATACCAACCACTGTGTTGTCCACTAGAGAGAAACAAAGCAGAATCTTAAAGCACATAATTCGATACAAAATTACTGATCATGTCCTACGTAAGGCACTGATTTACAAACACCCCCAAACGACAATCTTTTAGAAATGTGTTTAAAATCTGAACACCAATATGTGGGAATCAAAATTTATACTTTCTGCAAAATAAAATATGCTGAGAAAGCTGGTCACTTGCTAATTCGTAGGGATCTGGCCTTTGAAAAAAAAATACATGAATTTTGGTATATTGAAAAAAGTATTTACAAGTGTTCATTTCTAATGTTAAAACCTGATCCTGTATCCTCATATTTTAAACTGGAGCAATTGTGTAGAATTACAAAAAGAAAATAAGTTCTAATGCTCTAAAGATTTTATTATATTAAAATCTGGATTTCCCTCGAGCAAAGTGAGTATGTTGGATGAGTACCACAGATTAGAAGGCACTATCTTGTATTTTTTCAACTTTCTAGGTGAGAAATCATGCTTTCCATTCTTTAATATCCTTCACACTATCTACAGCTAATACTATATTTTGTGAGTGTCCCATAAATGTTTATTAACATTCCTCTAACATTCTCTCTTGATTTTGAAAATTTTTAAAAATTGACTGAATTAGAGATTATTTTAGAAATTATTCAATTTTCATCCTATCTGAAAACTGAGCCACAATTCAGTGGAAGCACTGCTCAAACCTACATTTGCTAAAAAATTAGAGGAATACAACAGGTATCTCAAACACATCATAGGTGTGCTCATTTAGAACTCTATTTGTGAAATGAACCCTTTATATTTGCATGGCACTGAAGAATTTCACTTTCCCCTAAACTTTACTATTATTCCGTCACCCCAAACTTATAATAAGGGCAAAGAGGATGCTACCATTCCGATTTGATGGCGAAGAAATGAGGCCTCTGAGAAGTATAATAAGTAACGGAAGGTCAAAGACCAGGAGGGCATTTCAGAAGACAACAGAAAGGCAGGTATTTTTAAACTCATCAGCGTATTCAGAAACTCTGTGGGATTCTTTGTTTCACATCCTTCCAGCATTATACATTACCTTTCTATCACTGGAAGAATTTCATTTGAGTAAAAGAATCCGAAAAGCTAGCCAATTTCTCTGAACCTTAACATTATCATCCTGTCTTTGGGAGAATTTAATTTCAATAAATGAATTTCAGACATTCTCTAACTTCTTTGACTCTAAGTTTCTCTGTTTGTAAAACAGTGAAACCAACACTTACTTCACAATACTACTGTTAGCAGATGTAAGTATGACTATAGATATGTATACCAAGCAGACATATAGTCTGGAACACAGTAGGTATTATGTAAATATCATTTTATCTGTCTATTCCAAGTCTCCTTAAGGATAGGGACTGAAATGCTGTTTACTTTGATGATGTTTTTACGCTCCAAGGCCCAGAGCTCATAGCCAGCTGAATGAGAAAGAAGAATCATATGCTCTCAATTTCTTCCCTAAAAGGTTACATTTCTCAAGTTCTCTACAATATTGAACATTCTACACGCATTACAACCTTTTAGTTGTTTTCTAATGCCAGGCACTGTTAAAGAAAAGGCTGGACTTTAGATAGCTAAGAGTTTGTGGCACTGAAGAACAAAATACATAAGGGGAATACAGAAAAGGAAAACAAACATTGAGACTGGGCCCACAGAGCTTTAAACATCTTGCATTAAGCCATGGGTATTTAGGCTTATAAAAGAAGCTCAAAGCAGCTAAAACAATGGGCTTTCTAGAAAAAGAAAGTCTTTGTTTATCCATAGGTCAAGTAAAGTGCAAGTAAAAGGAAAGCTCTCTGGCCCTGCAGTGCTCAGCAGTGGGCTTCTGACCCCCACATGGCTCAGCAGCCTCCCTCTTGTTCTGCTGAGAAGTGACTCACTTTCCACATGCGGGGGCATTAACCCAATTAACTCAAGCTTTTGGCTGGCACAGTCACCTTTGTACACTCCCCAAAGAAGATGGAGAATAGCCTAGAAGGTTGTTGGGGGAAGAGGGTAGGATGGAGTGAGTAGACCAGGCAAGATGGAATGTCTCCAGACTGCCCGCTGCCCTTGCCATGTCAAAGAGAAAAACGAACTCGGGCTAGTGCCAACTAGAACACTCAGCAATGCACAGCATCAGATGTAGGAAGACCCCCCACTTATCCTCCTATGGTTCTATAAAGGAACAGACAACTGGTAGGTCATCAGGCAACTGCCAAATTCATTATTTTATTCCATAGATATGATCTTAGTGTCTCCGTTGCTAAGCCGTGTCTGAATCTTTGTGACCCCAAGGACTGAAGCACACGAGGCTCCTCTGTTCATGGGATTTCCCAGGCAAAAATACAGGAGTAGGTTGCTATTTCCTTCCCTAAGGGATCTTCCCAACCCAGGGATCGAAGCCGCATCTCCTGCATTGCAGGCAAACTTTACTGCTGAGTCACCAGGGAAGCCCTCATATCAGGTACATCTTCAGTGACAAAGAAGACAAACCATCAGTCCTACATGACGGTTCCTACAAGAGGGACCTAAGATAAAACATGCAGGGAACTACCACATACCATACTCCAATCATGGAAATGCCCAAGCACATTTGTTTCTTAAGATCCCTGAACCAAATAATTCCATTTCACTCTATTTAAGTAGTGTGTTCCCAATGTGTTTACCCATGAAAACTTTTTATGTATCGTCTTTTCACACTGGCTGATACATCTCAGAAGATACTTTGAGATATGGTGCTTTTCATTTGGCAAAAAGCGAGATAGGAAAAAAAAATTAATTTTATTTGCCACATATTGATAAAAAGCCAGTCTTTGAGTTATAGATGTATTAAAAGTTGTCTCATTTGATGATAAATTCTCAATAATTAGGGATGGGTTGGAAGATTCTTCTACTTGCTGTCTAATACAGTATGGTGCACAGAGAGGTGTTTAAGATACTGGAGAAGAGGGAGTAGAGGAAAGGGAATCCTCCTACACTGTTGTGGGAAAGTAAATTGGTGCAGCCACTATGGAGAACAGTATGGAGGTTCCTTAAAAAACTAAAAACAGAGCTTCCATATGATCCAGCAATTCCACTCCTGAGCATATATCCAGTGAAAATCATAATTCAAAAAGATACATGCAACTCAGTGTTTTTGAAGGAAATGGCAACCCACTCCAGTATTCTTGCCTGGAGAAACCCATGGACAGAGGAGCCTGACAGGCTATGGTCCATGGGGTCCCAAGTGTCAGACATGACTTAGCGACCAAATCACCACCAACTCAATGTTCATTGCAGCACTATTTACAACAGCCAAAACATGGAAGCAACCTAAATGCCTGTCAACAGATGAATGGATAAAGAAGATTCCAATGCACAATGGACTATTACTCAGCCATAAAAAATAATGAAATAATACCATTTGCAGCAATATGGATGAACCCAGAGATTATACTAAGGGAAATAAGTCAAGCATCATGTAATATCACTTATATATGGAATCTTAAAAATTATACAAATGAACTTATTTATGAAATAGAAACAGACTCACAGATACAGAAAACAAACATAATTACCAAAGGGGATAGCAAGTGGGGGAGGGAGATAAACTAGGAATTTGGGATTTATATATACACACATACATACATACACACTACTATATATAAAGTAGATAAACAGCAAGGACGATATAGCACAGGGAGCTATATTCAATATCTTGCAATAATCTATAATGCAAAATAATCTGAAAAAGAATATATATATATGTGTGTTTGTATAACTGAATCACTTTGCTGTATAACTGATTCACCTTGCTGTATACATAGAACTAAGAAAACACTGAAAATTAACTATACTTCAATTAAAAATCATTAAAAAAAAAGCCACTAGAAAATGTGTGAGAAGGCTGGTTTTATCACCTGCCTCCTGAATGATTAATTTGGTTGGCATGGCTAGTAAGGTGGGTGGCTACATTCTTTCTTACCATGCTGTGCATTTCTTGGATGACCTTCCCACGAAGGCACACTGCCCTGTGATCAAATGAATCTGCTCTAATCTGTTCTGGCTTTGTTGACAGAACCATGATGTCAATCATCAGAACATATTTCTAGGTTATTAGTAAACAATTCTGACTTTCTTCAGAAATTAGATAATCTCTCTCAGTTCAAGAGATAAGTTTTCCATGGGAATCATAAATTCTGTCATTTCACTTTCATAAAAAGCCCTTTCCCAAAAAAACTGTTCTCAAGAATTGTACCTAAAATATTTCCTCAAAATCTACAAGTGTATGCATATTTCACACCTTTCAATAAACCTTTTATATTTGTTTTTAATTTTGTCATATATGGATTTATTCATGTGATTCATTGCTGTATCAGAAAAATTGACAATAATAATTTTTTAAAAGACAGGCTTTCCCATCCTGATATCTGAGCTTGTCTTGTTTTTAGACCTGTTGGTAAGTTTCATGCTTGTAGAGATTCTTCTCTGTAAGCTTATGAAGCTGACAGTTGATCTTATTATTATTTTTTAAATGAAAGAGCCACTGTTAATATAGTTGGCTACAGATAAAAAATAATGTGCTAATGGAAGCAACCTAAATGTCCATTGACAGATGAATGGATAAATAAGATGTATGATATATAAAGGAAAACCATGCAATACTACACCACTATAAAAGGGAGTGAAATAATGCCATTTTTAGCAACATGCAGGGATACTGAAATCATACTAAGCGAAGTAAGTCAGAGAAAGACAAATAAATGATATCACTTATATGTGGAATCTAAAATATGACACAAATGAACTTATTTACAAAACAGAAACAGACTCACAGATGTAGAAAACAAATTTATGGTTAACAGAGAAGAAAGGGGATGGAGGAGAGATAAATTAGGAGTTTGGGATTAGCAGATACAAACTACTACATACAAAATAGATAAATATCAAGGTCCTACTATATAGCACAGGGAACTACATTCAATACAGTAACAGGCCATAATAGAAGAGAATATGAAAAAGAATATGTATACACATATATAAAAGGATATGTGTATTACATACATACACAAATACATGTATAGGCTTCCCTGGTGGTTCAGATGTAAAGAATCCACCTGCAATGCGCGAGACCTAGATTTGATCCCTGGGCTGGGAAGATCCCCTGGAGGAAAGCATGGCGATTCACTCCAGTATTCTTGCCAGGAGAAGCCCCATGGACAGAGGAGCCTGGCGGGGTACAGTCCATAGGGTCGCAAAGAGTTGGACTGAGCAACTAAGCACAGCACTCCCATACATATATACATATATATATATGTAACTGAATCATTTTGTTGTATACCAGAAACTAACACAATATTGTAAATTAACTATACTTAAGTGAAAAACTAGTTTGTCAATCTTTTTTTTTTTTTTTTAATATTTAGTCATACCATGAGGCATACAGGATCTTAGTTTCCCAACCAAGGAGATCCAACCCACACCCTTGCCAGTGTAGTGTGGAGTCCAAACCACTGGACTGCCAGGGAATTTCCAATAGTCTGCCAATCTTGAGGAGATTTGAGTGGCTTTTTTTTTTTCTCTTCACGAGAAAACTTTATTATTATTAAAATATATACCACAAACTAAGGTGAGACTGAGGGTCTGAGTCTTTCAAAACCTCTCCCCACTCCTACTGTTTATCAGCACTTGTACAATGAAGGATGCATATTGGACAGGCCAGACAAAGTGTAGCCTCTCCAGCTGAGGAATTTCATCCCTACAGATGCCTAGGTCAAAAACTTCGGAGATACCTTTGAATTCACCTTTACCTCTAATCAGTTACAAAGTCCTATTGTCACTAGAGTCAAAATATCATATATAATTGATTCTAAGAGGAACAATTATTCACATCAGAATATAAATATATGTATTTATAAAGTCAGAATGCACTGCACCATCAATAGCATTTATATTCTCTCACAGAGGTAGTATCCCTGTCACAGTTATCTTTGCCTACACAGGTACCAACCAACATCAAAACAGGTAATACATCAAATTTGCAAAATGGATGTCAGCAGCTTGGAAGAAGATGACAAGACAATAGTGGAACATGGTATTTAACCTCTTGGAATCAAATTGTGTGAGTTGTAAGGAGATAAGGAATCAAAAGCACTCAACATTTCCAAAGTGGGAGCCAAAAGCAGGCTACTTCTATATAACTGCAAAACTGAATCAAGAATCCAGGGTCAAAACTGTTTCCTATCAAGATGAAGGAACAGGGCCCAGCTTAATCTCCTGCCTGAAACAATCAAGAAGTCAGAAAAAAACTGTACGAAACATTGACTTTCAAGACCCTGAATATTAAGCAAAAAAGGACAGCAATTTCTGGGATTCAGGAAAACAAGAGAAGAACCTTAACATTGTCCAGCCAGAATTCTGCCTTGAAAGACTTTTCCAGGCGATCCATGGAAGTGGGAAGTTGGATAGAGCTTGGAGGCTTCCCTGAGTTAAGGAGACAAAGCTAATTAGGGTCCAAAGACATGAAGGTGACTAGAGTTTGAAGGACAGGTTATCCCTCTGTGTCCAGAGAGAAGAGAGTAATACACAGACAACTCTAGAGACTTAAGACCATTCCTTTTAGGTGTCCAGCAGTGATCAATATACTAATCAGTATATATATGTGAAAAAAATAATCTCAGTACATGCATGTGAAAAAACAACCTGAGGCCAGGAAAAGAACTACACAAACAGGGAAACACAAAATAGAATCAACACAAATTCTATGACTGAGAATATATTATTCCAGCAGCTAGGCTGGAAAATTAAATAATTCATGGGACATCGAGTATTCAGAAGAGTCTTGTCTCAGTAGCAGGGCACATTAGTTGCTACTAATCCAAATGTGGCTTTGGTCCGTCTATCAGATTTTGAGAACCAAAAGGATCAAACTGGTTCCAAGTAACTGCTTCTAGAGCGAAAGTCAGGAATATTTATAGGAATACGAAAATGTCTAGTATCCAAGAAGATAAAATGTGCAGTGCCTGAGATTAGGTCAAAAATTACCCAGCATGCAAAGTAACTCCCTCAAGTACACTGCATGCAAAGTAACTCCCTCAAATACACTCATACTTGAAAAGAAAAAAATCAATTAAAATAGTTACTGTAACTCTATTCCTTATGTTGAAAAGCTTAAGCAAAAACAACAACGAAAACTCCAGTCCAAAGAATTTCACTGGTAAATACTACCAAGCACATGAAGAAGAGATAACATCAACCCGTTCCACTAAACACATTCTCTTCCACTAAACAGAAGAGAAGAGAACAGACTTCCCAGTTCATGGTATGAGGTCAGCATCATGCTGATACCAAAAGCAGACAAAGATGGGATAAAAAAAGGACAAAATGGACAACTATCTCTCATGAACATAGATGTTAAAAACTCACAAACAATATACTGGAAAATCAAATTCAGTAATTCATATAAAGAATAACACATCATGATTTAGTTGAGTTTATCTCAGGAATACAAGGTTGACTATTTGAATATCAATTAATGTTATACATTATAATAAAAGTTTAAGGAACTTTCACATGATCATATCAATTGAGGTAGAAAAAGCATTGGACAAAATTGAACATCCATTCAAGAGAATAATGCTCAGCAGATTAGGAATAGAACAGAAACTCTTCAAGGTGATAAAGAGCATTTACCAAAAACCCTACAGCTAAAATCATACTCAATGGTGCAAAACTGAATGCTTTCCCCCTTAAGATTGGCAGCAAGTTAAGAATAGCCATTCTTGCCATATCTGCTCAACATTGCATTGGACATCCTTGCTAGTATGGTAAGGCCATAAATAAATAAGTGGTTTACAAACAGAAAAGGAGAACTAAAGCCATCCTTATTTGTAAACGACATGATTGTTTATGCAGAAAATTCAAAAACTCTCAGAACTATTAAGTGAGTTTAGCAAGTTCACAAAATAGCCAAAGTAAACTAGCTATACACAACTGGAAACTGAAATAGAAAATAATATGATGTCCTTTGTAATAGCTGCAAAATATTGAAAGAGGTATAAGTCTAACTAAAATATATGCTAAAAAATAAAAAAAGACTGATGAAGTAATCAAAGAAGATCCAAATAAATGCCTAGACATGAAGTGCTCATAGGTTGATATTGTCACATATAAAATATATCAATTCCATCCAAATCAACCTATAGAATTAAGAAAATTAAAAGTCCCAGCAAGATTTTCTGTACATATGGACATATTGTAAAATTTATATGGAAGGTCAAAGGAATTAGTATATAATAGCCAAAATGAGTTTGAAAGGGAGAATAAAATTAGAGAAATCAAACTACCTGATTTAAGGCTTAAAGTTACAATAACTAAGACAATGTAGTATTGGTGAAAGAACTGGCACAAAGATCAGAAGAGAGAGCCCAGAAATAGACACACACTGAAACAGACAATTTCTGATAGTTTTAAAAACAATTCAAGGGAGAAAAGATCAACTTTTCAACAAATGGCTGAAAGAATTGGACATCCTTAAACAAAAAATTCAACCTACACATAAAACTTATACTTTATATAAAAATTAACTGAAAAGAGGTCCTAGATCTAAAGATAAAATATAAAACTATAACTCTTTCTGAAGAAGACACAGAAGAAAGTTTTGTGACCTGGGATTAGGCAAGGAATTCTTAGATATAAGATTAAAGGCACCATCCATGGAAAGAGAAAAATAAACTGGTATTCATCAAAATTCAAAGCTTTTGCTTTGTGAAAGATAAAGTTAAGCAACTTTGAAAAAAGAAGGTATAAATATCTTAAAGTTGCAAATCCAACAAAGGACTTGTTCTCAGCACATGTAAACTCTCAACACTCAAAAGCAGGAAACCAAAAAAGCTTATTTTAAAAACTGGCAAGTAACTTTAATTAATACTACATCAAGGAGGAAATAAGCACACGTGTGACCAGCAGAATAATTCCTCACCCCTCCTCTTGCCAAAGACGTCCATATCCAAAGCTCCAGAACCTATGAATATGTTAAATGAAAAAGGGGAATTAAGGTTGCTGATGAAAAACATTGCTAATCAGCTCACCTTAAAATAGAAAGAGTATCTTAGATTATCTAGGTAGGCCAAATATAACCACAAAACTTCTTTAAACTGGAAGAGGGAGAGAGAATAGGTGGTTAGAGTCATAGAAAGATCTGAAGATGCTGTTACTGGCTTTGAAGATGCCAAGGCTTGTAGATAGCCTTCAAAAAAAAAAAAAAAAAAACCTGAAAAATCAAAGACAATGGACCCTTCAGAAGAAATACAGCCCTGCTAACACCTTGATTTTAGTCCAGCAAGACCTACTATAGACTCCTGACTCTCCAGAACTGTAAAATAATTGTGTTGCTTTAAGCCACTAAGTTTGTGGTTATGTGTTACAGCAGCAACTGGGAACTAATACAACCTAAGAATATGTTCAAAATCATAAGCCATTATTTAGATATACAAAATCCATATATATATATATATATAATGCAAATTAAAACAATGAGATACCACTACAGTCAGAATGGCTAAAATAAAAAATACTGACAATATCAAGTGATGACAAGAATGCAGAGCCCAGATGTGCAGATGACATCACTATTATGGCAGAAAACCAAGAGGAAATAAAGAATCTCTTGATGAAGATAAAAGAGGAGAGTGAAAAAGCTGTCTTAAAACTCAGCATTCAAAAAAATAAGATCATGGCATCTGGTCCCATCACTTTATGGCAAATAGTTGGGGGGAAAATGGAAACAGTGACAGACTTTATTTTCTTGGCTCCAAAATCACTGTGGATGGTGACTGCAGCCATGAAATCAAAAGACACTTGCTTCTTGGAAGAAAAGCGATGACAAAACTAGACAGCATATTAAAAAGCAGAGACATCACTTTGCTGACAAAGGTCTGTCTAGTCAAAGCTGTGGTTTTTCCAGTAGTCATGCATGGATATGAGAGTTGGGCCATAAAGAAGGTCGAGTGCCAAAGAACACTGATGTTTTCAAGCTGTGGTGCTGGAGAAGACTCTTGAGNCAAGAGAATAATGCTCAGCAGATTAGGAATAGAACAGAAACTCTTCAAGGTGATAAAGAGCATTTACCAAAAACCCTACAGCTAAAATCATACTCAATGGTGCAAAACTGAATGCTTTCCCCCTTAAGATTGGCAGCAAGTTAAGAATAGCCATTCTTGCCATATCTGCTCAACATTGCATTGGACATCCTTGCTAGTATGGTAAGGCCATAAATAAATAAGTGGTTTACAAACAGAAAAGGAGAACTAAAGCCATCCTTATTTGTAAACGACATGATTGTTTATGCAGAAAATTCAAAAACTCTCAGAACTATTAAGTGAGTTTAGCAAGTTCACAAAATAGCCAAAGTAAACTAGCTATACACAACTGGAAACTGAAATAGAAAATAATATGATGTCCTTTGTAATAGCTGCAAAATATTGAAAGAGGTATAAGTCTAACTAAAATATATGCTAAAAAATAAAAAAAGACTGATGAAGTAATCAAAGAAGATCCAAATAAATGCCTAGACATGAAGTGCTCATAGGTTGATATTGTCACATATAAAATATATCAATTCCATCCAAATCAACCTATAGAATTAAGAAAATTAAAAGTCCCAGCAAGATTTTCTGTACATATGGACATATTGTAAAATTTATATGGAAGGTCAAAGGAATTAGTATATAATAGCCAAAATGAGTTTGAAAGGGAGAATAAAATTAGAGAAATCAAACTACCTGATTTAAGGCTTAAAGTTACAATAACTAAGACAATGTAGTATTGGTGAAAGAACTGGCACAAAGATCAGAAGAGAGAGCCCAGAAATAGACACACACTGAAACAGACAATTTCTGATAGTTTTAAAAACAATTCAAGGGAGAAAAGATCAACTTTTCAACAAATGGCTGAAAGAATTGGACATCCTTAAACAAAAAATTCAACCTACACATAAAACTTATACTTTATATAAAAATTAACTGAAAAGAGGTCCTAGATCTAAAGATAAAATATAAAACTATAACTCTTTCTGAAGAAGACACAGAAGAAAGTTTTGTGACCTGGGATTAGGCAAGGAATTCTTAGATATAAGATTAAAGGCACCATCCATGGAAAGAGAAAAATAAACTGGTATTCATCAAAATTCAAAGCTTTTGCTTTGTGAAAGATAAAGTTAAGCAACTTTGAAAAAAGAAGGTATAAATATCTTAAAGTTGCAAATCCAACAAAGGACTTGTTCTCAGCACATGTAAACTCTCAACACTCAAAAGCAGGAAACCAAAAAAGCTTATTTTAAAAACTGGCAAGTAACTTTAATTAATACTACATCAAGGAGGAAATAAGCACACGTGTGACCAGCAGAATAATTCCTCACCCCTCCTCTTGCCAAAGACGTCCATATCCTAAGCTCCAGAACCTATGAATATGTTAAATGAAAAAGGGGAATTAAGGTTGCTGATGAAAAACATTGCTAATCAGCTCACCTTAAAATAGAAAGAGTATCTTAGATTATCTAGGTAGGCCAAATATAACCACAAAACTTCTTTAAACTGGAAGAGGGAGAGAGAATAGGTGGTTAGAGTCATAGAAAGATCTGAAGATGCTGTTACTGGCTTTGAAGATGCCAAGGCTTGTAGATAGCCTTAAAAAAAAAAAAAAAAAAACCTGAAAAATCAAAGACAATGGACCCTTCAGAAGAAATACAGCCCTGCTAACACCTTGATTTTAGTCCAGCAAGACCTACTATAGACTCCTGACTCTCCAGAACTGTAAAATAATTGTGTTGCTTTAAGCCACTAAGTTTGTGGTTATGTGTTACAGCAGCAACTGGGAACTAATACAACCTAAGAATATGTTCAAAATCATAAGCCATTATTTAGATATACAAAATCCATATATATATATATATATAATGCAAATTAAAACAATGAGATACCACTACAGTCAGAATGGCTAAAATAAAAAATACTGACAATATCAAGTGATGACAAGAATGCAGAGCCCAGATGTGCAGATGACATCACTATTATGGCAGAAAACCAAGAGGAAATAAAGAATCTCTTGATGAAGATAAAAGAGGAGAGTGAAAAAGCTGTCTTAAAACTCAGCATTCAAAAAAATAAGATCATGGCATCTGGTCCCATCACTTTATGGCAAATAGTTGGGGGGAAAATGGAAACAGTGACAGACTTTATTTTCTTGGCTCCAAAATCACTGTGGATGGTGACTGCAGCCATGAAATCAAAAGACACTTGCTTCTTGGAAGAAAAGCGATGACAAAACTAGACAGCATATTCAAAAGCAGAGACATCACTTTGCTGACAAAGGTCTGTCTAGTCAAAGCTGTGGTTTTTCCAGTAGTCATGCATGGATATGAGAGTTGGGCCATAAAGAAGGTCGAGTGCCAAAGAACACTGATGTTTTCAAGCTGTGGTGCTGGAGAAGACTCTTGAGTCCCTTGGACAGCAAGGAGATCCAACCAGTCAGTCATAAAGGAAATCAACCCTGAACATTCACTGGAAGGACTGATGCTGAAGGTGAAGCTCCAATACTTTGGCCACCTGATGCAAAGAGTGGACTCATTGGAGAAGACCCTTATACTGGGAAATATTGAAGGCAGCAGCAGAAGGGGACAAGAGAGGATGGGATGGTTGAATGGCATCACTGATTCAATAGACATGAGTTTGAGCAAACTCTGGGAGACTGTGAAGGACAGGGAAGCCTGGCATGCTGCAGTCCATGGAACTGCAAAGAATTGGACCCATCTGAGCAACTGAACAACAAAAATTCCTAAGGAGTCAGAAGGCATTGTGTCATAGTTTCTTAATTTCAACAGAGGCTTTCCCCCACCCCACCCCCAATGGTGCATAAAATAATGGCACATCTTTCAATCAGTGGTGCCTTGGACTCAAAGAAATGCAGTTTACCCAGCATGGGATATAGTACCATAGTCCATGTCATCCTCATACCCAGCCGGACTTCTTGACTGCTCTTATTATATCCACAGTTAGACCCACTATATTCTATTCTCAACAGAGCATATAGAGTGATACTTTAAAACATAAGCCAAATGAAGTCATTACTCTGTTCAAAATCTTCCTATAACTTCTTATCTTATTCAGACTAAGAGCCCAAGTCCCAAATCTACAACATCTGTACCATTCTTCATCCCACCTCACAGTTGTCCTGCCTTCCTATTTTCCTCTAGTCTTTAAACTCTCTTTACTTCAGTTACATCAGCTTCTCTATACATCGAGAAATATGTCAAGAATGTCTCCACCTCAGGACCCTTGCACATGCCTTTCTCTATGCCTGGAATTTTCTTCCCCCTGCCTTGTGCATGATACTCTATCTCTATCTCCCTTAGATCCTTGCTCAAAATGCCATCTTATCAGTGAATGTTTTCTTACTAACCTATTCAAAATTGCAATTCCCTCCAGTGCCTTTGGCTGGCAGTCCATCCCTATCTCTAGTTCTTTCCTGCTCTGTTTTACTTTTTTCTATGTATCACCACATGACACATAAACATTTAATTAATTTATTCATTTAGTCTCTTTGCCTGCCCCTAACAGTAGTAAGTAAGCCCTATGAAAAAAATAGACTTTGGTCTGTTTTGCTCTTTCTTGTGTTTCCAGCACCTATAACAGTTCCTCAGCACATAGCAGGTACCCAAGAAATATTTGGTGCTGAATAAATGAATGAGTGAATTGCTGTTGAATGAGTGAATAAGTGGCTTGTAAGTATAGCCTGACGTCAGATACAAAGTGAAATTTCTTTAGAGTTTTGTGCTTTTTCTAAAAAAAGTTCATCTGTGTTTTCTACTTGACAATATTAGGCCTTTTATTATAAATATCCTTTATCTCAATATCTTTGAGCCAGCATGATAACCCCAGAATATATTTACTCATAGCCATTATAAATCAGCATAAGCACAGTCTGAGAGGGAAAGTTGGGTATTAGGAGCTTCATTTTATCTTGATATAATTTAGTTTATCTAGCCCTCACCACCCAAGGGAGATAGAGAGAGAACTTTCAGATACCAAGATATTTTCAAAACATGCAGATACATTTGAGAGGTCTGCAAAACTGGAGACATCAGATTGATATCAAATAGGCTGGTTTTGGATCTAAGTGTATTCTGAGTATACATGGAGAATACACAATATAGTACAAGCCAGTAATATTTTTATTGGGATTGACAGGTACACACTATACTATCATGTAAGAAAAGAATTGCCAGTCTATGTTCAATGCAGGATGCAGGATGCTTGGGGCTGGTGTATGGGGATGATCTGGAGGGAAGATGTGGGGTGGGAGGTGGGAGGGGGGTTCATGTTTGGGAGTTCGTGTAAAAAAATAAATAAATACAAAAAAAAAACACACACACACAAAAAATAAAAATTAAAAAAAAATAAAATAAAATGGATAGCAAACAAGGTTGTTCTATACAGCACATGGAACTCTGCTCAATGTTATTTGGTAGCCTGGATGAGAGAAAGTTTGGGGGAGAATGAATACATGTATATGTATGGCTGAGTCCCTTTGATGTCCACCTGGAACTATCACATTGTTAATCAGCTATACTTCAATACAAAATAAAAAGTTCAAACATTTTTTTTTAAAATGAGTTTTAAATTTCAAAAATCAAAAGTTAATATAAGCTAAATTTGATAATTTTTTCATTGGGTTGGGGAAGTAGGAAAAAGTGATCTGGAAAAATGGAAAGGCTGAAGGCTCTCAGTAGAGAGCCTTTTCCTTCAAAAGGAGGGCAAGAGTGCCTTGGTCCAGCTTATAGCTGTTTTCTGTATTTGTATTAGGTAATAATAATGTCTTTTATTACAAAGATGGTTTGTTTTTCATTCATCAGCAAATGGCAGCCACTGGGTAAGTTTCTCCTACTTCTCCTTTTCCTTCTGGCACTTTCCACCATGGTCTTTCTCCACTCTCCTGTCTTTTTCTTTATTCCCCTGAGGTGTGATAACAGATGGGGAAAATCCAGATGTAAGTTCAGAAGAAAATGAACTCAATGTGGGGAATATGGCTATCAGGAGTTTGAGAAGATTGTGTGGCTGGCTTTTAGTGCCTTTTGTTAGAGCGTAGGGAGAAGGCAATGGCACCCACTCCAGTACTCTTGTCTGGAAACTGTCATGGACAGAGGAGCCTGGTGGGCTGCAGTCCATGGGGTCGCTAAGAGTTGGGCACTGAGCAACTGAGTGACTTCACTTTCGCTTTTCACTCTCATGCATTGGAGAAGGAAATGGCAATCCACTCCAGTGTTCTTGCCTGGAGAATCCCAGANTCTTGTCTGGAAACTGTCATGGACAGAGGAGCCTGGTGGGCTGCAGTCCATGGGGTCGCTAAGAGTTGGGCACTGAGCAACTGAGTGACTTCACTTTCGCTTTTCACTCTCATGCATTGGAGAAGGAAATGGCAATCCACTCCAGTGTTCTTGCCTGGAGAATCCCAGAGACGGCGGAGCCTAGTGGGCTGCCGTCTATGGGGCTGCACGGAGTCGGACATGACTGAAGCGACTTAGCAGCAGCAGGGAGAGACCTGGCAGAACTCCTCCAGGCCTCACGGGTGGAGAGCCGCTCACCTGGCCGGCACACTGGGCTCTGCAGAGCAGTCCCATCTCCCCTGCCTATGGGTCATCTCACAGTCTGTAAATATAGGGTGGAAGGTTCTTCTGGGGGTGGAGAAAACATAAATGAGGCAGCTTGTTCAGCATCTGCTATAGATTGTGGTGAGGTGCATGCACAGGCTGGGCTTTATTGATATAAATCATTTTGTCATGAGGCATCGTCAGTGCTAAGGTAAATGAATCAATTGCCTTTTGTCATTATGGATCATCATTGGCTTGTGTCTTATGTGATTTACCCACTGTTGGTTTCAATAGAGCACTGTTCACTGAGCTATCTACCTGCAGACCTGGTGATGACTTATGGCTCTCAATTGGCTGCCGTTCATCCTTTCAGGGCTTCTCCAACTTTGTTCCAGTGATTCAGGCTCCAAAGGGCCCTGATCACCTTTTAACAGG
The DNA here is from genome assembly GCA_006410675.1 of Oreotragus oreotragus. Lineage (NCBI taxonomy): Eukaryota > Metazoa > Chordata > Mammalia > Artiodactyla > Bovidae > Oreotragus > Oreotragus oreotragus. The sequence goes on from SJYX01007535.1 coordinate 44,539, forward strand.
AGGGTAGGGGGAATATCTATCTGAGCAGAGTGTGCAGGCTTTTCTATGAGGACAGGAAGGCAGAGGGATGTGAGGGAATAAAGGAAGGATTCTCATCATGAAAACGTGCTTCTGGAAGTTGCCATACAGCAGTCACTGCACGAATGTCTGTCATCTCTCTTTGCGCCTCATGGAAGTCCTTAGATTCTTCGATAACAAACACTGATTCAACTATGTAACACCAATAATTAGAAAGACTTCAACTCTTTAGTATTCCTTGAAGAGCTCTATCAAAGTAACCTTTTACTTTTCAATAAGAAATGCTGTAGGGTTTTAATAAAGTCTATGCTTCAAAAAAATCACAGAGTACCTTTTAAATGTAATTTTTTTTTCTGCAAATATCCCACCATGACTTCAGAGATTTACAAAAGAATTATGCCTCCACCCTTCTCTGGTTTTCATCTTCTAAATTGTTTAATTTTTCATCTTATAGAAGAAACTACCAACACATGATCACAGGAAAAATAAATCTCACCTGAACGTACTACATCAATGTCTAACTTACTCTGCTCTTCACCATTCTCTCTGCTCAGGTCTTTTTTTTTTTCTTCAGAATCACACTTTTCACTGCCTGAGGTGTGTTAGAAAGGGGAGAGTTTCCTAAGCTGGCACCTCTGATGTTTCATGTATTTAAAAGTTCCTAGTCTTTCTTCCCAGCTCCTCTTCTTCCCCAGAGGCTAGTCCTTTGGGTGAGCTGCTTTTTCCTGTCTTCTCGGAATAGTTCTCCAGCAAACAGTGCTTTTCTCCCCCCGCAGAACTACAAGTCCCTTGTAGTTTAAAGCCACAACCCCGCCCCCATACATCAAGTGTTTTCCTCCAACTAGTCAACAAGTAAAGAGGACAAAACCACAGTCAGTAAAGAAATTCATTCCCATTTCCCAAATCACAGGAGACACGTACAAAGAAGTCCTCATTAAGGATCTTTTGGAGGATTCCAGACAATGGAGAAATTGAGAAAACATGCCAAGAAAGGTCAAGTTATTCTAGAAACGGTGGGGTAGGGAGGGAGATGGGAGGAATGTTCAGGGACGAGAGGACATGGATAAGTCTATGGCTGATTCATGCTGATGTTTGGTAGAAACCAATACAACACAGTAAAGCAATCAAACTTCAATTAAAAATAAATAAATGTTAACAAGTGCACGGTCTTGAGTACAAGGGTTGTTTTGTCTCTGTCTCTATCTGCTGCAGTGCCTGGAACAGTGAGTCACAGAGGATCACGTATGGTAAAATGATCTAGCGTGCTGGGTGAGTCTGTTGTTAGGTCAGGTATCTCGAGAACATATGCCATCTACCCTAGGAGGACCCAGCTGGGCAGGCACTTAAAGTACCTCACCTTGATCCATCTAACTGCTTTACAGACACTCTGGGATCAGCAGCATTTTGGACAATCAAGAGGAACAAATAAGTGCTTAAGCTCTGGAATCAGACTCTGGGCTGACATTTTGGCTCTTATGCTTCATAGCTGTGGAACTCTGAGCAAGTCACCTAATCTGTCTAAGCCTCAGTTATCTCATTCATAACATGGGGATAAACAGTACCTTGCTACAAAGTTGTTATAAGGATTAAATGAAGTGATCACGTAAAGTTCCCAGCACACACACGTATAGCAGGCACACAAGTATTCAGCTGCTACAGAGAGATCAGGACACAACAGTCTATAACTGGCTTCACATAATCACTGCTCAATATCCATTCTGGAGAAATGTGTGATCAGCACTGATCCAAGGTCACTTTGCCAGTGAAGACCATGTGATTTCACCGTGGCAGGAGAGCATTTGTTCTAATCTGCCCCCTCTGCTATTCTGCCAGATATGAATCAGTGAGGGGTCAGGATGTAGCCTGTCCTCACGCTGGATAGCAAGGCTCATGCTTTCTTGTTGAATATATCCAGATCTATGCCTAATTTCCTTCTAATGTGCCTCTAAAGCAAAGGTTTCCTCTGTGGGATTGCAGTGGGTGACCTGACTTGTCTTACCTAAACTAATCCACAAAAAAAGAGCCTAACTCTCTTCCCACAGGGTTTTCACATTTGGCTTCGTCTGGCTGGAGATGTCATTCCCTAATTGCTGCAGGGAGCTAAGCCAGGGGACTGTGGCAGATGAGAAGGCCCAGAGATGGCCCCACCTCTGGAGTGTCTTACATTCGGTTGCGGTGAGCTGGGATTTATACTGCCCACGGACCAGCCTGCAGGTGGACCCATCTCCGTTGCAGACTCCACAGTTATCCTCCTTGATGGTGCTTCCCAGCTGGTGATCGCAGCCAACAATCTAACAAAAAAGAGAGATGTGTAATTCAACCTGGTGCCTACTGCTAAAAGGATGCAGGCTGGGGCCCTTCATCATCCAGTCAGCCTCCTTCATCCTTGAGATGAAGATAAAGATGAGATGAAGACCCATTCTGATGACAGGAACCAAACTGGAATTTGAATCAGGCTAAGAAGGAAAAAATGTAGCATGGGTAAAGACATTTTCATAGTTCAAATATATTGAAATATACAAAGAGAAAGAAAGATGGGAGGGACAGAGGGGAAAGGGAGGGAGGGGAGAAGAGGGCAGGGTGGTGGGTGGGAGGAAGAAGAGAAGGAGAGAGAGAGGAAGACACTGAACAACTAATATTATAGAACTTCAATTCCAAAATAATTCCCACTTTCAATAAATATGCTTCATCCAAATCACAAAAAATACAACTGTGGGATAACTGTAGCAGGAAAAACGTTGTGGATAACCTCGGTGTTAGTCCATAAGTTCCTTAGAATGTAAGATGCACAGGGGTGAGGTTCTGTATCTTGGCTTCATTGATGTTTTCCAAGCAACTAGAACAGTGCTTGGCAAATTACAAGACTTCAATAAATGTTTGCTAACTGATAATTAAACATACTCCCTTTCTAGCTAGCACTTCAACTAATAAAACAGAAACAGAAGCCCAGAATCAGCCGACAGAAACAAGGCTGGCGTGCATGCGTGTGGTGGAAGAGGAGGGTTGGCACGAAGGGCAGCAGAGACAGCCACAGTGAGTGCCTGCTATGGCCAGGCCCTGGCCTGTATCAGGCACAAGACACACATCTCATTCATTCTCAGGACAGCCATGTACGGTATCCCTGGTTTATAGATGAGGTCATGACTCTTACCAAGGTCACTTAGCTAATAAGCAGCTGAGTTCTAAATGCATCTAATAAAACATGTGTGCTTTGTTCAAATCAGGCTTAACAAAGTCACAAGTCTTCCTCACTTATGTGGGCAAACTCATTTGTATCCTTAATCTTTTCTTTGCAATGTTCCAGTTAAGAGAAATTCGAATCCAAACTAAACTACAGCAGTTGTATCTCGACAGTTCTAGTGAACTCTAATACCATACTCCTAAACTACTTCAACTACTGTCATGGGCAAAGTAAGATAACAACTGTAGAGACATTTGAAGGAGCTTATCTCCACAATGTCCCCACAATCCATCCTGTCTTTCCAAAGTTTGGTTGTTAGCATGAACTTTCTTTGAGGATTGATTTTTATTTTTTTGTACCTCCAACTAACAATTGCAAACACATGTTTAGGCAGAGGCTTGAAAAGCACAACTATGTGATACTGTGCTGTGTATGTGCTATATTTTAAAAATGTACTTATGTGTACCTCTTCCCTAAAATCATACAGACATCTTTAGAAATAGATAACAAAACAACAACTCCTTCAGTAATTCTATACGTTTTGAAATGTAAAGATGTCAGGAAAATGTAGTGCCCAGTTCTTAAGTGAGGAGTGAAAGAGCTGGTTCCCTCTTTGGAGTGTTCACTGTGGTCAAGCTGCAATTGGCCTCAATATGTTCAGAAGCTACAGTGAGGCCATTTCAGAATTTGTGCCAGCTTCATCCATTGTAGAGCCCAGCATGTCCTGGCTTAAGACTACTCTGATGTGCTTCCCTATAACCGTAGTGAAAGTATTTTCAAAATTCTTATCTGTAAATGAACCCACATAGGAGCAGAGCAACTCTGCCTTGGTGAGCAACTCTGCTTTGATTCTTATATTTCAAGCACAGTGTGAAACGGAGTGCAGAAGTAACTTATTTACAAAGACATAAAAATTATTCAACCATCCAGCCAATAGTGATTGAAGTTCTGTTATGAGCCAAGCACTGTGCTGGAAGCAAAACCCAATGTTGAGTTCAAGGACATATGGATCCACCCTCATGGGACTTAGAGTCTAGTGATGGAGGCAGATATTATGCAAATCAACACACACATGCAGAATGTAAATGCAGAATGATAAGTATGATGAAATCTATAAGACACAGATAATGGGATACTATGAGAGCATAAATTATGGTTAACTTGATCTGTTTAGAAAGGCCAGAGTAGGAATTCTCTGGCAGTCCAGTGGTTGAAAGTGAAGTTGCTCAGTCGTGTCCGACTCTTTGCGACCCTGTGGACTGTAGCCCACCAGGCTCCTCCNGCACTCTTGATTCCAGCTTGTACTTCCTCCAGCCCAGCGTTTCTCATGATGTACTCTGCATAGAAGTTAAATAAGCAGGGTGACAATATACATAGCCCCTAGTGAAGTGAAGTTGCTCAGTCGTGTCTTACTCTTTGTGACCCCGTGGACTGTAGCCCACCAGGCTCCTCCGTCCATGGGATTCTCCAGGCAAGAATACTGGAGTGGGTTGCCATTTCCTTCTCCAGGGGATCTTCCCGACCCAGGGATCAAACCCAGGTCTCCTGCATTGCAGGCAGACGGTTTAACCTCTGAGCCACCAGGGAAGCCCCATACATGGCCCCTACTGGATGTTAAATCTATTATCTTATTTAATTTCTTCAACAATGAGATAAGTATCATTTCCATTCTCCAGCCAGGAAAGCTGAAATCTAGAGAGAAATAACTTAGCTCAGGTTGCAGAATTGATGTCAGAGATGGAGTCTGAAGGCAGAAATGCTGGCTTCCAAAGTCTTGTCTTCTGCGGCAATATTCAACCCAATATTCAATTCCTTGGTGTAAAAGACTCCCTACATGGCTCCACCCCATAAACACCAGATGACTCAGACCAGCAGAGGTGAGAGCCTCCTGTAAACTGCGAAGTCCTTCACACAGGTCCGAACTCTTTACATCAAAGCTCTAATTTATTACCAGTAATTTAGAGCTTGTTATTTCCTCCACTGACGGAGTCTGGCTTTTCCAGAAGGAACCACTGCAGGGTTCCTTGAATAATGAGTGGTTAAAATATTACTAAACACAACTTTCCAGGATCAAAATCTGCTGAAGGGAAGAAAGGGGCAGTTTGGGCTGGAAGTAAAATCTCTGGATTTAACTAAAGGGATTTGCAAATGCAGGAGGCTCTCAGGGAGGCCTCCTGAGGAGGACAAATGCCTTGGGTCATCCCAACCTGTTCACAGCCCTGGAGCAACCACATTTAAAACTACATTTTTAAAATTTGCATTACTATGTATCATCACTATGCCTATGGTATCTTACATTTATGGCAGTGCCTGAGAGAGAGTTATTATTTCCAGTGAGGTTCAAAAGGTTTAGTAACCTTTTTTTTTAGTCAAGGTTATATATACAAGTATCACTTTATAGTGATGTATAAATACAACCATATGGTTCAGTAGTCCCACTTTGGGGCATACCCACAAAGGAACTGAAAGCAGGGACTTGAGCAGGTACTTGTACATCAGTGTTCACAGCTGCATCCTTCTCAATAATCAAAAGGGGGAAACAACCCAAATAGCTATCGAGGTATGAATGGATAAACGAAATGTGGTGTGTACATACCTATCATTCAGCCTTACAAAAAGGAAAGAAATTCCCACACATGCTACAACTTGGATAAACCTTGAAGACATTATGCTAAGTGAAATAGGCCAGACTCCGAAGGATTCGAACTGTATGATTACACTTATATGACATACCTGAAGTCGCCAAACTCATTCCGATGGAGAATAGAATGGTAGTTGCCTGGGCTGGGGGCTGGGGTGGAAAGGAGGCATTATGTTCCATGGGAATGAATTTTGTGATGATGACAAAGTTTTGCAGATGGATGATGGTGATGGTATACAACCATGTGAACGTCTAATACCACTGAGCTGTGCATTTTTAAATGGTTCAATGGTAAGTTACATTTGCATTTTGTGTTACATATACTTTTACCACAATTAAAATACAAAATCTGCAGCTACTCAGCCTACACTCCACAACTAGAGAAGCCGGTGCCACAGTGAAGACCCAGCACAGCCAAAAATCATCATCATCATAATTAAAAATAAATAAATAAATAACAAAGGCAAGGTAAAACCTGAATAATAAGGAATATTTTTTTGAACACCCAATAGGTATTCGGTACAGTCATAAGAAGTAGTTATTATCCTTACAATTTTATAGATGAAGAAACTGAGGTTCAGAGTGGCCCTGTGCATGCTCCCAAAGTGATAAAGCCAGAAGTAAAAGTGGGGTCTAAAGCCAGATCTTTCTGGCAGGTCTGTGTACTTCTTTGTGCTGCCTCCTTTCCTTTGAATGCCTCAGCGCCCTCCGCATGGCCTTAGATTAAAAGGATTTTGTTCCTTTTACAGAAAACTATCAGCAAAAGGCATTTAGCCTTGGATCATTAGTTAGGAACTGCCTCTGGCCTGGGGTTAGTTCCTCCTCAGTCTTCACCTCAGCTTCCCCATCAAGCTATCCTGTGGCTAGCTTCCAAGGGCTCCTCTAAGTCCCACATTCTATTACCTTGCGTAGACCCTCAAACAGAGCTGTCTAAAAGAAGCTAAATCCATAGGGTAAACTTTAAGTCTCATTTTGCCCCAGACCATCCCAGTTCCTGCCTGTTGCCCCATGGAATGACAGCTGCACCCCTTAAACTTTCAAAAATGCCGTGGTTTGGATGATATGCTCACCCTACAAATGCACTAACCAGGTTTTGTTTTGACAACAGTTGACTTCAGACCTCACAGTCAGAACTGCCTCTTGTAAATTCTTATTACTGTTTGGTTTGAAACCTACAAGGTAAAACCATCTGAAGGTTGTCAAGATTGATATGGCAGGCTTTGTTCTGAAGCCACTCAGTGGGGACAGTTATAAGCATCTTTGCTTAAAATTTGCAAGCCCAGATCTCTAATGGTTTGTTTGTTTCTGCTTCAAAGCTTAAAGAAGCTCTTTTATCTGTGGTTTGATAGGTATTATCCTGTAATTAAAAAAAAAAAAGCAGCAATTCAGTTCAATCATTAAAAACAAAAAAAAGTCTAAATGTAGGACCAGCACAAGCAAAATGGCTGACCCGGCAGGGTGGGTAAGAGGAGTAATTATTATGAGATATTTATGGGCTGACCCTTAGAAGAACCACACTTTTATACAAGCACAGTAAGTCAAAAATTGACTTGTTCTATTCTTTAGTAACTTTTTGTGATTCTGAAAAAGATTAAAGTTTTTTTAAAATTTCATTCTAGAAAATGTGAAAAACACCACAAATACAAAGAGACAATAAACCCACTCAAAGAGACCTACTACTAAAATTTGATATATACTTCTAATTATGTTTGTATTCATGTATATATTATTTACCTCAAAAAGCACACATGCTACGTTTTCTTCTATAACACTTTTTATCTGTTGATATGTCAAAGTTTCTTTCTGTTTCATTAAATACAGTCTGTACAACTGCTCCAGTAACTATATGGTGGTCCTTCACATGGCTGTGTCAGAACTCACTGAACTGTACCCCTACTGTGGGATGTTTCTTTCCTATTTTTTGCTGTAAAAAAAAAAAAACAAAAAAACAAAATGTATTGAGATAATTATTCTTTTGGTGCATATCTAAATTATTTTTTGGAGACAAGATTTCTGGAAATGTATTTGTTAAGTTAAAGGATATACAGTGTTCCTGGGCATATATCTGGAGAAAAACATGGTCTGAAAGGATGCATGTACCCTAGTGTCCACTGCAGCACTGCTTACAGTAGCCATGACATGGAAGCAGCCTAAATTTCTCTCTGCGGAGGAATGGATGAAGACGATGTGGTACATATACACAACCGAGCAGCACTCAGTCAGAAAAAGAATGAAATAATGCCATTTAGAGCACCACGGAGGGGCCTAGAGACTATCATACCAAGTGAAGTCAGACCGAGAAGGAGAAATAAAGTATGGCATTCCCTATACGTGAAATCTAAAGAGAAAGAATACAAATGAACTTACAAAGCAGGAAGAGATCGTAGACTTGGAGAACGAACTTATAGTTGCTATGGGACAAGGGTGGGGGAAGGAACAGTTGGAGAGTTTGGGATGGACATGTACACACTGCTATATTAAAGTGGATAACCAACAAGGACCTACTGTGTGGCACATAGAACTCTACTCAACATTATATGGCAGCCTAGACCACAGGGGAGTTTGGGGGAGAATGGATACATGTATACGTATGACTGAGCCCCTTTGTGGTCCACCTGAAACTATCACAACGTTGTTAATTGGCTTTACCCTAATACAAAACAAAAAATTAAAAAAAAAAAAAAAAGATATACAGTGTTGCTGCTGCTGCTAAGTCACTTCAGTCGTGTCCGACTCTGTGTGACCCCATAGACGGCAGCCCACCAGGCTCCCCCATCCCTGGGATTCTCCAGGCAAGAATACTGGAGTGGGTTGCCATTTCCTTCTCCAATGCATGAAAGAGAAAAGTGAAAGTGAAGTCGCTCAGTCTGTCCGACTGTTAGCGACCCCATGGACTGCAGCCCACCAGGCTACTCCATCCATTGGATTTTCCAGGCAAGAGTACTGGGGTGGGGTGCCATTGCCTTCCCTGATACAGTGTTAAGGCTGTTGATATATATTGCAATCACAGTCACTGTTGAAATCCTAAAACTTTCAAAGTAAACATAAAGACAGAAATTGAAGGGACAATCATACAGTTCTACATTTCTTCCCCATAGTCCACCTCCTCTATGTCTCAAAGCAACAGGTTCCAGGCCAACACTGGCCAAGCCTGTTTGAGGAAAGGATACAGGACTGGTAGACTGGACGCGAAGCTTCTAATCCCAGCTCACCCTTTACCCATTTGGGCGATAAACAATATCTCTGGCCTTCTGGGCCTAAATTCCTCCACTCATGAAACTGGGGGTCAGCCAGATAGTTCTGAAAGGTCCTTCCTGCTCTTACATAGGAAATTAAGGAAACGGAGAGAAGTGAAGGTGAACTGCTATCAGTGTCCTTCCCACTGACTGTAGCCTCAGCACTTTCCTCCCCCTTGTTTCCACCCTTCCCTATGTCTCTGACATCATCCCTGGGCTTGACTGCATCTTTCTTTCACTTGAAAACTCACTCTTGGACAGACTTCAGTTAGCTGGTCAGCGATGACCAAGGCTTTCAATGTCTTTAGGAATTAGAACTAATCTTTCCCCAATGTACTTCTTTGCAGTTTATCAGGAGCCTTTGAAATGCAAATCACTCCAACCTGCAGCCAGAGAACTAGATTCTCTAGGGCCTCTGACTGACCTCCACAGCCTGAGCCAGGCCCCGAGCAGGCAGGACTGTATGGCCTGCTTCCGAAGATCAAAGGACCATTGTTCACCTAGAGTCACCACCAGAAAACCTAGATTAGCCAGTAGTTCCGCCCCCATCAATCTTAATATCAGACCTCTGTTAATGCGGGCAGGATGCAGAGGCTTTGGCCCCTGGGCTTTGAGCAGCTCAAGGAGAGAAATCACTGTAACATCTCAAAAGAAGGACAGGTATCAGGTAAAGTGGCTTCTCTGATCTCTCTTGACTGAGAGAAAATCAAATTGATTTAGAGCAAGGCCTCAGAGTCAGCTGCCCTGGACTGGCATGAAGGAGCTGCCAATTCAGGCATCTGGAATAAACTGAAGGAATCGCTACAGCTGGGTCTACGGTGACATACAATCCACTGTTTCAGTGGGATGTTTGCAGTCCCTTACTCCTCCTGGAATGAATCCTGACAGGTCAGTGGAGGTCAGCAAGCCCTGGCAAGCGGGGAGCGGATTCTGATCTGTCCAATCACCACTGTTTTCCACACTCGGCTGTTTGGTGGCCTGGACCCCAGACTTCTCTTTCCAGTGAATGCCCTGTGGATACATGTTATCTCCATTGCCTCCTGGAATCCCACTAAAGTGATAGTAAAGGAATGCAAAAGGCATGGGCCACAAGGACAAGAGGAGAGGCCAGGAGAGGAGGCAACAGCAAACAGAACTACAGAAGCTGGAAAACAGATGGACTCGTAGTAACTAACTTGGCAGAGAGATGGATAATTTAACTTTCTCCAGTAGGTTAAGTGAACTAGAGAGGAGACAGTAGTAAGCAAGAGATGTTGACGAAGTTCTAAAAGCATAAAAGCGGATTAATGGTATCCAACTGAAAAGGGAGAGAAGGGAATCTAACCTTTCTTCAGTAGACTAGAAAGAAACAGATATGAACCCTAGAACTATGGAAAAGTTCAGTTGGGATCCTTAGACTTCTCTGAAGGAGAGGATTCAGAATGGGGCTAAAACCTGGAGAATTAGCCCAAAGTCTTCCTATAGGGTAGTTAGACCTCCAGGTCCCATCACTTCATGGGAAATAGATGGGGAAACAGTGGAAACAGTGTCAGACTTTATTTTTTTGGGCTCCAAAATCACTGCAGATAGTGATTGCAGCCATGAAATTAGAAGACGCTTACTCCTTGGAGGAAAAGTTATGACCAACCTAGATAGTATATTCAAAAGCAGAGACAGTTTCATCCATCTTATTAGAACCGATTCAAATGTATTCTTTTTAATGGCTGAGTAATACTCCATTATGTATATGTACCACTGCTTTCTTATTCATTCATCCGCTGATGGACATCTAGGTTGTTTCCATGTCCTGGCTATTATAAACAGTGCTGCAATGAACATTGGGGTACATGTGTCTCTTTCTATTCTGGTTTCCTCGGTGTGTATGCCCAGCAGTGGGATTGCTGGGTCATAAGGCAGTTCTATTTGCAATTTCTTAAGGAATCTCCACACTGTTCTCCATAGTGGCTGTACTAGTTTGCATTCCCACCAACAGTGTAAGAGGGTTCCCTTTTCTCCACACCCTCTCCAGCATTTATTGCTTGCAGACTTTTGGATCGCAGCCATTCTGACTGGTGTGAAGTGGTATCTCATTGTGGTCTTGATTTGCATTTCTCTGATAATGAGTGACGTTGAGCATCTTTTCATGTGTTTGTTAGCCATCCGTATGTCTTCTTTGGAGAAATGTCTATTTAGTTCTTTGGCCCATTTTTTGATTGGGTCGTTTATTTTTCTGGAATTGAGCTGTATAAGTTGCTTGTATATTTTTGAGATTAGTTGTTTGTCAGTTGCTTCATTTGCTATTATTTTCTCCCATTCAGA
>SJYX01007535.1:65425-86066 GCA_006410675.1 Oreotragus oreotragus
TCATGTATGGATGTGAGTTGGACTGTGAAGAAGGCTGAGCACCGCAGAATTGATGCTTTTGAACTGTGGTGTTGGAGAAGACTTGAGAGTTCCTTGGACTGCAAGGAGATCCAGCCAGTCGATACTAAAGGAGATCAGCCCTGGGTGTTCTTTGGAGGGAATGATGCTAAAGCTGAAACTCCAGTACTTTGGCCACCTCATGCGAAGAGTCGACTCATTGGAAAAGACTCTGATGCTGGGAGGGCTTGGGGGCAGGAGGAGAAGGGGACGACCGAGGATGAGATGGCTGGATGGCATCACGGACTCGATGGACGTGAGCCTGAGTGAACTCCAGGAGATTGTGATGGACAGGGAGGCCTGGCGTGCTGCGATTCATGGGGTCGCAAAGAGTCGGACACGACTGAGCGACTGCACTGAACTGAACTGAAATACCAAATGCTTTCTTCCTCAGATGAGGTTCAGGGCCATGATGCCTTCTCTAATCATTTCTGTGCTGTGTTGCACGGGAGGTGGCGGCTACTCCATAAAGGGAAGAGAAAGAATTGAAGGGCATCTGGACTGAAAGGAGAAGTAAAGCTGCCTCCATTCATGGACGACATGGTGGCCTACAAAGAAAATCCTTACACAGAGAAGCTTCTAGAACTATTAAAGGAGACAACAAAGTCACAGGACACAAGATCAATATACAAAAATCAATTGTATTTCCATAGACAAGCAACAAAGAATCAGAAACTAACGTTGAAAATATAATTTATAGTAGCACTGGAAATATTAACTACTTAAGGACAAATCTGACAAAAAATATGCAAGACTTTTAAATTTAAAATACAGAACCTTGCTGAGAGGAAAACCTAAATGAGTGGAGAGGCAGAGGCTCATGGATCCAATGACTCTATACTCTTAAGCGACATCTTAAGAGTCTGTACTAAATCTTTCACTAAACCTCACTAAATCTCTCCAGACTCAACACATATACAGAACCTTGCTGAGAGGAAGACCTAAATGAGTGGAGAGGCAGAGGCTCATGGATCCAATGACTCTATACTCTTAAGCGACATCTTAAGAATCTGTACTAAATCTTTCACTAAATCTCACTAAATCTCTCCAGACTCAACACACTTCCAATAATAATCTCAGCAAGGTTTTTTCTTATAGGAATTGACATGCAGATTCTAAAACTGGTATGACAATAATAATCTCAGCAAGGTTTTTTCTTATAGGAATTGACATGCAGATTCTAAAACTGGTATGAAAATAAAAAAGATTGAAACTCAGAGCTACATAGAGAAAGGGTCTCACCAAAGAAGTAATGAGTGAAGGTAAAATAAAAATGTTATTTTTTCTTATTATTGATTCACTTAACAGATAGCAGGTTATTCATAATTTTAATAGCAACAATATTTGATTATTTATGCTTATATGTATATATATATCAATGCTTGCTTATGTATAATGGAATGATTTATATTAAAATCATTTATATATTTATATATAAATCACATATAAATGATATATAAATTTATATATAATGATACAAGGATTAGAGACAAGAATTAAGATTATTTAGTTATTATAAAGTATCACACTACACATGAAGTGGACTAGTGTTATTTGAAAGTAAATTTGGATTAGTTGTAAAGGTATATTGCAATTTCTAGGGCAATGACTTAAGTAAAAAAAGAAAGTATAACTGATATCCTATGTAAGAAGAGAACATGCAATCACATAAAATGCTTTTTTTAACCCCAGGAGGCAGAAAAATAATGGAAGACAAAAAAAAAAAGGAAAAAAGAAAGGTGAAGTGAGTGAAGTCGCTCAGTCGTGTCCGACCCTCAGCGACCCCATGGACTACAGCCCACCAGGCTCCTCTGTCCACGGGNCAGGTGGGATCTTACCCACTTCTAAACCTCCATCCCCTCAGCACTTGCCATATATGCCTGCCCCAGGGCCCACCTTGGAGATGGAAAAGTTAAGTGCCAGGAGAGCTGTACCCACTTCACCACTGAGTATGTCTTTGCCTTAATTAACCAAATTATATCTTTTACCCAAGCAAAAGGTATTCTTGCTATTCCTAGTCAAAAGAAGAAAAAGAAAAACCTTTTATCTCTGGCTCAGCTCTTATAACATCAGGAGTTGAAATGGCTGTACAGATACTGTGTTGCTCAATAAAAGACTGTTGCCTGGATGGATGAATCAAGAAATTAACCATCCTCCTATCAATCAACAGTGATACTGAGGTTTTGGCCATAAAAGCTGAGTATCATCCAATGGGAGGAATTCCTTCCTCACCAGGGAAATCCCAGAGGACAGAGAAAGGACAGCGGTCAAGAAAAGTTCAGAACTTGAGAAAACAAAACACTGGCTGTGTTCTTTCATTTTAATGTGACTCTGGCTACTTCTTCCCAAGCTTCCCTCCCCCCTCATCTTCCCCTGAAGTGTCTGTTTTTTAAAATTATCCCCAATTCCGATGGCAAAGAAACTAAACAAGCACACAAGGGCAATTGTAAACCTAAATGCTCGCAGGACTAACGAGCCGCCAGCTCTTGGCCACTGTGTGGTTGCTACAGCTTGCAGGTGCTGTGGGTTTTTACTTGGCATTTCTGTAGGAATGAAAGTGGTGTGCATTAAGTTTTCTAGAATGTTTATTGTTGGCAAAGTTTTCCACTTGTATTTTCTTTTATAGTACAACTATTTTTAAGTGGATGAGATGTGCTATAATAATTTGGCCATACAGAAGGAAAATTTAGCTGAGGGACCAAAATGCACTTAGTGACAGTGAAAGAAACTAACAAATGAGTAAATAATCCAACTCAAAAGAAAATACTTTAAACTCTTAAAGGTTCTTGAGAAACACACATAATGAAAAGCGTTTTCACTTAATATAAATTAAGCACTGGGTCTGGAGCTGGAAGACTTGGCTTCAAGTCTTCTTGACTCTGCCACTTGCAAGTTGGGAGACCTTGGGTAAATCACATGCCATGCACTCTGAGACTCTCTGTCCTCAGAAACAGAATGCAGACTCAGCTGGTGACTGCCAAGGTTCTTTGCAAAGCCACTGTTTTGTGATTAGCTTTGCAAAAAGATTCAACATATCTCCTGAGGTCTCTGAATTTGTTTTGGCCTCTGTGTGCTATCTACCATAGATAATTTCTTGTCTTTCTCTCTAGACTTTGCAGATTCTTAAAGTGTTCTCTTGGATCACAAGGAGTTAGCTCAAAGCAATAACACTTTGTTCCTTCTTAATCTGAATTCCTTAGGGGGAGTCGAACTCAAGGCGCAACAGAAAGGACAGGTGGGGTTTATTACACTAATCTTAGTACTTGGGTGGATTTTCCTGATGACGGGCAGGTGGCCCCTCCTAGGAATGTTTCAAGAGGGTCTCTGGCAACCGTGAGTATGACAAAATATGGGTAAAGGTATGTTCATGGTTCAAAATCTGGAAGGTACCTGATTCTTTAAATTGTTTCTTATTAAGGAGTTTGACAATTAAAAAGCTACAACACCTTTTAAAAAGTATTCCTTTACCTAACTTGATATAGGTTTGGAGCTATGCCAATCAGGTAAAGGATAATTACTTACTAATTGTGTTCAATACTTAGATTTAATCTTTAACATTTAAAAATAATTATATGCAGTGTCTTAAGACATTCGATTTCAAAAAGGCTTCCTCAATTCTACTCCTAAAGAAATTTAAAACATTTCTTTTAAACATAAGGCAGAGTTTCAAATCTTTCAAATTTCTGACATACTTAAACCCTACATTTCAAGTGTTTGGGAATATTAGCATTTTATGGCCCCAAACTTGATAACCATATTAGTTATGCAAAGAGTTGGACTAATTAGAGTTATGTCTGAAGATCATCTAATTTATGCATGGAATATACTGTAGGAACAAACAATCTCCAGACCTGTTTTCTAATATACACTGGGGAAAGAAACTACATCACACTGGAATCCTGATTAATATTTATGGCCTCTGGAAAGTTAGCATTTTGTGAGTTAATCCTGGGAAGGATCTAATGACTTCAGCACTGAGAGCTCATCCAGAGAATCTGGTTGATATATGAAGGAAACAAACAGTTATCTTGATGGAGAAGGTTCTGGGTAGATCTGAGCCATCTTCTAAGCCATGGTAAATAAAGAGTAGATGGCACGAGGCCTCAGATTCTAAATTACTTCGAGCCAAGGATCATAAAAAAATTGAGACTCACATAAATGGACTTTGTTTGACAGACTGAAGGAAATGAGAACAAGGCTCAAATAAATTAAAAGGTAAAAAAGGCATTTAGGATGAATAATTTGCATGATTTAGAGATGACTCAGTCATTAAGGGTCAGCAATAGTCAACAGAGAGATTTATTGATTCGTTGATCATTCCATGCAACAGTCTTACATTGATTAACTCGAAATAAAGATGAGTAAGATACAGTCTCTGCCAGTTAGGAGGTCTCAATCTTACCGGCTAGTTGGTTATGAAAACTCATATAAGACAAAGGAAATAAGATGAAAAACAGGTGCAGGAGAGGGGAGGGAGTATCAGCTCCCCTGTGGAATCTCACTATGGGACTGTCGGTACTGGTAAAGAGGGGACCTGAGACTGCCAAGCCTTCCTACCTGCCCAGAACTGAATAAGAGTGCTCCTTCCAAATGTTCCTTCTTTCAGCAACTAACAAAAGCAAAACCTGCTCTCACTGCATTTTGGACTTAGCTGCATTCCTAGTGTTTAGCATAATGCCCAGCTAATGCTCAATCAATATTTTGAATGAATGAATCAACAGTACTTAATTTCCAGAAGAACTGTACAAAAAAGATCTTCACGACCAAGATAATCATGATGGTGTGATCACTAACCTAGAGCCAGACATCCTGGAATGTGAAGTCAAGTGTGCCTTAGGAAGTGTCGGTACGAACAAAGCTAGTGGAGGCAATGGAATTCCAGTTGAGCTATTTCAAATCCTTAAAGATGATGCTGTGAAAGTGCTGCACTCAATATGCCAGCAAATTTGGAAAAAGCAGTGGCCACAGGACTGGAAAAGGTCAGTTTTCATTCCAATCCCTAGAAAGGCAATGCCAAAGAGTGCTCAAATTACCGCACAATTGCACTCATCTCACATGCTAGTAAAGTCATACTCAAAATTCTCCAAGCCAGGCTTCAGCAATACGTGAACCGTGAACTTCCAGATGTTCAAGCTGGTTTTAGAAAAGGCAGAGGAGCCAGAGATCAAATTGCCAACATCCGCTGGATCATCAAAAAAGCAAGAGCATTCCAGAAAAACATCTATTTCTGCTTTATTGACTATGCTAAATCCTTTGACTGTGTGGATCACAATAAACTGTAGAAAATTCCGAAAGAGATGGGAATACCAGACTACCTGACCTGCCTCTTGAGAAACCTGTATGCAGGTTAGCAAGCAACAGTTAGAACTGGACATGGAACAACAGACTGGTTCCAAATAGGAAAAGGAGTACGTCAAGGCTGTATATTGTCTCCCTGCTTTTTTAACTTCTGTGCAGAGTACATCATGAGAAACGCTGGGCTGGAAGACGCACAAGCTGGAATCAAGATTGCTGAGAGAAATATCAATAACCTCAGATACGCAGATGACACCACCCTTATGGAAGAAAGTGAAGAGGAACTAAAAAACCTCTTGATGAAAGTGAAAGAGAAGACTGAAAAAGTTGGCTTGAAGCTCAACATTCAGAAAACTAAGATCATGGCATCTGGTCCCATCACTTCATGGGAAATAGGTTGGGAAACAGTAGAAACAGTGTCAGACTTTATTTTTTTGGCCTCCAAAATCACTGCAGATAGTGAATGCAGCCATGAAATTAAAAGACGCTTACTCCTTGGAAGGAAAGTTATGACCAATCTAGATAGCATATTCAAAAGCAGAGACATTACTTTGCCAACAAAGATCCGTTTAGTCAAGGCTATGGTTTTTCCAGTGGTCATGTATGGATGTGAAAGTTGGACTGTGAAGAAAGCTGAGCGGCANAAAGGGGATGATATATGTTAAATGCTTACATAGCACAGTGCCTGGCACATCAGTTCAATTCAGTTCAGTCGCTCAGTCGTGTCCGACTCTTTGTGACCCCATGAATTGCATTACGCCAGGCCTGCCTGTCCATCACCAACTCCCGGACTTCACTCAGACTCACGTCCATCGAGTCAGTGATGCCATCCAGCCATCTCATCCTCTGTCGTCCCCTTCTCCTCCTGCCCCCAATCCTTCCCAGCATCAGAGTCTTTTCCAATGAGTCAACTCTTCGCATGAGGTGGCCAAAGTACTGGAGTTTCAGCTTTAGCATCATTCCTTCCAAAGAAATCCCAGGGCTGATCTCCTTCAGAATGGACTGGTTGAATCTCCTTGCAGTCCAAGGGACTCTCAAGAGTCTTCTCCAACAACACAGTTCAAAAGCATCAATTCTTCGGTGCTCAGCCTTCTTCACAGTCCAACTCTCACATGGCACATACATGTTCAATAAAAATTAGCTCATGACTATTACTAACATGGGCATTATTACCTCTAATTTTGATGAGATGTGAGGCTTTGTTAGTCTAATAAATTAGCCTGTGATTACACAGAAAGTAAATCTAGAAGTCAGATTTCAAACTTCAATCTGCTTGAGTCCCAAACTAAACCTCCTCCTCTTGTCTCATGCTGCTGCTGATTATCATTATTTGGGTTTGAGTCTAATCACCAACAGACTGGAAGCTTCTTGAAGACAGGGATTATGACACATACTTTCATATTCACCAAGAGCCTAATTCCAGACCACATGGCAGTCCTATCTTAAAAACAGAACTTATGTGGGCTTCAAATCTAAAATGGAATAATTCAACTGCAAGATTTCAAATTCCCTCAGTGAATGCAGTAGTAGAGTTAATATATAATGTAGCTAAATGAATAATGCTTTGTTGAAAGTTTACTAAAGTAAGTAAAAGTGTTAGTTGCTCAGTTGTGTCCAACTCTTTGCAACTCCATGGACAGTAGCCCATCAGGCTCCTCTGTCCATGGAATTCTCCAGGAAAGAATACTGGAGTGGGTTGCCATGCCCTTCTCCAGGGGATCTTCCTGACCCAGGGATCNTTGAAAGTTTACTAAAGTAAGTAAAAGTGTTAGTTGCTCAGTTGTGTCCAACTCTTTGCAACTCCATGGACAGTAGCCCATCAGGCTCCTCTGTCCATGGAATTCTCCAGGAAAGAATACTGGAGTGGGTTGCCATGCCCTTCTCCAGGGGATCTTCCTGACCCAGGGATCAAACCCAGATCTCCTGCACTGCAGGCAGATTCTTTACTGGCTGAGCCACCCTAGAAGCTTACTAAAGAAAAGACCTTCTCAGATTCAAACTGATTTCCCTAAAAAAATTATGAAGGATGTTCAACTTCCAGCCTGATACCACTATCCATTCAGTTTAGTTCAGCTGCTCACTCGTGTCCAACTCTTTGAGACCCCATGGACTGCAGGCACACCAGGCTTCCCTATCCATCACCATCTCCTGGAGTTTGCTTAAACTCATGTCAATCGAGTCGGTGATGCCATCCAACCATCTTATCCTCTTTTTCCAGCCTGATACCACTATCCATTCAGTTTAGTTCAGCTGCTCACTCGTGTCCAACTCTTTGAGACCCCATGGACTGCAGGCACACCAGGCTTCCCTATCCATCACCATCTCCTGGAGTTTGCTTAAACTCATGTCAATCGAGTCGGTGATGCCATCCAACCATCTTATCCTCTTTTGTCCCCTTCTCCTCCTGTCTTCAATCTTTCCCAGCATCAGGGTCTTTTCCAGTGAGTCAGTTCTTTGCATCAGGTACCCAAAGTATTGGAGTTTCAGCTTCAGCATCAGTCCTTCCAATGAACACTCAGGACTGATCTCCTTTAGGATGGACTGGCTGGATCTCCTTGGAGTCCAAGGGACTCTCAAGAGTCTTCTCCAACACCACAATTCAAAAGCATCAATTCTTTGGCACTCAGCTTTCTTTATAGTCCGACTCTCACATCCATACGTGATTACTGGAAAAACCATAGCTTTGACTAGACGGACCTTTGTCAGCAAAGTAATTCATTACATTCATTTAGCATATATTTATTAATAATATATTCTGTGTTGGTTTCCAAAGCAGTTTTACTACCTAGGAAATCTTAGGATTCTAAATGACTTCTTAGAGCAATAATAAATGAAGAGGAGACCCACCTAGACTAACTCTGTCAAAGAGCAAGATCACTCACTTGCAGCTAACATAGCCTTTAGATTTATAGTGTATAGATTTCTGAGTCTTTGAACATTTGAAAAATATTTCTTTGAGATATAACTTTCATATTCTACAATCCACCCATTTAAAGTATAAAATTCAATGGCTTCAATATGTTCATAAATTGTGAAAACATCACTAAAATTTGTTTAGAATATTTTCATCACTCTCAAAAGAAACCCTGAACCATCAGCAGTCACTCCCTATTCTACTTGAAGTTCCAGCTCTATGCAACCACTAATTCACTTTTTGTTTCATATTTTATTATTGCATTTATATGGAATATCTTGCCTATTCTCACATTCCATATATATGGGATAACAGAATATGTAATTTTTTACAACTGGCTTTTCTCACTTAGCATGTTTTGAGGGTTCATTTATGTATGTAGGTCATACGTATTCCTATGAGCTTGAGTTCCACTCACTGCTATGTACCCCAGGGCATAGCCTAATAACTAACAATAATCATTAAATATTTATCAAATGAATAAACCACTTTAAAAAGTGCTATGTGGTTAGGGATAAATTTTGCCCAAAGAGCCTGGCCTTTGCCCTTGGCTTCTGGGAGGCACTTTCTAAGCTCTTGTCATTTCTTGACCAATAAGATGTCTTTGCTTGTCTGGGGCCTTGGGCCATGCCAGAGAGTCCAGGCTAGCAGTGTGATTTATGATGAGGGCTTTGGGCCACGTGGTATCAACTCAGGCTCCAGAGGGGCTGGAGATGAAAGAGCTCCATGCATGAGGTCAACCAAGTCTATGTGATGGAACCGCAATAAAACCTATGGATACCAAGGCTTGAGGGAGTTCCCTGGTTGTCAATAGCCCATGCGTATTGTCACACACTGCTACTGGGAGAAGTAAGTGCCATTCACAACACTCTTCCAGGAAAGGACAAGTAGAAGATCTGCACTTGAAACCTTCTGGACCCTGCTCTGTGCACCTCTTCCCTTGGCTGATTTTAATCAGTATCCATTGGCTGTAATAAACTGCAACTGAGTATAACATCTTTTAGTGAGTTATATAAATCCTTCTAGTGAATTATCTAACCTGACAGTAGTCTTGAGGAGCCTCAACTTGAAGTTAGTGTTAGAAGTGAGGGTAAAAAGTGGAAACCCAAACTTTGTAGTTACTAACAGTGCTGAAACACTATTAAAGATGATTTCGTAAAATTTAGTATGTTTGGCATTTCTACAAACAAGTGGCCTAAAGAATCATTCATGAGAAAAAGTATTATAGGATGAATACATACTCATACCCCAATCAACAAAGTGGCTCAGATGGTAAAAAAAATCTGTTTGCAATGCAGGAAACTTGGGTTTGAGTCCTGGGTCAAGAAGATCCCCTGGAGAAGGGAATGTCTACCCACTTCAGTATTCTTGCCTGGGGAATCCCATGGACAGAGGAGCCTGGTGGGCTACAGTCCAAGGGGGCCACAAAGAGTAGGGGATGACTAAGCGAACTCACACCTCCACCAGGGCATACTGATACTCTGCTTCTTATTAGAATATCTTCTCAGAGGAAAGGGTAACATATAATAAAAATAATAGCATTCAAATGATAGCTTTGCCTTTTTCAAGTTGTATGACCTTCTATGAATCTCAATTTTCTCATTTATAATTTGGAAATAATAAAGATATTATAAAGAAATAATAAAGATATCTCCTTAAATTGGCACAAGAAGCACATGCAATATGACGCACTCCATGAATTACACAGCATGAAAAATGATAAAAGTTGAAAACTTTTTTTAAGTAATTAGATTCACTCTGCCTTCATCAACTTCACTGAATCTCTTTGGGAAAACAAAATCAATGATTCTATTTTCCCCAGTCCATGGTGAATTTCAAGACAAAACTGAGATGGATATAACTTCCAAAAACTTTTTTATGAAAGCCATGCAAAGAAGGGTTTCCTACCTAAGAAGCTGAATATATCATAATGAAAAAAAATTCTGATATAGCAAATAAATTTTCTCTATGATTACAGATGATATATGAATAAAGAACCCAACTGGGGTGGCAGGTAGAAGATATTATGAGAAGAATGAGACCTGATGGAGTGTCACTTTCCCTGTCTCTTGCTGCTGCTGCTAAGTCGTTTCAGCCGTGTCCGACTCTGTGCGACCCCATAGACAGCAGCCCACCAAGCTGCTCTGTCCCTGGGATTCTCCAGGCAAGAATACTGGAGTGGGTTGCCATTTCCTTCTCCAATGCATGCATACATGCTAAGTCGCTTCAGTCATGTCCGACTCTGTGTGACCCTATGGACAGCAGCCCACCAGGCTCCTCTGCCCATGGTATTCTCCAGGCAAGAACACTGGAGTGGGTTGCCATTTCCTTCTCCTCCCTGTCTCTTACCTGTTCAAATATAGAAGAAATCTCAAGGAACTTCAAAAAAACTATACACTGTACACTTCAGTTTTTCCTAAAAATAACAAACACTCAGATTGACTTGTTATCTAACTGGCATGTGGTCCCAGAAAAGATTACCCTGATAAATTTTTAAACATACATAAACAGGACTGTGATCATACAAACTCGAGGGAAATACAAGTTTCCATCACAACTAAGAAGACAGAGTTAAGAGGGAGGAAGAAAGGACAGGTTTCACTGAGTGACTGTCACATGGTAGACAGCATGTTGCACGTATTAGATCATCTCCTTATCTCTGCCCCAAACCAACCCCTTGCCTTTCTCCTATGTTCTACAGTAATGAACAGCAGGACCATATGTTGCTTAAACTACAAACTAGAAACTCGAGCATAGTCTTCAACTCTCAGTTTTTCTCTCCTATTGTATTTCACCAGTCCAAATGAATCTGTCTCCTGATTTGTTTTAAAAATCTCTTCTTTTAATCCAACTAATTTGGAGCCTGTTCTAACCCATTGCCCTCTGTGCAAACAGAGTACTCTTTCTAAAATACACATCTCACTTTATTTTGCATTTCCTTGAATTATTTCACTGGCACTCTTTGGCTCTTACTATTATACAATCTCAATCTTCTTATAGGTTGTTTAGCTCCTCATGACATAAATCCTGATGTGTCCAGCCCTTTATTTCTTCAATTCTAGGTGCCAGTTAGGTGTTTCCAGCTATCTCTTCCTCTGAGCATTTCTCGATTCCATGTTTGGTCAAATACACCTTTGATTTATCACAGTCTAAATTTATCCCACTGTGGCTCTTACAAGTTATTCAAATTATATGTGTGTGTGTATGTGTATAGACATACATGTATATGAACATATATACATATATATATATTTGTACTATGTAAAAATAAACAAGGATGTATGTTATTGCAGATTGCATTGTGTCCCCAAGGAAAGATGTGTTGAAATTCTAACCCTCAGTGCCTGTGAGTGTGATCTTATTTGGAAATAGTGTCTTGGCAGATGTAATTAAGTTAAAATGAGGTCATACTCAATTAGAATGGGCTCTAATCCAATATCACTGATGTCCTTATAAGAAGAGAAAACAGAGACATTGGGAGGAAAGTGCAATGTAAAGGCAGAGACACACAGACCCAGAGGGGAGATGGCCTTTTGAAGACATAAGAGACTGACAGCCACCAGCAGAAGTTAGGACGAGGCAAAGATAGATTCTACCCAGAGCCTCAGAAGAAGTAGTGCTCTGTACCTCTAGTCTCCAGAATTGTGGGAGAATAAATGTCTTTTTTTTTTGAGCCATCCGGTAAAGAAAGCTAACATGTAAAGAAATTTGGGCTTTCTTCTTCTTGAAGGTGACTGATAGAATGCAACTGGAATGCTTCCAGCAGATAAGAAATGAAGTTAAATCTGTATTTTAGAAAGAACACTCCTATTTTCACTGTAAACTCCTGTTCACAGTTAGGAGAATACAATATAGGGTAATTGTACACTTTCCTGTCCACTTGGTTCATCTCCCCTCTGAGTGTCCGTTCTTTGAGGGTGGGGACTGTGTTTTTCCCTGTCCATTCATGTATTTCCAGGATCTAGCACACTGCTAGTTCCTAAGTAAATATTTGTTAAATAATCCAACAAACTGAATTTTTCACAATAGCGCTAGAAGGTACCATTCCTGAGAGATGATATTTAATGCTGTAACCTCAGCACCCACCAGACTGTTAGGAGAACAGATATATAATGATCAGAAATTAATTTCTTAGAAGTCAACTAGTAGGAAATAAATAGTTCACCTTTACTGTGTCACGCAAAGGGGAAAAAAAGAGAAGTGATGCATTAAATCTCTGAAGCAATGCCAGGCTTCCATGTGGAGTTAGATTACAAAACAGAAGGAGAACCAGCCAAGTCCAGGTTTCTGACATCACCACCTTTAGAATAACTGGTAGACATTTGATACTAGTGACTTAGGTCACAGACAGAGATGGAGAAATAATCATTCCATTCAATTCATTTCAAACTACTCACCACAGGAATTATTAAAAATGGAAAGCACTTCTTTGTTAGAACTATAGTCTTTTTTTATGTCACCACAGTATAGACATCAAAACTCCATGATCCAAGTTATTGCTTATTTCTTTATTGAATTATTCATTTTACAACAACATTATATAAGGCATTACTTGAAAGGAATTCTCCTTTTCCTTTATGAAATGCCTTGTTTTCTGAAACAGCACAGTGCAGCATTATAAATATGCAGATTCATTACAAAAGAGCTGGTTTATAATCACACTTTGTCTTTTGATATATGTAGATTAGACATCAACCAGTGAATTTCATTAATTATGAAAATAAAATGCACTCTTCTGTATTTGACTTCAAAATAACCTCAAAATTATTTTTAACAGCAGCACATGTTCTATCTGTAAATTTATGCTACTCTTTTTTTTATATTTAAAACAGAAACTGGCTTTGTGCTTTATAACAAATATAAATGGGGTAATTTGGATAATGAAAATAAATGAATAACAGCAGCACTAATAGAGCTGATCCTATTTGTGATGGTTCATTAACTCTGTACAGGACGCAATTCACTGCCCTGGATTAGGAGTTGATAATGGTGCAATGTGGAGCTATTAGCAAAAGACGGTCGCAATAGGAAATTAACAGAAGGTCTGTTCATTCGCTGGGAAGTCAGGATCCCTTTCAGTATTATAACCACATTAAACCATGTGCTCAAAAAGGCCATAAAGAAGAAAAAGTCAAAGACAGAAACGACTTGAGTACTGCTCCTACCAAAAGCTAGTACTGCTCAAGCTCACAGTAAGCACTTTAAATGCACTGGATCACATAATCCTCATATTGCTCCTATCAGGCAGTTCCAGATATTAGCCTCAGATAAGAACATCCAGGCTCAAGAGCTTGCTCAAAGTCATACATGAATGGGTAGTGGAGCTTAGACTCAAACCCAGGCAGGACAGCTTCAGAGCACTTCAGTATAACTGCCTTCTTGCCTTATCTCCAACTTCATTTAGTTCAGAAGGATAATAAGCAAACAGAAATCCCAGTGTTTCTCAGTCCAAGATGCAAGGTGGGGAGAGACACCAACATGACCACTCCTACTGCAGAAAACGCTCAGATTCTAGGGGGGATGGGAAGGGAAGCCTGTAGTTTGAAAAAAGATTCACTAAATCTGTTGTTTTCTTGTGTAAATGACCGAATTAAAGCTGGGCAAGGTTTTGGCCAGTGGGAGAGGCTGAAGAAATAACATAGAAGGCATAATTTTAAAATGCTGATAAACAGTCATATTCTCTGACCTCTAGCCTGCCATTAAGTAGCTGGTAGATCCTGGGAAAATCGTACAACCCAGTGCAGCAATATTTCTCAGGGCTGGGCTAGATAATCTCAAAGGCAGTGCTTTCCAAATGCTGGGCTGTAAAGCATTGTTAGTAGCAATTTCTGTGCTCTGGATAAAGGATAAAAAATAAGTACAAGGTAGTAAATTTCTCATAAGGCAGACTCTATTTAAAGGATCATCCTTAATTCTGAAATCAAGTTCTTATTGCTTTCTTGTTATTAAAATTTCATTTATGAAATGATGATGGTGATAGTACATCATAGAAGGTCTCCTTTTCTTCTTGAATGTTCTTAGCAGAATAAGAAGCAAGTTACTTTATCTCATTCTATAAACTTTTTTTGAATGTTTACAGGGTTCTGAAGTCCCACACAGGGAACCACTACTTTAATACATTTTGCAAGATGTTCAGGGTATTTCACTTTGTCATAGCACTTGGCAGTTTATTAAGCATTTTCACATGCACTATCTCACTCATTGCTCTACAGTCTGCTAGACAATCTTATTTTCCAGAGTAAAAATAGAATTTAGGAGGGGTAAGCAACTTGATCAACATTACACAGACAGATCATTAAAGAAAATTCAGATTCTAATCGGTGTCTTTTGACTTTAAATCCTGTCTGCTCTTTCATCAGTAAGTGATTCATGAATTTGGCCAAACAAATAGGGTCATAAGGAGAATGTTTTAAAAACATCAAATGGATAAATCTGAATTTCTGGAGGACAGAGCGTAAGAGTTGCATCTTTTAAGAGCTCTCCAAGTGATTCTGGAAGGCAGTCAAGTTTGGGGACCAGTACTCAACATCACATTGCCCCTGTCTACTCAGTTTCATCAGGAGTAATAGGGGCTTAAGAGTAAGATGTGGATATTTCTGATTGAGTCCTATCACCTACTTGAGCCTCGTCCTTTATCTGTGAAAAGAGAATAATGTCATCTAATATGCAGAGATGTAAAATACATGAAAAATGCCAAGATGTGGTAGTCACTAAAAATGGCAGATATTTTATTATTATGACTAACATTTATATTACTACTGCTATTAGAATGAATATACTGCCTGATATGATGCTTGGTAGTACTGAGTAAGAATAAGGTATCTCTTATAAGGAGCAATGACTCTAACATTTTCCTGAAGCAAATTCACTACAAATATGGAAAACCCCCTCATTTATGACTTTTGGAACTCCCAGCAGGTCCCAGTTCCCTCCTCTGTGAAGAGTAATATCTGTAAATTGCTTTTGTCTCTTGACGTCTAAGTCGCCATGGTTTTATTTGAGTTAAAGTCTCAAATGGTTTTGAGGGAGTGGATTTTTGTTGAGTATTAGACAGGCATAACAGGAGTAACTGGTATTTAAAAGTGACAAATCTCTCAGTTATGCTGCTATTTTCTATCATGGTAAGACGATCTCCAAAGCTAGATATTTGCTTCTGTGGAGTTTATAATTCATATCTGCCTAGTATCAGAAATACATGAAACAGCTTACAAAAAAAAAAAAAAAGTGATAATAAAAGACTTCCCTGTGGTCCAGTGGTTAAGAATCCATCTGCCAATGCAAGGGACATGGGTTTGATCCCCAGTCTGGGAATTAAGAACCCATATGTCATGGGGCAACTAAACCCATGTGCCACAACTACTGAACCCACGCACTCCAGAAACCAGTGCTCTGCAGCAAGAGAAGCCACACTGCTAGGAGACACCTGCGTGCCGCAACTAGAGAATGGCCTCCACTTGAGCAACTAGAGAAAGTCCATGCAACAGTGAAGGCCCAGTGTGGCCAAAAAATAAAACAGTGGTAACAAGACGACAATGAGGTCAGAGAGAGCGCTGAGAGTTCCCAACAAATGGGATAAAAATGGAGGAGAAGGGAACATGGGGCAGAGAAGATGATGTTTTTTCAGGAAACCAGGGACGTTCTTTTTAAAAACTGCATATTTCAGTTACCATTAAGATTTTTGACAGTGTTTTAAAAATTATGAAAAATTTTTTTCTGAATGTCTCTTACTACAAACCACAAATACTAATCATCAATATACAGCTACAGCCTGAATAAAGGAAATTTTTCTAAGTAGAATGCAATTTATGTACGTCCACTCTTTCTAGGACGCAGTGAGGGCTTTTCTTTGGGTGACTAATTTCACTCTTCTTCTTAAAGGGTATATATACTGCATTTAACTAGTCCATCTTTACTCCTCTATCATCATTTTTTTTTGGCAGATAAACAATTATTTCATCATTTTGACAATGTTGTGTGTGTGTTAATCGCTCAGTTGTGTCTGACTCTATGTGACCGAATAGACTTCTCCGTCCACGGGAATTCCCGGGCAAAAATACTGGAGTGCATTGCCATTCCCTTCTCCAGGGGTCTTCCCCACCAAGAGATAATGTTTCCATTTTTGCACATTTTTAGGATTGTTATCCATTTGAGAAAGCTTCTATCGTATTCCTCTCTTATTGTGGTCTCTTTCTATTTCTTCCCTCCTTTTCATAAAACCCAACTAGGTTTTAATCATGAAAACACACAGGCTATTATGGTAATGATAACAAGGATCCAAAATAAAATCCCTTATAAATTCATAATAAAAGTGGTAGTTTTTGATTCCCTGAGCACGATTACTTTGATGTATTTCTTTTGTTTATAAAAAACTATTCCCCTGCTCTTATCATAGTCAAAATGAAAACTTCTTCCTAGTTTTAGGCATGGTTTCCTTTCTGTTCCTGCTGTCACTGGCCTGGTCCAGGCTCATGTTTTTCTTCACCTTGGCTGCTCTAAGAGTCTCTTTTTCAGCTGGTCTCCTTACTTCCAGGGTCCTGTAAGTGGTCCACTTCGAGCATCCTGTAACTGTGTAGGCTATACTCAACTTTCTAAAAAGAGCTTGGATTGTTTATTTTCCACCAAAACTCTTTCTTGGCCACCCACTGTTGACCATAATCCTGTATACCATTCAAGCCACCATGATTTACTCCCCAAATACCTCTCTCTCTCCTTACTGTGTAGCTGGTGATATTCTGCTTGCTAGTGCCTAGGTACAATCTGAACTTTACCATCTCCTTTACCCTACTATTGCCTCTAACAAGACAAGTAAATGAAGAAAATAATAACAACTGATTACAATTTCCATGTATAAGTCACCATTCTTTTCAGATATTCTGTAATTTACATTTGCCCCCAAATCTAACAGGTCACACTTTTAAGAATCTAAGTTGAGGAGGCATATTTACTGGTGCTTCATTCGCCAATATCCATGAAAGTTGGCAGAATTAATCTAGAAAGCAAGAGGCCGTACTGAATTTCTACGCAACAACAAAAAAAATGAAACCTGATTTGCCAGCCTATCGTGTTTATTTTGGTTCATTCATCAGTGTAATATAGTACATGCAACTTTGGACTAGATATCAAGGGACCTGAAATTTCTGCCATGACCAATCATAAAACTTGCAGAAAATCATACAAACTTTCTGGTCCCTCATTTTTTTCTCGTTGACCAAATGGAAAACTGTCTTGTTTTGTTCAAACAGTACACATACAAAAGAGACTATTATTATTAGTTGCCATTCCCAACAACACAATCCCTTTTCTGTATCTATTTGGTTTACAATTCTATCATTCCCAAAGCTTTTGCATCTTTCATAATTCCATCTCAACAGAAACTGAGAGTCTTAGAGCAAGAAACTAACACCAAATATCACAAATGATATTCAAATATACTGCTTTTTAGGTAGTTGATTAGATCACCTCTTGGGCTTTTCCCAGCTTTAAAGCAGTAAGATTCTATATTCAAATTCATATCTGAAATTCACACGAAACCTTCAGATATGTAAATATCACTCCATCTTGTTACCTAAGAAGTGCTTGGGCTTGCCACAGTTTCCCTGCCTTATGATTCCAGACCTCATGAAGGCCTAATACGTCTGCGTCCCTCTCACATACACAGAACCTTGTGGGGCATCTCATATCTCTTGCTGTCATTTGCACTCTAGTTACTCCTTTTACATCTGAATAGAGTTAGGTTTTAAAGAAACATGAATGTGAAACAACAAATTACTGCAACACATTTTAAGTTTATTCTTATACTGCTAATTGTGATATCTGAAATTCTGAAGACATAAAAATTTCAAACAGTGTCTTCATGGGAGAGGCAAAGATTCTCAAAATGTCTACTTTGTGAAATATAACATTATATGGTGAAGCATAGCACAGAGGACACTGTAGTGACTGCTTGTTCCTGAAACTTGGCTTGTCATCCTAATTCAAAGCATAGACTTTGAAATCAAGACAGCAAACACACTAACTCTCCCTCATTTTACTAACTCCCCACTAAAGTTGTTGGAGTTTAGTCGCTAAGTCATGTCTGACTCTTCGTGGCCCCATGGACTGTAGTCTGCCAGGCTTCTCTGTCCATGGAATTCTCCAGGCAAGAATACTGGAGTGGGTTGCCATTTCCTTCTCCAGGGGATCTTCCCAACCCAAAGACTGATTCTGTGTCTCCTGCATTTTTTACTGCTGAGCCTCCAGATGAGCACCTCCCCCACCTCCTTCACTAAAGTAGACATCGATAAATTTACACCAAAAATCAAACCTCTTTGCTATTTCCATTTAAAAGATTTTTCTGGCTGAAATTTCGACCTGAAAGTTGGCACTGGCATGCCTTTTCCTACAGTTGTCTAAAATTTCAATAAAATTGTAGTCATGATAAAGAAACAACAAATTCTCCTACAGTATACTTGGAGATTTTAGAAGAAATCTTAACCTAAGAAACTCCAAAGCTACAAGTAAATGAAAGTTGATGCCTCCAAATACAGATACACATACACGCACGTGCACGCACGCACACACACACCACCCCCCCCCATTATTTCAGGAACAACCAAAGTGGAGGTAATTTCAAAATCTAGTACAAAAGTGATACACAATATTGAAGAAATTTTATTCTTCTATATTCAAGTGAGACATCAGGAAAGAAAGAAAAACTCTTAGCTCACTTTTCCCTAACATAAAATAAAGCTCTTAAAGTATTAACTGACGTTGAACCTCAATTTTCCAATGGGTCATCATTTACCAAGTCTAGAAAAAGTAACATTCAGATAGCAGGGCTACACAAAAGCTATTGACACAAATTCCTCCAGAAAAATAGAATGGAAAGAAGCTGGCACTTACTTGGCACAAACCACTGATGCACATGTCCAAAGATTCTGTGTAGCAACGAGTCCCATCTAAGACTTTCGGTGCAAGTTCAACAACCAGGGCTGTTCCTTTGGCTTGACACTTGAGGGAACATGGGTTGTCAGGGTCGTTAGACACAGGAAGCCATTCATAAAACTGGCCATGGTATTTGACATCATTATGAGCTGAGCACTGCTGTGCTCGGAAATCACCTGCTTCTGGCGGACAGTCCTGGAGAAGAAAAAGAAGGGTGGGAGAAGCATAGGTCAAAAGAAAAGCCTCAAAAAGAAACCTCGAGCAGCAGAATGCTCCAACTCATAGGAAACAAAGTAAATGTTCTGTCACTACAGATGAATCCTCCCATAGCAATCTGAAAGGTCATATGATTATTTGGCTCTCAAAATGTAGAAATTTGAGAAAGTCATCAGCTTGAAGGATATTTTCAGGTAGAAGTAAAATGGGAAAGAAACCAGCTTGAAATAGATCTGATGGGTACTAGCCCACCAGGCTCCACTGTCCAGGGGATTTTTCAGGCAAGAATACTGAAGTGGGCTGTCATTTCCTACTCCTGGGGATCTTCCTGACCCAGGGATCAAAGCTGTGTCTTCTGCATTGCAGACAGATACTTTACCAGAGACAATACCTGATTACTTCGTTATCCTTTTTAAGAGTTCTCTTTAAGGAGTTTTTTTTTTTTCCTCTGAAAATCTATTTACATGTAAATAAGCATTGGGAGAATTGCATTATGCCATTTTACAAAATGAACACTCTCTCTTTTCTCAAATTTCAGTGTTACTGCAAGCATGCTAAGTTGCTTCAGTTATGTCTGAATCTTTTCTCCCAAACGAGCTATAGCCCACTGGGCTCCTCTGTCCATGGGATTCTCCAGACAAGAACACTGGAGTGGGTTGCCATGCCCTCCTCCAGGGATGTTCCCAATCCAGGGATCGAACCCACGTCTCTTACATCTCCTGTGTTGGCAAGTGGGTTCTTTACCACTAGTGCTCATTACTACTAAGCAGCATATAAGGCTCTAACATTTCAAAAGCAAAACTTCTTTCTAGGCAAAACTGGGTGTAGACAACTAAAGACTTATTTCAGATGATATTAAACTACCTCAAAATACAATATAAATTCTGAAAGGCACTTTTGTTAGTATCATATATATTTTGAGAGTGAATAAAATATAGAATTAAAGAAAAAGGATAATTTTTATTGTATTTTACAGATACATAGGTACTCAATAAAGCTTAAGTGATTATGAATATTGTATGAAAAAAAGTTAATGGTCATTAAACAAGTCAATATGTGTATGTCGTACTTTGTTGTGATAGGCAATTAGTTGCGAGAAATAAAACAAAACCCATAATCTGCAATCCTACGATATAAGTCACAAAACAATAGATTATATGATGTACCACAAGTTCTCTAAACTTAAATGTTTTAACACCAGCTCCCTTCAGATGCATGTATTCCAAGATAAGAGCA
>SJYX01007535.1:93141-123128 GCA_006410675.1 Oreotragus oreotragus
TTATATATTATACACATAAAACCTATGTTTTTTCCAATAGTCAAGTATTGGATGTGAGAGTTAGACTATAAAGAAAGTTGAGCACCAAAGAATTGATGCTTTTGAATTGTGGTGTAGGAGAAGACTCTTGAGAGTCCCTTGGACTGCAAGGAGATCCAACCAGTCCATCGTAAAGGAGATCAGTCCTGGGTGTTCACTGGAAGGACTGATGTTGAAGCTAAAACTCCAATACGTTAGCCACCTGTGAACAGCTGACTTTTGAAAAGACCCTGATGCTCGGAAAGATTGAGAGCAGGAGGAGAAGGGGATGACAGAGGATGAGATGGTTGGATGGCATCACCGACTCAAAGGATAGGAGTTTGAGTGAATTCTGGGAGTTGGTGATGGACAGGGAGGCCTGGCGTGCTATGGTCCACGGGGTTGCAAAGAGTCGGACATGACTGAGCGACTGAGCTAAATAGAAGAAATACTGAGAAAGTGGAACGTCAAGCAAACTATTTAGAGTGGTCCCCAACCCCATTATAATTGCTTTTACTTTCTTTTAATAAATGAATGTGAATCAGTCATAAGGGGATTTCAGGTTCAGATTGAATCACCTCTGCATTAAGTTATAAGGGTAATATATAGTTAAGAGACCTCTTAAATATGAACCTGAGATAATTTTCTGCATTTATCCAATTTTAAGAAAAGAATGTCAATTACATTTTAAAATTGCAGTTACATCACCTTAGTACAGATATAAAACTATAGAGTCTCTTACGAATCCCTCTTGCTCAACAAAATGTCTTGAGTGTTCCCATCTTTACTAAAATAAATAAGTGTTAAAGTCAGTCAAAGGTAAAATTTTACAAAAGTGAAGTTAAACTATTAAGATTTCTAGGTTTTCTTTTCTGTGACAAAAAGTAGACATATTTAAACATATCAGAGAAAATCAACAAGCAGACAGATGTTCATGTTCTCAATTCACCTATATCTACTAGCTCCAAGAACACCTGCCACAGATTTTATAAACTTTCACAACTAGAGAAATATCTCTGAGAATAATAATGTTTGTGAACACCTCTACTCACTTTCATCACTACGGTCTTTCCTCCTGCCCCTACCTCTTCTGTGGGGTGGGAAAATATATTTTGCTAAATTGCAAATGCACTTAAAACCTGGAGTTCAGAGTTGGAAACTGAACTTGAACCTTTTTAACATTTGAGTTTATTTGTACTTGGCAAAATG
Organism: Oreotragus oreotragus; assembly: GCA_006410675.1. Taxonomy (NCBI): domain Eukaryota; kingdom Metazoa; phylum Chordata; class Mammalia; order Artiodactyla; family Bovidae; genus Oreotragus; species Oreotragus oreotragus. Next base: position 94,369 of record SJYX01007535.1, read on the forward strand.
CAACTTCCTGTTTTAAGAAAAAGGACTTAAGAGGATTTATAAAACAGGTTCAGAAAGCTTCTTGGACATCAAATAGCTCTTACAAAATAACATTTTGATGATTTAAGTGTAAATGAATCAGAAACATATGAATCAAATTTCCCTTGAAATACACATGTTTAAAAATTAAGGGAAGAAAGATTTGGCAAAAGCTTCTTTTGTTGAACCCAAAATATCTCAAGCATAGTTCAAGACATTCACTGAACCCCTGAAGCATCTGGAATCACCCAGCTGCGGGAGTGGAAACTCAAGCGAAGTCATCATCGTTTCTTGTCCCATAGCATCATAACAACAATTACAACAAAATAACTCTTACTTGTATAGAGATTCACCATGTACATCATTTTTAGTTCTGAATTACAGTTTGATCCATGAAACCACTATAATTTCTGATCCTCCAAAAGTCAGATTTAGAAACTGATGCCCTAACTGCTTTGACATCCTATCCTGGGCATTATCTTTGAAATATCTCATAGGTAGTAGTGATGAAGACAAAATTGCTGAAGTCTAGTAGCTATCTGAACTAAATATATCCCCCACAAAGAACCTGGCAAAAAAAACATGGTGTGGGAAGGATGCTCTGGACTAAAGATCCTCAGCTTTCAGCTAGAGGCACCATCCAGTAGAAGAGTGGGAGAGAGCAAAAGAACACATTTTTTGGCCTTTCCAACTAACTATAATGCCTGAATATTGACAACTGTGTCAGGCTACTGAGCTAGAACTTCCTCACCCTGAAAGAAAAATATTTTATTTAACATAATCGGATGATCCCATGAATTACTGCATTTAGCCACTTAATATATTTTTCATTCCAAGTTTTAAGCACTCAATTCTAACCACGTCAGAGTTTTTTTTTTCTTTTCTTTAAAAGCACAAAAATACAAACTGACCTTTAATGTGCTTCCATTATAATTCATAAAGTCCGTGGAATTCTGCCATATATGAATTCAATTCAAAACATTTTCTGGTTAATCAACTAGCCAGTGGGGAAGATAAGATGGATCCCAGATGTCCCCTGATGATGACAGGTGGATCAGATTACACTGTGGGACAAGAAGGGGTAAGGCTTCCCAGAGTTGATTCACTGGGTGAAATGTGGACAATTATATAGCAGCAGCTAAGGTGGCAACATCAGAAAGGCCTTTAAAATGGTTTTGAAAAATATATACAGATTACAGATTTAGGGTCAGGAAAAACATGACTTTTTATTTTTTTTCTTTCTAAAGATGACATTCACCTTTCTGAGGGATGGCCTTCTGTTTTGCCTCTATCCTTAAATATCTGGTGGTTGGCCTTTTCTGCTAATGTTGCTGTTTCATTTCAAGTATTACATGAGTGGCATGATATAAATGCCATATTCTGATCCCATGGTATTACGTATAAGTGAAAGAAATTGTTAGTTGCTCAGTCGAGTCCGACTCTTTGCAACCTCGTGGAGTGTAGCTGGCCAGGCTCTTCCGCCCATGGGATTTCTCCAGGCAAGGATACTGGAGTGGGTTGCCATTCCCTTCTCCAGGGGATCTTGACGACCCAGGGACTGAACCTGGATCTCTTGCATTGCAGGCAGATTCTTTACCATCTGAGCCACCAGGGAAGCTTGTTATTCATAAAGTCAATATTTATACCTGACAGTATCAAGAAAATCCTGGAAATTATATTGCAGGTGACTTAATAACTGAAGAAACTGATCCTTCTCATTGCAATCCCCTACCTTGAAACATTCCTCAGAATACTGGATCTTCCCTCCATCCTGCCCTAACCAGAAAAGGTAACCTAACCCTTACCCTCCAGAAAAGATACTGTGCAAGAAAACTATCATTGCTTAATAAGGCATCTCCCCAATCCTCTGGACTTCCGTCATAGCTCAGTGAGTAAAGGATCTGCCTGCAATGCAGGAGACCTGAGTTTGATTCCTGGGTTGGGAAGATCCTCTGGAGAAGGAAATGGCAACCCACTCCAGTATTCTTGCCTTCAAGAATCCCATGGACAGAGGAGCCTGGCAGGCTACAGTCCATGGGATCGCAAGAGTCGGACACGATTTAGCGACTAAACCACCACCACCACGTTATTCTCTAAAAATTTGGGATTGCTACTCTATGATGAAAATGTATATAGAAATTCCTCAGCTCTTGATGACTTTAGAAAAATTTTAGTAGTTCTGAGTTTTACCCTGAAAACATTAGGAAAAGTCAATGTACAGGTGGTAAAATGGGAAAAAATTACTGTGAAAGATTCCTCTACATAAAATAGATGGATGCTCAGAAAAACATACCCCCTAAAGTTCTCAAATCTCTTAGCACCCTTAAACAGACATCTTTCCTTAAAAATATATTTGGCTGTATTACTTGGCTTTCTGTCTCTTTTACTTGAAGTTAAGCTAAAACTACTAAACAGTAATTATCCACTGATGCTATCCGATCTAATACGATATTTTGTGCTCAGAAACATAATTAATGTTTCAGTTTCTACTTCCAACTCAGGCTCCCCTCTCCTGTATATACGAGTTTCCAATGCCAGACTCATATATACAACTGCTTCCTCACCACCTGCATGTCTAAGACATCACAAACTCATCCTGTCCAAAGCCAAATCCCCAATTCCCCTTGCCCCCACGCCCAAACCTGTTTCCTCTTCAGCCTTTACTATACCGGTCAATGTCAACTCCATCCTTTTCAGGCCCCATTTCTTAAAGCAGTGGTTCTTACATTTGAGCGCACATTAGAATCATTCGGAAGGCTTGATCAAAGTACCAAATTAGGGACCTCCCTGGTAGCTCAGTGGTTGGGCCTCTATGCTTCGCACTTCCGGGGAATGCAATCCCTGGTCTGGGAACTAGGATCTCACATGCCACGTGGTGAGGCCAAAAATAAATAAACAGATGATACTGCTGCTACTACCACTGCTAAGTTACTTCAGTCGTGTCCGACTCTGTGTGACCCCATAGACGGCAGCCCACCAGGCTCCTCCATCCCCGGGATTCTCCCGGCAAGAACACTGGAGTGGGCTGCCATTTCCTTCTCCAGTGCATAAAAGTGAAAAGTGAAAGTGAAAGTGAAGTCGTGTCCGACTCTTTGCAACCCCATGGACTGAAGCCTACTAGGCTCCTCCGCCCACGGGATTTTCCAGGCAAGAGTACTGGAGTGGGGTGCCATTGCCTTCTCCGAAACAGATAAGTAAATTTTAAAAACTCAGATTATTAGAGCTCCACCCTCCAGAATTTCTGAGTCAATAGATTTGGAGGGGGTAAAAGAATTTACGTTTTTAACAGGTTCCCCAGTGATGCTGATATTTTGTTGATTTAGTGACCACACTTTGAGAACCTCTGCCTTGGAATAATCCTTGACTCCCACATCTAATCTGTCAGGAAAGGCTATTCTATCCACAGAAGTATACAAAAGCTGGCCACAATCTCAGCCAAGCCACCATCATGTCTTTCTAGCATTATTAAATAGTCTCCTCACTGATCTTCCTTCTACCACTGTTCCTTCCAAGAAACTGCTGTCAGAGCAGCCAAAATGATCTTATTAAAGCAGAAAGCAGATTGTGTCACGTCTCTGCTATGATACTGCAATGGCCTTCACTCAGATTAAAAGCCAAAACCCTCATCACAGACAGAGGTAAGGGTCTGGCCCCATCATCTCATATTGTCTTCCTTTTTCCCTAGGCTCTAGCCACACTGGATTCCCATTACACCTTGAACACTCTGAGAATACACTTATTCCATGACACATTTGCTGTTGCCTAGAATTTTCTTTGCTCAGATTCCAAGTGTCTAACTAACCTCAACCTCTATCAGGTCTTTGCTCAAATATCACCTTCTCAGTGAGACCTACCCTGACTTTTCTAAGCAAAATTGCAATTCCAACTACTTTTTATCCTCTCAACTTTTCTTTTTTTTCCCATCACACTTAATCATCTTCAAGTTCATTGCATAATTTATTTATTATGCTTACTTATTTTTTTTATTTTGGTCTCTTCCTTTCCAAATAGTGTGAGCTCCAGGAGGATGAAGACCTGTGACTTTTTGGCTTTCTTGCTGTTATGTACCAGTACTCAAATATTTTTTAGAATGAATGACTAACACACTGATTAAATGAAACACATGTCTTTCATCGTAGAAAATCCTATTCTGTTTTCTTAAAATCTTGCAGGAAATCTAAATCTTGATAGCTTCCTAATCAGGGAATCTTAAAAAACCTTGTTGAATAATCTATTTTTTCTTCTTTAAAATACAGATTTATAAAAATACTTTTCATTTCAGACAGTAGGAAAAGTGAGTAGGAACTTTTGCTTATTTTCTGAATAGGCAGACTGATATTTCCTTCTCCATGTAAACAAATTTAACAAGGCAATATTAAGAAATATGAAATGTGGTGAAATAATTTCTTATTCCAAAAATAGCTGGACATTTATAAATTTTATATAGCACTCAGTGTTACAGGCATGCACTATAGCGCACTAATGTTAAGATATCAAACTTTATCCCCCCATTTTGGCCACCTGCTTATTATACTCACATCAACATCATCATCAAAAGTATTTATTTGTTCAAGACTGCTAGGGGCTATGAAAAATGAAATTAAACAGACATAGTCCCTGCCCTGTCTAGACAGTCTGTATGCAGACAATTCTATTATATTTCAAGAGCATAATATTTAAATATCAAACACATCACTATGAATGCAAAGAACAGAAAATGGGGTTGATTTTGGAGGGTGGTGCCACAGTAGGAAAAGGCCACTCTTGGCTCATTCTTCTTCTGATTTGAAAATACCAAGAGACATCCTTGGGATACTATGTTTTCATGTATACGTGACACAGTTAAGAGTCCTGTGGTTTGTTCTCTTTTTCCCTGGTATAAAAGATTTACAAATTTTCTTTATTTTCCTTCCAAACAATCAGTGCTTCCGGAAAAGAACGTATACGAAATTAGTGCCTATGAAAACTAATCATTATCCATTTTAACGTCTTACTATGGATCAGGTTTGGACCCAATAATATCTTTACATATTTGTGATTCTATAAAATCATATGGAACTCTTGAGCTTATTCAAACTTTGGATCTGTCCTACTCTGGGCCCACTTAAGTGAATGCTGGATACAGGTATATTAAACAGCTCTAAACTACCTCAAATGTGTTTATCCTGGTCCAGACAAAGAGAGTCAAAATGTATGACATAATAAATCATTAACCCCACCCTAGTTACTCGATTAGAGCTTATTGGCTGAAAACAAATGCTCTGCTTGGCTAGTTTTTAATGTCTCCAGGCATTTGAGAGCTGAACTAAGTAAAAACATTTAAAAATTTCATTTTAAAAGTTCGAATTGTTTTCCCCCTATGGGTAGCTTTTATTGTGCATTTTTCCTTTTCCCCTCCTTTGAGCAATACAGAGTTTTGGAATCCAATTCCCTAGAGGTATTTGTAGGACTGGTTGTTGTTTGTCATATTAGACTCTTAAATTCTCTCAGTTTTGAAAATATTCATTCCTTGAGGGCTTTTATTATTTTTAGTGCCTTTCTCTGAAATAGTCCAATGTATCACTATCTTTTCTTAAATCAGCATTTCTAACTTTTCACTATTTTTTGTCTAAAATAAATACTCTCCTCTCTCCCCAAATTAACATATTTAAAGTGATAATCAGTAATCATTCTTGGAACATGGCATACAATTTCATTTTAAAGGCCTACAAGTCTACAATTTTTTTCTTGTTTGTTTTCAGAGTGTATTTACCAAAATATTTGTGGTGGAGAGTAGGGTTAGAGGAAAGACTCCTATAAAGGAAACATTTTAGCATGTAAACACTTAAGCTGTTACAACTACTGGGGCCTGTTGTACACAAGTTCATTACGTTTCCATGTATAAGTGGAAACCAGTCAATCCTAAAGGAAATCAGTCCTGAATATTCACTGGAAGGACTGAAGCTGAAGCTCCAACACTTTGGCCACCTGATGCAAAAACGTGACTCACTGGAAAAGACCCTGATGCTGGAAAAGATCGAAGGCATGAGGAGAAGGGGACGACAGAGGATGAGATGGCTGGATGGCATCAACGACTCGATGGACGTGATTTTGAGAAACTTGATGATGGACAGGGAAACCTGGCGTGCTGCAGTCCTTGGGGTTGCAAAGAGTCGGACATGACTGAGTGACTGAATTGACCTGAACTGAAAGGTAATAAAGCTTGATGTATGACCAAAGAGCAAATACGAAGGCAGAGGACTGAAGCTGTCTTCTGGTGTCTATGCTAGTTGCTTAAAGAAAACTGGAAAAAGATTCCATCCAGAGCAATTCAAAGATAAATAAAGGTATACCCTACTAATCCAAAGTTTGCTTTAGGTCATTTTGCTTTTATAAAAGATGGTCCATATGTTGTTGTTGTTTAGTTGCTAAATCGTCTCCGACTCTTTGCAACCCCATGAACAGCAGCACCACTCCAGGTTTCCCTATCCTTCACTATCTCCCTGGGTTTGCTCATATTCATGTCCATGGAGTCAGTGATGCCATCCACCATTTCATCCTCTGTTGCCTCTGTTTTCGCTAACCGAAAGAAATCTGAAAAGGATTTTTTGCTTTTACAAGAAACGGTGAAAAGCGAAAATACTGTTCAGTGTTTATTTGGCAGTGAGACTAGACACCCACTCCAAGCAGGAAGTGGCACTATATTTCCCTGGGAACTACCCTCAGCATCAAGCCTATATTTGACTGTAACTGTGAGCATCTGTGCTTTATCTGTATTCTGTGCGTCTGTTAGCAAGATGTGCCCAGGTAAATGCTTATTCGTTTTATGTCATTTCAACTTAGAAAAGGTTTCACAGTCATGCTCTGTTTTTGGACAGGAGTCACACATTAGACAATTCAGATACTACTCTCTTCTGTTCTCTACCTCCCAGTCTATATGTGTCCAGTGTTGCCTGCAAGCTTAACTTTTTTTACCTATCACTGAATCTTGACAGCTGTCTGTTTTCCTGGCACTGTATCTAACCAAAGTTCTTTTTTGGAGCTATGTAATACAGTACCATGAATACTTCTTGAAATATCTCTGTACTTGAGTACTTGAAATACTTCTAGGCACTCTTTTAGGTAAGTTTTTGTAGCATACAATTTAAGTTTCCTATGTTAGTTTGTACAAAGCTGACCTCAGCCTGCTATTTGAATTATTATCCAGTCAGTTCACTGAAGTTTATATTAGGAGCAGAGCTGCTTTCCAATTGGGAAAATGTTCCAGATCCACAGGTAGAGGAGATAGATCTCTCTTCTCCAATCAGTGGAATGGGATAGTGCCTCCTCTCAGCCAGATTCCTCTGTGGATGGTAGGTTCTAACTCTGATTATGAGAATACAAGAAGTCCTGGCAAGAGACAAGATGCTCTCTTGTATCATATTTTCCAAAGAGAGGAAATCAGATGTCCTTAGATGGTCCATGGTACCAGTGAATATTAGCTGGGTCTTTCTTTACAGTCTATGAAATGAGGGGAAAGAGTAGAATTCCCATGGATAAAATGATCAAGAGTTTAATGACTTTCTCTCTCTTCCTTCCCTCATCTCTTTCTGACTTCTAAATCAGAATTCCAGTTCTAGAAACCCAAGTTCACGATTTACTATATAAACTGATCCTTTAAGAGAAGTATCCTCAATTGACTAGAAGCTTCATCATGGATATGGTGACAATACTTTGTATACCAAATGTTAGAATTCATGCTTGATAAATTTGAGGATACTTATGGCTCAGATGGTAAAGAATCTGCCTGCAATTCATGAGAGCTGGGTTCAATTTCTGGGTTAGGAAGATCCCCTGGAGAATGGAATGGTTACTCACTCCAGTATTCTTGCCTGGAGAACTCCATGGACAGAGGAGCCTGGTGGGCTACAGTTCATGGGGTTGCAAACAGTCAGACATGACTGAGTGACTAATACATACATGGTAACACCAGAGAAAACAGGGAAATCATGGAAAATGGGATTACCTTAGAAAATCGAATAGCCATGGAATCAGAACAAAGGAGAAATTAAAGGAGGCAGGATGCGGAGTTTCTTTTCAATTGGTGTCAGGCCATGGTCCTGGGGGGAAGGGAGACCCCTCCCACCACAGGTTTGCTGTAGGGTGGAGTAAAAGCTTCCCTTATACAGAAGGAGTTTACTCTTCCTTTTACTGTGGTCAAGTGGGACCTAGCAATTTTTTGCTCTCTTCCTTAATTAAAGGGACTTAAACAAGTGTCTTAACATATGAGTCTAATCAAATAATATCCTGCGCCAAATTTACTATAAGTTTACTGGTTGACAATATTCAACTTTGTTCATATGTGCCCATGCCTCTTAGTTTGTTCTCTTTCTAAATTTCCTTATTTTCCCCATTCCTAGCAGCCTAGGACCTACGTGCTGTCACTGATCTTAGCTCTTCCACATCCAAGATCTCTTCACCCTGCAGGAGAGGATGGGTCCATCACTGATCCTTTAATGCTTTTCCTACCAGCTTCCTAATTTGCAGCTATAAATTGGACTGCTGGGCACTCTTTACAGAACATAGGCAAAGGTGTCAGTTTCTAAAAACTGCCCAAAAAGCCTGTCTCTCTGAAGGATCTCAATATACACCTTTGCATAAGGGTGACTGGTACTGTCATATGGTGGCTTTGTAAACAAATGGGACCTACATGAATTAGTAGCAGTAAAATGTTTAAATCAATATTGACACATACTCAGTAAATGTAAGGTATTGCTCTTGAGAGTCCCTTGGACAACAAGGAGATCAAATCAGTCAATCTTAAAGTAAATCAACTCTGAATACTTTTTCGGAAAGACGGATGCTGAAGCTGAAGCTTCAGTGCTTTGGCCACCTGATGCGAACAGCTGACTCATTGGAAAAGACCCTGATGCTGGGAAAGATTGAAGGCACAAGGAGAAGAGGGTGTCAGAAGATGAGATGATTGGATGACAGCACCAAGTCAATGGACATGAACTTGGGCAAATTCTGAGAGATGGTGAGGGACAGGGATGCCTGGCATGCTGCAATCCATGGGGTCGCAAAGAGTTGGACATGCCTTGGCAATTGAACAACAAGGAACAACAACAACAAATTACTATTATCATCAGTCCCATGGAGGGGAGAATTACACAGCTCCTGAGGGCTTCAGAGGAGCCTGAGCCAGTACTTGTTTCATCCAGCTTTGCCTTCCCCATTGCCTTGCTGCCTCTAGAACTACTTTATTTAGTTGTTTAAATGTAGTTTTAATTAAAGGGACTTGAATGAATGTCTTAACATATGAGTCTAATCAAATAATATCCTGTGCCAAATTTACTGGGTTATAAGTTTAATGGATGACAACACTCAACTTTGTTCATCTGTGCTTATGCTTCAGTTTGTTGATCTTGGACTATGGACATATTTTAAGAAACCAAAAAAGAATTAGAGGAATATATTTCCTGACCTCTGAAGCCCAGTATTTTCAGGTTGTCCTCTAAAACTTAAAGCATAGCCTCTGAGCCCCAGCTCAGAGGGCTGAAGAGCACTAGGTTCCCAAGTTGATTTTCCTCTTCTCTTCCTCTAAAAACTTCCATTTCCTTCCATGGACTATACTAGGGAAGATGAAAGAGGAAAGCAAACTGACTCAGGTTATCTACAGTCAGATTTAGATGAATTACAGTCACTCCCAATAGCTGTTAATTTCATGTATTCACAAAGCATGGAGACACTAGCTAAGCACTAGGCTATACTGAAAGGTCTGATATATTCTCTGCCTTAATTATGCTCACGATTTAAAGGGGGAAGATAGATGTTGAGACTATAAATCAAACTTTCGTTTTAAGGATAGACTTATGGGGAGAATGGCAGACAATTCAAAACTGGAGGATAAGTTTTGAACAGAGGTGACCTCCCTTTTCATTTGGTCTCCCTATAAGGCTAAAGCTGAAACTCCAGTACTTTGGCCACCTCATGCAAAGAGTTGACTCATTGGAAAAAACTCTGATGCTGGGAGGGATTGGGGGCAGGAAGAAAAGGGGACAACAGAGGATGAGATGGCTGGATGGCATCAACGACTTGATGGATGTGAGTTTGAGTGAACTCTGGGAGGTGGTGATGGACAGGGAGGCCTGGTGTGCTGCGATTCATGGGGTCGTGAGAAGTCGGGCACGACTGAGCGAATGAACTGAACTGAACTGATCCGATAAGGCTAAACCTGGCAAAGGACTGAAGGAAAGGGGCTGCTGAAACTGTTTTTCACCCTGAATGTCCTCAGTACTGCAGAGATTCATTCTGTGTTATCTCTGTATGCTGTGACAATACAACAAATGTCTCAGCCGGTTTCTGCAGGGAGCTGACCTAGCTTCGCCTGTTCCTTAGCCTCAGATCTTCCTGCTTCTCCTCAACTACCCCACACTTCCCATCAGAATATCTACTGTCCTCTCAAGGCTTTGCTGGTTTGGCTGACATTACCCAATATGGCCTCCCTGTTTTCACCTGGCTGAGTCCTTAAAGTTTGAGTGTCACTTTCTATTTTTTTTTTTTTTTTCTTTTTCTCTCCACTGATCATGTACAGTTGTGAGAGCTGGCCTGTAAACAAAGCGGAGCACCAAAGAATCAATGCCTTTGAACCTTTGAACTATGGTGCTGGAGAAGACTTCTGAGAGTCCCTTGGACGGCAAGGAGATCAAATCAGTCAAGCTTATGGGATATCAACTCTGAATACTCACTGAAGGACTGATGATGAAGTTGAAACTCCAGTATTTTGGTCATCTGATGTGAACAGCTGACTTACTGGAAAAGTCCCTGATGCTGGGAGAGATTGAGGGCAGAAGCAGAAGAGGGCATCAGAAGATAAGATGGCTGGATAGCATCACTGATGCAATGGACATGAACTTGGACAAACTTTGGGAGATGGTGAGGGACAGAGAGGCCTGGCGTGCTGCAGCCCATGGGGCTGCAAAGAGTCAGACATGACCGAATGAGTAAACAACAACAACATCACTTCCCAGTTTCCTTCTCTGACAACTCCTTATCAACAGGCTGAGGGAGGCAGCTCCCTCTGAGACAAAGTTAAAAAGACAGTAACAGAAAAAACATAGCCAGCTTTAAGCCAACAAATCTGAAAACCCATCTCAGAAAAAACTTATTCAAGAAAAAAGGAATGATTCAAGAACAAAAATAACAACAATAAAAGTAAATGTGTACATAGAATTGACTATATATCAGGCACTCTCCTACACTGTTTATGTATTTCAACTCCTTTAATCCTCACAACAATATGTGTCCCATTTTACAGATAAGTAAACTGAGGCACAGGGCAGTTCAATGACTTTTACATAGCTAATACATTAAAGTTGAGGCTGAATCTAGATAACTTAGCTCCAAAGTTCATTCTCTTGCCCATTATGCTATATTTTGCATGCCTGTAAAGAAATACAATCAGAAATTATTAAAGAAATACAACACTTTAAAAATCTTCTTACAAAAAGAATTCACTCGTGATTTTACACACAAAGTTTAATAAACATGTAAGGAACAGATAATTGCAAGATTAAAATTTAAATCTTGTGTTTTAAAAGTCAATTGTCAATTAAAAAAAAGTCTTGTCAATTTAAAAGTTTTGTCTTTTAAAGACTAGGAAAAGAGAGAACACTTCCCAATTCATTCTATCAAAACCAGATAAGGATTGTGTAAGAAAGAAAATTACTCATAGACATAGATGCAAAAGTCTTAAACAAAATATTAGCAAACCAAAACCAGATGCTATGTAAAAAATATATATGGCCAAGCTGGGTATATTCCAGAAGTACACCCATAAGATTAGACGCAAATTAAAAAGACATATAATACAAGCATTGGCAAGGATATGGATCAAAAATGTATACAATTCTGGTGGGGGTGTGAATTGAAGAAATCACTGTAGAAAACTCTGGCATTACCTTGTAAACACTGAAGAAGCACTAGTGTGTTTTATATTTGTTTACTGTCCTTTTAAATTTTTTCTCTAATTTCTATTAGTAAGCTTCTATTTTCCAGTGTTTCTTCTCCTAGTTTGGAAACTAGTGATTATACTTCTATTCTTTTAACAGGCATTTTACTTTTAAAATATACATTCAATTTAAAGTTTCTGAAAACCTAACTTTATTTTGTGTCTCTATCATCTTCTTGAAGGAAGGATTTTAATACATGCTAAATATTGAAATTCTAGCAACACAAACATGAAATAAAAACAAAGTTAATGGTCAATAGTTAGTTGCTTTATTGACTGTATTCATTTTCTATTTGCTGTCTTAACAAATTACCATAAATTTAGGTTTTTGAAACAAGAGTTGATTATCTCACAATTCTGTAAAACAGAAATCCAGGTACATGGTGGCTCAACTTTCCTTCACAAGGTCAAAGTCGTAGTGCTGGAAGGGCAAAGTTCCTTTCTGAAATCTGGAGATGAGTTCACTTCCACGTTCATTCATGTTGTTGGCCAAGTTCAGTTATATGGTATTGAGGGACAGATGTCCCTCTTTCCTTACTGGCTGTTAGCCAGAGGCCATCATGCTCCCGGAAGTCCTTGGCTGTCACTTCCTCTATCTCAGAGCCAGTAATGAGTAGCACATGAAATCCTTCTTGAATACCACTTGAAATCCTATAGAAAGCTGTCTGCTTTTTAAGTCTCCACATGATTAGAGTCAGTCCAGCTGGATGATCCAGGCTACTTTTCCTGTCTTAAGGTCTGTAACCTCAATCACACTGCCAAATTCCTTTTCACTATGTAACATAATGCATATTCACAGATTCCAGGAATTAGGGCATGGGTATCTTTGGGAGACCATTCTGCCTATCACAGTCAAAGCTATGGTTTTGTGAGTAGTCAGGTACGGATGTGAGAGTTGGACCATAAAGAAGGCTGAGCACTGAAGAATTGATGCTTTTGAACTGTGGTGCTGGAGGAGACTCTTGAGACAGCAAGGAGATCAAACCAGGAATCAATCCTAAAGGAAATCAACCCTGAATATTCATTGTTAGGACTGATGCCAAAGCTCCAGTATCTTGTCCACCTGATGTGAAAATCTGACTCACTGGAAAAGATCCTGATGCTGGGAAAGACTGAGGGTAGAAGGAGAAGGGGATGATAGAGGATGAGCTGGATGGGATGGTGGATGGCATCACTGACTCAATGGACACGAGTTTGAGCAAACTGTGTGAGATGGCGAAGGGCAGAGAAGCCTGGCACTGCAGTCCATGGGACTGCAAAGAGTTGGACATGCCTGAGCGACTGAACAACCACATAGCAGGTTACACTGACTACAGCTGTCAGGATGTGTCAGATGACTAAAAATGCAAACCTCTGGTTCAATGGCACAAAGTTCATTTTTTACTCAAGCACTCTCTGACTCTCCAGAACAGTTGTTATCTATAGGGTAACTGAGTAACCCAGGCTGGCAGAGGATGTGCTAGGTTGATCAAAAAAGGTCATTTAGGTTTTTCTATAAGATCAAATGAATGTTTTTTGACCAAGCCAATACTATCTCATAGAACAGGGCTTCTCAAACTTTAATGTACATATGAGTCATCTGGGGACTGTTAAAGTCAAGATTCTGACGCTTCAGCCTGAGACAGAACCTGATCTTCCAGTTCTCATGGCAGTCTAGCAAATGCTGATGCTGCTGGTCCCCAAACCACCCTTTGAGAAGCAAAGTTTCAGAACACAGTCTCCTTGGTCAGTACTACAAGGAGAAACAGAGCATAGAGCATATCAAACTGACCCTTGATCTTTTCATCCTGAAAGTAATATACTCACTCCAACTCACATTTCAGCGGCCAAAGCTACTTGTATGGTCATGCCTAACTTCAAGGGGTCAGAAAAGTTCACTCCTCCCATATGTTCATTAGAGAAGGAGGACCGGGAATGTTAGGGCACGACAGCAATGTAATGTGTGTGCGTGGGCAAGACAGTGTCACACCACTTTGGGCTCATCACTGTTTCCTTCTACGCCCACCTGTTTTGGGGTTGAACTTCTTCTTTCTGAAACACATCCTACATTAATTATTTTAGTGAAAGTCTGTGGGTTGTAAATTCCCTTGTCTTTGCTCATAAGAACATGATTTATCTATACTATTTTTTAAAAGACTTATTTATTTGGCTGCGTTGGATATTAGCTGTGGCATATGGGATCTTTGCTGGGTCATGTGGGATCTCGGCAGCACAGAGATTCTCTAGTTGGGGTGTGTTGGCTCAGGAGTTGTACACGCGGGCTGAGTTCTTCAAGGCATAAGGTATCTTAAGGCAGATTCTTAACCACTGGACTAAAGGGAAGTCCCTTTGCCTATACTCTTGGTTGGTAGATGAAGGTACCAAATTCTACAGTGACAGCTACTTTCTGGAACCACTCTGAAGATATTTAGCTCATTACCTTTTATGATGAAGAATTTCTGCCATTAATTTAATTTTCATTCCTTTGTGAGTCATCTGTTGTTTCTCTGATAGCTCTTAATATTTTCCTCTTTAATGATGGACTATTCTTCTGATACTGGACTATGTTATATTTGGATGTATATTTTTATTTTTTCTGCTCAACACTTTCATTGCAATTCTAGTCTCAGGACACATGTCTCTTTTTTTCTTTCTGGGATATTCTAAATGTTGTTACCTCCATTCTCTTCTTTGGAAACTCCTTTTACATGCATGTTAGAAGCTTTTATTCACTGTCTCTCTCTTAATGGCTCTTTCATGTCATGTTTTTCTGGAATTCTGAGCTGTATTTCAGACAAATTTCTAACTGCTATCTTTAAATTCATTTCTTTTCTCTTTGTGACCAATTTATCTCTCAAGATTTTTGCTTCAGTGACTACAGTGTTTTATTGCAAAATTTCAAATAGTCTTTTGTTTATTCATCTATATATTATTTCATTTCTATCTAGTTTTCCTCTCTCATTCACTCTTTATTTTTAGTATCTATGTCTCAACGAGTTTCTTTTCAACACACTGTGCTGTGCCTAGTCAGTCAGTAGTGCCTGACTTTTTGGGATCCCATGGGCTCTGCCAGGCTACTCTGTCCATGGGGATTCTCCACACAAGAATACTAGAGTGGGTTGCCATGCCCTCCTCCAGGGGAACTTCCCAACCCAGATCTCAAACCCAGGTCTCCCACATTACAGGTGGATTCTTTACCAGCTAAGCTACCAGGGAAACCCAGAAATTCTTATTATTTGTGGTAGTTATGTTCTACAAAATTGACACAGACAATGCATTAGTGAACTGTGAACCATTACTCCTAGGAGGAATACAGTTGGTTCTGTTTCCGGTCACAACACTTTAGCCAACAGAGCAATAATGAAGCTTTGCTTTATGTGTTTCTATTTAAAGACTTCTTCATTAAAATACAATGAATCATTAACACTGAATTCATAGCTGATAGCACTCTGATAACTGATTAAAGCTTATCTAACATTCATTTCCTCCATAAGCACTTAACCAGCCATTCTGAACCTAGAAACATCAGGCACACTTCAGCACTGTGGCTGGGGTTATTTTAAAGAGCTATATCACCACCACCAACAAAAAAAGCACAAAGATGGGAAATACTTGGCATTAAATAGACTAAATAGAAAGGAACACCTGTTTACAGTCTGAGAGCTGAAAAATATAGACAGCATCTCATCTTGCTCTACCTCAGTTGGGAACATGCTCCTTGGCAACTGCAAATCTGGATTGCTCTGCTCTTGTCAGTGAACAACTGAGGATGGATGGACATTTGAAAACTGGTGAATTCACAATGACTGCAACCCACAAATAATGAGGATCAACTGTACCCATTTTAAAGTCTTTGTCAAACTGTTTCAGAAACTTTTATCTGGAGTGAGTGTTAATTTGCTGGTTTTGTGGCATTGTGTTTCTTGTACATACTTTGGAATTTTTCTTATAGGCTTATTTTTAATGGAAAGATTTAACTTTTCTTTTTTCCTGTCTCTTCTAAGAGTTTTGTGGTTATCTCCATGTGGTTCACACAGTCACCAGTTTAGAATCTCAATACTGGGATGCTGGGCTTTAATCTGTAATGAGGAAATTTCAAGGCTAGTCAGAGAGCTATAGTCTGGTGAGTATAGTTTGTGATGTCCAACAGTCTCTCTGGACTCACAGATTCAAATAAGGCTCTCACCCAAAGCAGTAAATCATTATATATATACATACACATACATATTTAATTCTTTAATTTCTCTCCACACAGACATGCCCTCCAAACTCCTGACATGGAGTTCTCAACCTGGCTTCAGTGCCCCTTATTCTATAAAATAAGTTTACTTCCTGTTACCCCACAGGAGCTGAGCTACTGCTAATTTTTACTTACTTCCAGACATGGAGCCAAAAAGCCTTTGATATCAGCCCTGTCCACCATCTTGCTTTTTTGCTTCATTTTTGATTCATGGACATTTTGGTCTTGCTTTTGAACCTGGCTGTGTCATTGTTTTATCACTTTAGATTTTATCCGACACTGCTGCTTGTCTTGGAATAGAGGGAATAACAGACTGATTAGAAGTCCTCTTAGCTCTTTCCTCATACTTTTCTTTTACAACTTAACTTATTCTGCACTGGATTAGAAATATCTGTATTTGAGTCTTTTTGGTTTTTCTGCCTCCAATTTCAAAACAAATATTTGAGAGTAGAAATTGTCTCATATATATCTTTTCAGCTCCATTTACTCCCAGTGCATTGCTTTTCACACAGTCATGAAATATCTCTTGAATTAAATAGTAATTAGAAAGTATGAATTGGCTTATTATAAGAAACAACCTTCTGGCAATTAGCATTGCACAAGAAATATGGAACATGGAGAATTTTCTTCCCTATAAATAATCAGGCAGAATCTAGAAGGGATGTTATAAGGTAGGAATCNGCTTTTCACACAGTCATGAAATATCTCTTGAATTAAATAGTAATTAGAAAGTATGAATTGGCTTATTATAAGAAACAACCTTCTGGCAATTAGCATTGCACAAGAAATATGGAACATGGAGAATTTTCTTCCCTATAAATAATCAGGCAGAATCTAGAAGGGATGTTATAAGGTAGGAATTTTTGTACTCTTTTTTGTTTTATGCAGAACTATTCTTGCCCCGAAAGAATCCTATTTAGGATGCTAATCAATAAAGCAGATATTACAGAGCTATTCCAGATGAATTAGGGGTGATGTACCCAGAAACCTAACTTTTTAGCCTTCATCTCCCATCTCCCAGGAAAGATATCAAGGTAGCGCCACTGAAATTCATTAGAAAATTGTTTTACCAACTATAGCCCTATAAAGGATTGAGAGATCTGAATTATTTCCATAACAATTCAAAGCAAACAACAACAACAACAACAACAACAACCTCCCAGCAATATTTTAAAGAAGGAAAAATAAAAATTAAAAAGTTACAAATTACCCTCTGTGAAATGTAGTGATACATCATTTTAAAACTGCTGTTTGGGAGGGAAGAAGGTTTTGTAATGAAAGATAGCTTGGGAAAAGGAGGCTGGGATATTGGTGCTAAATGAGTTCTGAAGCATATTTGCCCCCTGAGATCCAAAGGAAAAGAAATCTAAAGAATGCCTCTTCACTCTTCTTTCTGTGATGATCATATTTCACTCACAACTCTCAACTGGATCTGAAATCCAAAGCAGACAGACTCTAAGAACCATGTGCAGCCTTCTCTTCACAGTAAGATGATAAAAGAAGATATAATCTTCCTAAATTTCACAATTTCCTTTGAAAAGGAGGAGAATGGTTAAAATGCAAAGAAAGGCAAATGAAGAAGATTCCTAGGACAATGGCATACAAAAGAGAGAAAACTAATGAAATAAGACCCTAGTTCACTGAACTCAGCTCAAAGGTCTCTGAGTGATCTCTGGGAGGAAAAAGCATGTAAGAATCTATATTGCTTGAGTTTCAGCCTAACTTGGTATTAATAGGAAGATTTGCTGCTGCTTACCATATCTAGTCTCATGAAAACCAGGCTGAGCACAGACAAGTACTTGCAGGCTTAGCAATCTATGCATGGCAGCTTGTTTCGTTTCATTCCACGGGGCACTCTGCCAATGGATGAGCCGCAGTAGTAATTTCTTTTTTAAGTCACTGTCAAATTCCCGCTTCAAGCTTCTATCTGGGTCACCAGGGGCCAACATACATCTTATGCAATTCAGAAACTGGGACTTGGGAAAGTAGATTTTAAGGAGTATTGGCTCAATAAATTAATATCCTCTTGACAGGCGGAGAAGCTGAAAGGGGAGGGAATTTGGTATGTTTTCAACAAGCATTTTTGGGTTTGCCTTTTCGGCTGTATTGAATTTGCACATTGAAAATTCTTAGCAGTTCATACACTTCTAGCCTTAAAGGATGATAATTACTATAGTAAACTTCTTTGAGTATGTGTTTTCTTAAAAGAAAAAGCACGTTGGAAAAATGTTTGAGCTTTTAAACTCTTTGTATTTTGGTTTTGTTATTTGCTAAATGAGTTAGTCTAGATCATCTGTATGCTCTCTTGTATGATAGGCTTTGGCATTATTCAAAACACATAGCCGCACTCCTAGTGTGACCTAGATAAAGTACTTTATCTCTTTAAACAGTCAAACTAATTTATTTGCAAAATCAGAATGTTTACTGTTCAAGGTGGTTGTGAGAATTAAAAGAATTATGGAATGGAAAGTCATTAGCACCATGCCTGACATATGTCAGATGCCCAAAGTATTGAGTTTCTTCCTAATTCTACCATCCTGTAAGTCTATGATTTTGCCAGGACCCTCTTGAGGTGTATGATCAATGTTCTAGTCACTTTCAATAAGGAAGATTGTGGCACATAGAGGTTAAAGCTGTTTGCCCAAGGTTCTGGGCTTGCTGGAAAATGGTGATCAGAGCAGCTATTCTCTGCTAATCTAACAAGTCCCAACACTACAGAAAATGATAGACTCAGCCTTCAAACCTCTTCATCAGTTGACTGATGAAGGGTTTTTCTTTCCTTCAAAAGTCTATCAAGCCAGTACTGTGCCATTAATAATGATACACACATCTTCCAAAAGATCCAGCTGAACTTTTTCTCAGAAAGTTTCAATATGGCTATTGATCATGACAATATTGAAGTAAACAAACTCTGCGTTGACCAAGTAGGCCTTCTGTTCATAATAACAGTCTTAGGAAAGCAGCTGTGTCACACTATCTATGGATCCACATGAAAAGAGCATAGCAATTATATGAGGCCCTTTGATCTCTTATCAGGCAGCATTACATGTGTGAACTGGAACTTGTGCAATTCTTCAGGTCAGAAAAGCCAGCTCCTACCCCTCAAAGGCCATTTATAAGTATTTCCAACACTGCATCTAACAGTCTCCATGGGATGATGGAGAAAAAACTATGATCAACATAGTGGGGGAAAAAAAATCTCCAGTGGTCTTTTAAATATACCAGAAGGATGCCAAGGAGCAGAAGTCAGTCATCTCAACATATCTCCCTTTGTATATTTCTCCCAAATTTGGAGCTCTTCATATCAACGTGAGTGATGGACAAGAGGGCAAGTGTCTTCAGCAGGAGAATTCAGCTGCTCTGGAACAAAGTACTAAATGTTCTTGTGACGCTGTGGGCAGCTGTTTGACTGGGACTCTGTCTTCTTTAAGACGATCACCTACTTATCTTTGTCAAAGTAATGTGGAAGAAAGAACTAAAATTTCTTGACTATGTCCCTTGTATTTACACGATCACACTGATTCCTGGAAAGGAGACCCGAAAGTGACTACTACTCTTGCTTCCACTTCCTGCTTGAGGAAACTGAGATGGTGAGGCATGGAAGAGCTGGCCCAACCACAAAGGCAATGAGGAGCAGAGCCCTGAGTCTGTTTTCTCTCCACAGAGTAGTGCTTATCTCACAGGACTCCTGCAGCATAAAAGGCTGAGGCAATTATAAACGTGCTGCAATGAACACTGGGGTGCATGTGTCTTTTTTTATTTGGCTACTAAAACACCAATTTTATTGCAGCATTGTTTTATAAACACAAAACAGTTAAATGTGTAAAGACAAATTACCACTTGTAAATCTTATCACAGGTGATCCCAGAAAACATCTTTAAGGGATTGGGAAGTGACACTGGAGATAATTTTGTTGATCTACATAATTTTGAGGGGTTTTGTAGCCATCAGTATAGCCTGTGAAAATAAACTAGATTTCATAATCTCACAATAGTCTCTCTCCCATTAAAAAATATTCTATATGTTCTAGAATTACAGTTCTATGGTACACATTTTTAATATGCTCATGATTGTCCTGTTTTCTTATTGCCCTAAGTGAAACCAACAGGTATGTTAGCTGTAATTTACTTTGTAGTTACTCTTTATCATTACAATGGCCACAAGACTGGAAAAGGTCAGTTTTCATTCCAATCCCAAAGAAAGGTGACACCAAAGAATGTTCAAACTACAGTACAACTGCACTCACCTCACATGCTAGCAAGGTGATGCTCAATAGCCTTCAAGCTAGGCTTCAACAGTATGTGAACTGAGAAATTCCAGATATACAAGTTGGATTTAGAAAAGGCAGAGAACCAAAGATCAAATTTTGCCAACATCTGTTGGATCATAGAAAAAGCAAGAAAATTCCAGAAAAACATCTATTGCTTCACTGAGTATGCTAAAACCTTTTACTGTATGGATCAAAGCAAATTGTGGAAAATTCTTAAAGAAATGGGAATACCAGATCACCTTACCTGCCTCCTGAGAAGCCTGTATGCAGGTAAAGAGGCAACAGTTAGAACCAGACATGGATCAATGGACTGGTTCAAAATTGGGAAAAGACTAAGTCAAGGCTGTATATTGTCACCCTGTTTATTTAACTTATATGCAGAATACATCATGAGAAATGCCAGGCAGGATGAAGCACAAGCTGCAATCAAGATTGCCGGGAGAAATATCAATAACCTCAGATATGCAGATGATACCACTCNAATTGGGAAAAGACTAAGTCAAGGCTGTATATTGTCACCCTGTTTATTTAACTTATATGCAGAATACATCATGAGAAATGCCAGGCAGGATGAAGCACAAGCTGCAATCAAGATTGCCGGGAGAAATATCAATAACCTCAGATATGCAGATGATACCACTCTAATGGCAGAAAGTGAAGAGGACCTAAAGATCTTCTTGATGAAGGTGAAAGAGCAGAGTGAAAAAGCTGGCTTAAAACTCAACATTCAGGAAACTAAAATCATGGGATCTGGTCCCATCACTTTATGGCAAATAGATGGGGAAACAATGGAATCGGTGACGGATTTTATTTTCTTGGAATCCAAAATCATTGTGGACAATGACTACAGCCATGAAATTTAAAGAGGCTTGCTCCTTGGAAGTAAAGTTATGACAAACCTAGACAGTGTATTAAAAAGCAGAGACATTACTTTGCTGACAAAGGTCGGTCTAGTCAAAGCTATGGTTTTTCCAGCAGTCATGTATGGATGTGAGAGTTGGACCATAAAGATGGCTGAGCGCCAAAGAATTGATGCTTTTAAACTGTGGTGTTGGAGATGACTCTTGAGAGTCCCTCAGACAGCAAGGAGATCAAATCTGTCAATCCTAAAGGAAATTAATCCTGAATATACATTGGAAGGGCTGAAGCTGAAATTCCAATACTTTGGCCACCTGATGCAAAGAGCTGACTCATTGGAAAAGATTCTGATAATGGGAAAGATTGAAGGAAGGAGGAGAAGGGGGTGACAGAGGATGAGATGGTTGGATGGCATCACTGACTCATTGAACATGAGTTTGAGCAAGCTCTGGGAGATGGTGATGGACATAGAAGCCTGGCATGCTGCAGTGTATGGGGTCACAAAGAGTGGGACATGACTTAGTGACTGAGCAACTCTTTTTCAAGGGGCTTTCCTGGTGGGAGAGCAGTAAAGAATCTACCTGCCAATACAGGAGACTTGGGTTTGATCCGTGGGTCAGAAAGATCCCTGGAGAAGGAAATGGCAACCCACTCCAGTATTCTTGCCTGGAAAATCCCATGGACAGAGGAACTTGGTGGGCTGTGGTCCATGGGGCTGCACGGTCAGATACGACTTACCAAGTAAACAACAAGAAGTCTTTATCAAGTTCAATAAGCTCACTTATATCCCTAGTTTTCTAAGAGTAGGGGTGCATGCATTTTTTTCCATTATGGTTTTCTCTGGATATATATTCAGGAGTGGTTTTTGGATCATATGGTAGGTTCTAGTAATATTTTTATTTTTTAAGGAACCTCCATGCTTAGCTGTACACCTGAAACTAACATAATGTTATAAATCAACTATGCTCCAATATAAAATAAAAAATAAATTGAAAAAGAAAAAATAGTCACGGAAAAGGATAAGAAGTCGAGAATACATTAAGGAGAAAAGAAAAACAGAGAGACGTAGGAGGGGTCTAATAAAGACACGTTAGGAAAGCATTTTTTAAAAAGTAAAACAAATGTGTACAGCAGTCAGGAGAAGGCCTAGGGGAGAAGGAAAGCTGAAAGGCCCAAACTGCTGGGGAGGAAAAACCCAAAAAACTTGGCTGGCTGCCTGACAGAGAGCATGGCAGAGAGAACTATATCCACCAGATTCACCAAAGGAAGGAATCTGTGAATCATTAAAAAAATGTTTATTTTCTTATGCCACAAATGATAAAACAGTCATAAAACATGAAAACATTTTCCTTCCCATAGTAATTGCTGCAAATATTTTTAACCATTATTCTGAATACTCAGTGCGTCTCTATTGAGAAAGAAATGGTGTCTTGTACCAAAATCCATCTTCAGTTATCCCCATGGCATGCTATACACTTGCATTTAGAGATGAATTCATTTGCAAGATGGCTAAAGCTCACCTAGCAAAGGT
Organism: Oreotragus oreotragus; assembly: GCA_006410675.1. Classification (NCBI taxonomy): domain Eukaryota; kingdom Metazoa; phylum Chordata; class Mammalia; order Artiodactyla; family Bovidae; genus Oreotragus; species Oreotragus oreotragus. The sequence continues at coordinate 117,233 of SJYX01007535.1, forward strand.
TGGAGAGAACCTCTGTCCTCAGAGAAACAGTAAAAGTCATTGATCATTTCTTACTTCCTAAAAAGTTATTTTCCTTTGTTATCTAATTTCAGCATAAACAGAAAGAACTGTGGCCCAAGTCAGGGAAATTTGGATGTTTTTGAAAATGCATTCCCTAGAGAATATCCTTTTGTTTCAGCAGAGGCAATGCTTGTCAGTGTTAAAAGGGAAAACACACACACACACAAGAACCACAAAGCTCTACAAATAGTTAAGTCACACGCACATTTATTCTAGCTTTGTGGCAAGCTAGACTCGTTATGGGTGATATTGATTGATCCCCTGGGATATGTTTCTGAGAATATACAGCAATTCCAACCAAGTATTTGTCTGGCCAAAGAAAAGCCAAGCTTTACTGCCGCCAGAGACCTAACTGTCCAGCCTAAGGACTGGGCAGAGAATAGAAAGCCTGGTTTTCTGTAGTTTCTCCAAAAGAAAGGGCATTATAATTCTACAGTTCTGCCAGAGATGAGATCTGATGTTTTTGTTGTAAAAGACCTGGAACCTGCTATTTAGCAAAATAACCAGGAGAAGTTCCCCCATGATACCAAAGAATAAGGCTGACTTTCAGAAACTTAAAGTCATCAAATTTTCACTTTTTAAAATAATATATTCTCCTGGAAAGGGTAATTTGCCACAGAAAAGGAGAAGTTGATTTAAAAAAAAAAAAGATTAAGGGAGGGCAGACCCGACATTATTGAGCCAGAAATCCTGATTTTAGCTCTTTTCTCATGTAAACTTTCTGTGAGATGATTTTTTTTTTAGCGTTTCAAAAATAAATATAGATTCAGTGGCTTAAAATATTTTATCCAAACCTCATTTTTGGAGGTAGTTTGACATTTATACCAATCATAGAATGCATGTTCACAGTAAAAAAAACCTAAAACTCTACAAAAGTATATAGAATAAAAAAAGAAAGTCCCCCTTAGATCACTCAAATTCTCTCTCTCTCTCTCTGAATTATATACACAAATAATCACTGTAATCAGTTTGATGAGTATCCTTCAAAATTTATGATATGCCAGGTACATTTCTGTTTTAGGATTTTTTTTTAAGTGATTGAAATCATGTTAAATATATTACTCCACACCTTGTAGAAAGTCCCCCTTAGATCACTCAAATTCTCTCTCTCTCTCTCTGAATTATATACACAAATAATCACTGTAATCAGTTTGATGAGTATCCTTCAAAATTTATGATATGCCAGGTACATTTCTGTTTTAGGATTTTTTTTTAAGTGATTGAAATCATGTTAAATATATTACTCCACACCTTGCTTTATTTCACATTTACGGTATCCTGGAAGAACCTTAGGTTGTTACCTAGAGATCTACTCTATTCTTTTTTTAAAAATTTATTAATTAAAGGATAATTGCTTTATAGAATTTTGGGGTGTTCTGTCATACTTCAACAAGGATCAGCCATAGGAACACCCATGTCTCCTTCCTCCCAGACCTCCCTCCCATCTCCCTCCGGCCCCCACTCTTCTGCCAGTCCCCGTTTGAGTTCCCTGAGTCATACAGCAAATTCCTGTGGCTATCTGCTTTACACACGGTATTGTAAGTTTCTGTGTTACTCTACCATACATCTCCTCTTCTTCCTCCTCTCCTTCTACTATGTCTGTTTCTCCACTGCTGCCCTGAATATAAATTCATCAGTGCATCTGTTCAGATTCCATATATATGTATCAGTATATGATATTTATATTTCTCTTTCTGACTTACTTCACTCTGTATAATGGGTTCCAGTTTGTCCACCTCATTACAACAGATTCAAATGTGTTCCTTTTTATGGCTGAGCAGGATTCCATTGTATAAACGTACCACAACTTCTTTACTCATTCATCTGTCAATGGACATCTAGGTTGCTTCCATGCTCTTGCTATTGTAAAGAGTGCTGCAGTCAAAATCAACACTGGGGTACATGTGTCTTTTTCAGTTTTGATTTCCTCAGGAGATCTATCCTATTCTTTTTAATGATTGTATAGAGTTCAGTGGTATGGATATAATGCAATGTATTTATTTAATCAGCCCTGGCCCATTTGTTTCCAATTTTTAAACTACCACAAACATCAAATTAACATTGTTTGTACATATACAAGGAGGATATTTTTAAAGGTAGGAAAGCTGAGATTGAAAGAGGTTAATGAATTTTGTTTAAAAGCACATTATTACAAAGTGGCAAGACTCAGAAAAGCCCATGTTTTTTCTGCTCTATTTGGATGTTTTTAGTTCTCCATGTATACAGGATTAAAAAAGAAGAGGGTGTCTGAATTTTTAATCAATCTGAATCACTACCCCCTGCACTTCTCCATACATCCTGATGGCCTCTTAGAGTCTGCTCAGATACAAATACATGTGGAGAGCCTAGCCCCAAGTTTGTTATGTGAATTGATGCATATTAAAGAATAAATGAAGTCCTAATAAAGTAACTTGGAAAAGATATGTCCTACCTGAGCACTTTCCTTCTCAGTGAAGATTACATTTAGGAAAATTTCTGCTTTCAGCTGGGTGGGTCAGTAGGGAAGAAATTATGGATGGATCTGACAAAAAGTCCATTTTCTGGGTCCACTGCTGGACAGAGTTGAGTAGTTAGCTACCCAGGAGGCCCAGGTCAGAATTGCTTTCCTACTTAAGACACTTCAACTTGAGCTTAAGAAATTCCTCTACCACCTTTCATATATTTTAGTCAGGGGCTGACTGGCTCTGGGCCTGGGAGAAGATGCATGTGCACTGTTGGGTAGTCAGAGCAACCGGCTTTCTGTCAGCCTTCTGCTCCTCTCCCAAGCAATGCCCATAGGCTCTGGTAAGAGGCCAGAAATGCCCCTCACAAAATAACATTTGGGGGTAAATTCAGATTCTTCGGCATAGATAAGTATCTGTTTCCCCACAATGTACCTTGTACTGCACCTCATAAAAGGACCTGGCAGAGCCTAAACTAAGCTGAGCTATGTCATGTCTCACCCTTCACATGTACACCTGGGCCCCAATATGACCTCAGAGGGAATTTCCTGACAGCCTCATACAGGCATCTCCCCACCATCACTATCTCATTACCCTGCTTTATTTTCTTCTTTATAGTCTTTCACCACCTGAAACTGATACACTTCTATTTACTTGTTAATCATATGCCTTCTCCCACTAAAGTATAAGCTTCCTGAGAACGGGAGTCTTATCTCTTTCTGTCACTAGGATACCCCAGGACTTAGGAAAAAATGTCTGGTACATAGTAGGTCACGGTAGAAAGTGCTGAATAAATTCCATTCTCATTTTTCATAACACTTTCTCATTGGAGACCATCATCTTGAAAGACTGAGCTCAAGTGTAACCCTATTTAGGATGTCATTCATTCATTCATTCATTCATTCGCCATATGTATTAAATGTCTACTGTGTGATAAAGGTTGCCAAACCTCATCTATTCACAGTTCTTTTAAAGTCTCAGTAATCTTTTCTATGGTACCTCTAGGCCAAAAGGAATATCCTTTGGTTCTATTTATTAATTAATTAAGTCCAAGCAACTTAATAAGTATCTGTGTCCTAAAAACTTGGTGGTGACTAGAAAAATAATACATGTAATTTTTATTAAAAAATTTATTTCAATCATAAGTAACCACGTTTTCTTACTGATGGGATGTATTCAGCTGTTAGGCACTATATTCTCAAGTCTGAAATCAGATTGGAAAATGCCACCTTAATTTTCTGTCCTTTGTTGATTTTCTCAAAGTACTTGCTTTTTATCAAAGCAAATGTCAACTTTCCAAAGATAGACATAGAAAAAAAAAAAACAACTTGATCTGGTAGTTTGTACAGTGTCCATCAGACGTCAAGTACTGCTGTTTCGGTTGAGTATTTAAAACATCACCCTGAAGCTCTGGAGGCTTGCTGTGTTCTTTTGATTTTCTCAAAGTACTTGCTTTTTATCAAAGCAAATGTCAACTTTCCAAAGATAGACATAGAAAAAAAAAAAACAACTTGATCTGGTAGTTTGTACAGTGTCCATCAGACGTCAAGTACTGCTGTTTCGGTTGAGTATTTAAAACATCACCCTGAAGCTCTGGAGGCTTGCTGTGTTCTCTGCACACAGTTTCAGAAACACAGTGCTTACACTTCATCTTAGGTACTGGATGTACAACAGTAGAGAACCAGGCATGGTCCTTCTATGACCTCTTAGCATGTTGTATATACCCCCACACAAATAGTGCTTACCCACACATTAATTTACTATGTGTTTATGTATCTGTCTTTCCTAATAGACTCTGGAGTTTCCCAAGGAAAGTACCTTGTCTTTTTATTGATAATACAGACTCTTAACATCCCTAATACAGAATAAGAGTTGGGTGCTCAATAAATGTTGGCTAAATAAATGAACAATTAAACCAGAGAATGAATAAGTGAACAAACAGATGGCCCTGACACACAGCACAAGTTTTAATTTGCCGGTATTGAATAAGGACTTGATTATGAGAAAGTGACCCTCTTTCCTATCTTAGATGTGCCTCTTGGCTGGAAAATAGTCCAGCTGACACAGGCTCACTGACTGGCACCCAAAGTTCTTGTTATTTACTACAGCATTTGTCTAGACTCCAGAGGGTATTTCACAGGTTTGAATGTTGTTCCAGAAATTAAAAAAAAAAAAAAAATTCTGGCCTCTATTCTTGCTCTGCAAATAGGTTAATTTGTACCATTTTTCTAGATTCCATATATATGATATTTGTTTTTCTCTTTCTGATTTACTGATGCAGATATAGAGAATGGACATGTGGATACAGGGGGAAGAAGAGATTGGAAGGAACTAAGAGAATAGTATTGACATATACAGACTAGCATGTGTAAAATAGCTAGCTAGTGGGAACCTGCTGTACAACGCAGGTTGCTCAGCTTGGTGCTCTATGATGACCTAGAGGGGCAGGACAGGGCAGGGTGGTGAGAGAGAGGCTCAAGAGGGAGGGGATAAATGTATACATGTAACTGATTCACTTCATTCTACAGCAAGATCTAACACAACATTGTAAAGCAATTACACTCCAATTAAAAAAAGGAACTTAAATGTATACTTCATTTGGAATGAGTGAATGGACAATATCTTCACTCCTGGAGTTAAAACTTCTACCTATGGACTGATGACTCCCATGGTTTCCAATTATCCTTGTCTTAAAGTAAACTCTCTGTAATTCTCCCTCCCAAACCTGATTTTCTCCTTTTATATCACCTAAGTGAACTGATTCTATTTCTTTCATTGGCAAACCCTGCAAATCATAATTCAGTTTTTAGACACAATTCAGCCGTTTTTCAGCAAATTACAATTTGATCACTAATAAACAGATTAAGTTTTTTCATGAAAGAAAATTCTGGGCCTTTCCTGAGTGGAGGACTGAGAGAGGAAGATGCCATCAGATTGGCGGTGAGAAGATAATCCAAGCCCTGTTACTTCACCTTGCCTGCAATTGGAAATTGAATCTTTGTCTTCTGAATGTGGACTTGATATTTAAAAACAGCCCAAAGAGAGTGCCCTGCAACTTATTAGAAGATGGAGGACTTTGGACATTTTGGATTGAGCTGAGAAATGAGTTGAGCCCATCTGGACTTCTGACCTCCAGAGCCTTGAGAAGTTACTAAATGGGTCATCTCTATCTCATCCCTCCCCCTTCTCTTCTTTACTTAACTCTGAATCTCTTTGGGTGTTCCAGGCTGTGGAGAACACTTACAGAACTGATCATTGGCTAGATTGATCTCTCTCCTTTTGACTCTCCCCCTCTCCCCCTGGTCACCTCTATCTCCTTCCCTCTTCTCTTCTCTGTGGAGCTCTGTGAACCTCTCTGAGTGTTCCAGACTGAGGAGAGCAAATTACTGAGGGAA
>SJYX01007535.1:134785-221780 GCA_006410675.1 Oreotragus oreotragus
TGAACCCACCTGCACCCCCAACCACTGGAAGTGCACTGTCTTAACCACTGAACTGCCGGGGAAGTCCCTACCCTTAGCTTTTTCTTTCAGAGAGAGCCTTGTCACTTTTCTTAAAAAGAGCAGGGACTGTCCAATGGGAAAAATTGGATGAACTACATCCTTAGGAATGAAAATAGCCTGCTTGGATCAGGTAGAAATGGTATAAGAAGGTACTATGACTCCAAGAACCATGTGAACATTATGGAAACTTTAACTTTCTTATATTGATATAATCTGTCTATACAGCGATTAACAATAAAACCTTAAAAGCACATGAGCTGATAATTCAGTTGAGCCAGAAAAACTGGTAATCTAAGGAGATCTTTTCTCTTCCTCAGTTTCGGGAAACAAGAACCCAATGAAATGCTGTATATAGCAAGTACAAAGAATAGAAAGAGAGAGTGAATCTCTGGAGAAGAAGTGGCTCAGAAGAGGCCTAGAAGCTGTCCAGGGATTAACAAGTGACCTTGGAGGCTTAACTAATAAGAGGCCCTCAAGCTTTTCCAAAACAAGCAACTAAAAGGGGAATACTTAATTGAATTGTTCTGAACTTCTTAGTTTGAAAAAATTGGAATGTGATTATGAAAAAATTCTTTATGAAATTTTTTGTTTGTATTTTTGGCAGTGTTGCTTCTGTCATGGCCAAAATCCAGAAAAAAAAGCACTGAATTACTTGAAGACTCTAGGTTCTCATAAAAAATTCAGTGTCAGTTTGATTCTACAAGCTGCAAAGAGTTGGCTTCTGCTATTGGTTTTAAGTAATGTTAGGTCAGCTTTAGCCTGCATCTGGCCAGGGAAATGCTCATAATGATAACAAGGAAGTTTTGGGCTGTTTCTGAAGATCTTAAAGGAAAGAGTAGGCAGACATCTGCTCATGATGCTTTCAGCATTCACGTCTACTTAGGATAGTCTGGACCCTTTTTATTATCCTTAAAGCTAGAAAGAAAAGGAATGGTAGTTAAGGAGATTTCTTTAAAAACATCATGTCTCTGTGTTTTTCATATTTTATAATTCATTTAATTAAAAAATGTTTTCATTATGTTTGCTTTTGTGGTTTTTTTTTAATTGGAGTACAGTTGACTTACCATTTTGTGTTAGTTTCAGGTGTACAGCAAAATGAGTCAGTTATACATACATATGTCACTATTTTTTCAGATTATTTTCCCTTATAGGTTATTATAAAATATTGAGTACAGTTCCCTGTGCTATACAGTAGGTCCTCATTGGTTATCTATTTTAAATATAGTAGTATATATATGTTAACATCCAAACTCCTTATTTATCCCTCCCCATCTCCTTCTCCTATGGTAACTATGTTTGATTTCTATGTTGTGTGTTTTTAAAATGATTTTATATATTTATATATATATACACACATATATAACACACACACATATATACCACCACAATAAAAAGGATCATAAAGAAAACCAGCTATAGTATATTTATATCAAAATTTTTTCATACTGTAACTACAACAAACTGTCAATTTTTAAAAAACATAACAAACGTCACCACAGCTATTTGATCTTTTTAATTAATCGGCAGTTGAGTGAGGGGGTTGTGTGTGTGTGCGTGGTGAAGAAGACAATGCTATGGGTTATATGTCACTAGTGTCTTAAATGGAAATAGCGAAATGAACTGGGCAAAATATTCTATTGAACAATTGCTTCTGCTTCCAATTATCATGCCTTCTACTTGCTTGTGTTCCTGGCCAGGCATTTATATAAAATTATACTGTTCACTCATTTTAGTCTTTCTCATCTCATTTGTCTTCTGGCCAGGAGTCACCTCCACTGTCCATCTCGCTTTTTTAAAAGAAAAAATTATTGAAGTACAGTTGATTTACAATGTGTTAATTTCAAGCATACAGCAAAGTGAACCAGTTATACACATATCCACTCCTTTTTTAAAAGATTCTTTTCCCATATAGATTATTACAGAGTATTAATAGAATTCTCTGCGCTATACAGTAGGTCCTTATTAGTTATCTTATATATAGTCATGTGTATATGTTAATCCCCAAATCCTAATTTATTTCTCCACTTCTGTTTTGCCTTTGTTAACTATAAGTTTGCTTTCAACATCTATGACTTTATTTCTGCTTTGTAAATAAGTTCATTTGTACTATTTGGATAAAGAGGATGTGGTACATATACACAGTGAATATTACTTTACCATAAAAAAGAATGAAATGATGCCATTTGCAGCAACATGGATGGACCTAGAGATTACCAAATTAAATAAAGTAAGTCAGACGGAGAAAGACAAATATTGTATGATATTGCTTATGTGTGGACTCCACTGTCCATTTTTGGGGGCATCTCAGTATTGCCAGACTAAGACCTAACACACTCTGGACCATGTTCCCTGTAAGAGCAAGCTCTCCAACCTCAGTTGAACCCCCTCTGCTACAACAACGTGGTCTTCAAAAGTTTTCTATATCCTCAATTTGTGTCTTTCTCAATTTGTATCCGTTTTTAAGAACAGAGTTTATGTCCTTTCCCTCTTTCAAGATCCCTTCTCTTCTTGTCACCCAATGTTGGCTTTGGGACCTGTGGCATCAAGAATATTCTTACCTGCAAATGACATCAAGTTCGCCCTCCAGATCAAACTCATCTCTCAGGGCTCTCTTATTTAAACAAACAAAGCAAAACAAAGCAACACATCTTCCCACCCTTCTGTGGCTCTACAAATGATGGAGTGTCTCTGTTAACACTTTATAAGAACAGACCTATAGATTCCATTTCTTTATTAATATGCTTTATGTATGCCATCGATTTCATTCCTGATACACTAGAGTAACTACTTCTGGCCTGGAGAAGTCCATGGACAGAGGAGCCTGGGGTCGCAAAGAATTGGACACGACTGACTGACTTTCACTTTCACTTTTCTCTCAATCCTCTCAGTGTTCACACTTTTGATAATGACATTGACCATTCGCCTAGAAGACCAGCACTCATTTTGCATTCAACAAATATCTACTGTATGCTTAACATATATACAAGTTCTAGGCACTGGGGATGAAGGAGTGGACAAGGTAAATGAGGCTCTATCTATGCTTAAGGAATTTACATTCCAGAGTAGGGGAACAGAACACATAAATAAGTACTCAAATAAGATAGGGACTTCCCTGGTGGTCCAGTGGTTAAAAGTCCATCAGCCAATGCAGGGGACATGGGTTTGAGCCCTGGTTGGGGAACTAAGATCCCACATTCCTAAGGGCAACTAAGCTCACACACCACAACTAGTGAAGCCCACACTCTGTAAAACAGAGCTTGCACAGTCAAAAAAAAAACAACAAAAAAAGCTAAATATGATTGATTGACTATTGTGAGGATTGGGGCCAAGCAATGGGACAACTATATTAGATAAAGCAGTCAAGGAGACCTCTTTGAAGAGGTGGCATTTGAGCAAAGATCAGAATAAGGAAGATGCCAATCATGCGAACATCAAAAAAAATAACATCTTTAAGAAAGCGATTCAGAAGCACCAGAGCTCTAAACATGCACGTAAAACATTCCTTTACTCCCACTACAACTCATCACTCTAATTAAATCACTTGGAAAGTCTTACAGAGTGACTTTAATTTTGATCTCTCATATCTATTTTCTCCTGTTTCAGCCTCATTACTTCTTGCTCTCCACTTGTTTCCTGTTCCAGTGCATCCCTCACATCATTATAGAATTAAACTTCCCAAAGTGGAACTCAACAATATCCTACTCTCATTCCACAACTTCTGGTGACCTTCCATTAGTCACTGAAGGAAAATAAACTTGGAAGCTTAATATTCAAATCTCTTCATGGTATAACCTCAAAATAGCTTTCAATTCTTCTCTTCCATACTGCTAAGCACAATCCTATTTAAATTTGTGTTCAGAACACACCCTCAATATTCCTGTCTCCAAAGTTGCCTGTTATGTCTCCTCCACTTGGACTGGCTATCATCCCCTCCCACCTAGTCTGGGCCAATCACAGCCTTACTAGGCTTCTCAGTCCTACGTCAAATCACCTCCTTCTGGAAGGTCCTTCAGATTTCTCTCTGCTTTTAACCCACAAGAACGTAATCCCTTTCTTCCTACATTTGTCAGCGTCTGTCTTCTCTTGCTACATGCCTTACCATAACACAGATGTTTTAAGACAGCAACCACATGCTATTGATCTTTGTAGTAGTTCAGTGATCACATACAGTTGGTATTGAACAGTATTTGCTAAACGAATGAATTTATCAAATCTGAGTTTGATTAACTGATATTTATTTCATGATTCCCAAGTGGTTTCCCTTTTCTCATCTATTGCTTTCAAGAGAACTAGATGTGAAGCCAGAAAGCAGAAAGGAAACACAGTTCTTATTTTTAAATAGTGTAGTTAGTTTCAATCTGACCAAGTGATTAAAAGTTTGTCTTGAGGAACGTTAAAAATACCTTTTTTTTTTTTTGATGTATATAATCCATATACCATGAAATAAATAACTCTTGGTAATATACTAATTAGTTGATATCTGCTCAGGATACATGAGACTGCTTAGCATTATTCAGGGCTTAAAAAATACATTATCACAATCTTAGAAGGTTAATGCTTACCACATTACTGCATGTTCTATATCGGATATTTCTTCCCTCACAGCTCCTGGGGGAAGGGAAAAAAACAACAACTCATTACCACCAACGAAAGGCCCCACATTTCAGTGGTTCTCTTAGAAAATCAATTTCCTCTTTAATACCAGTTTATACTCTTCATTTATATTCTTATGAGCCTCTGTTTTCTTTAGAGTATGCCCTTGTAGGAGTTACTATCAGATACTAAACAGAGCAGATCTAAAGAAGCTCAATATGCAAATTGACTTCTCCATTAGACTTGAAACTAAGCATTAATTTTGCTTCAAAAGTTGTCAAAATAAGTATAGCAAGTTCCCTAAATATGAACCTTCAAGTTGAACATGTGCAAAGATGTGAACGTGAGTTCACACAGCCAGTCATGTAAGTTAGCTCATGAGTCTGGTGCACATTGCCACATGTGTGAATCCTTTACAAGTGGTTGTGGTTTTGCGTACTTAACTGTATGGTACTGTATAGAGTACAGTACCACAGTATCTTTATTTCAAGCCCAGGATGTCAGGAAGCATAAAAACAGCAGAGATGTAGCTGGTACTGCCAAGAAGCACCAGGAATTGGAGGCCCAGAGAAAGGATAAAGAGAAACAAGAGGAACAAGAAGTAATTGAAGAACCAGAAGAGAGTCATGATGGAGTAAATGGCAAAGGGATTTTCTTTATTTGAGGAGGCACTGTTAGTCTTTTGAGGCACAGGACTGGAACATAGAATGATATACAAAGGTTGCAGCAGCCATTCAGAATGCAATCCAGTGCTACTGTGTCATCTATGATGAGAGAAAAAGACCTAGTGTCCAGACATCACTGGATTCTTCTTTCAAGAGGACAGATAGAACTGAATCCAGCAAAGAACCAGAACTTGTGCCACCAATGTCAGGCGTGACTGCAATTGCAGCTTTCCCTCCGGCTCCTATTACTGACGACCCTTCAGCTCTCCTGTCTCCCACCTCTTCTCCCTCCTCCAGTCAGTAACTCTCCTTGCCTGTTCAGTAGATGCCAGGCCCTTTATGCTACCTGTGGTATTGTACTATTGTATTTTTCAAGGTACTGCACTGGAAGATTAGAAACTTTTTATTTCTTGTGTTTTTTTGTGTGNTCTCCCACCTCTTCTCCCTCCTCCAGTCAGTAACTCTCCTTGCCTGTTCAGTAGATGCCAGGCCCTGTATGCTACCTGTGGTATTGTACTATTGTATTTTTCAAGGTACTGCACTGGAAGATTAGAAACTTTTTATTTCTTGTGTTTTTTTGTGTGTGTGTATTGTGTGTGTGTATTATGTGTGTGCAAAGTATTATAAACCTATTATTGTATAGTACTATATAGTGAGTTGTGTTAGTTGGGCACTTAAGCTAACTTTGTTTGGCTTATGAACAAATTGGATTCATGAACGTGCTCTCGGAACAGAGCTTACTTATATGTAGGGGACTTACTGTACTTATTTGTTGCCGTTTAGTCACTAAGTTGTGTCTAACTCTTTGCGCCACCAAGGACTGTAGCCTGCCAGGCTCCTCTGTCCAAACGATTTCCCAGGCAAAAACACAGTGGGTTGCTATTTCCAACCCAGGGATCGAACCCATATCTCCTGCATTGACAGGTAAATTCTTTACCAATGAGCCACTAGGGAAGTCCACTGTATTTACAGTGAGTTTGTATTTAATCTAATTTTAATGTAAGACTTCCTGAAAAATATTAATGTTAATTATTTCTTAATATCTCAATTATTTCTGATACAAAATTAATGACAAATTTCATGAATATGATAGATCTCAAATCTTGATATGATAAAACATTCAATGTATTTCTTAAAATTACACATTTAAGGGTATAAAAAGTCATAATTCTTAAAGCAAGTTTCAGTGCTAAAGTACATGCTCATTGTAGAGGTTTTAGAAAAGAAAGATGACCCCAAAGAAAAACATCCTATACTTCCATAGTTGTCTCATGTAAAGATAATTACTGTTATTTTGATATATTAATTTCTTTCCAGTTCAGAGGAAATAACAGTACTTCTACAATTTTATAGCCTGCTTTGTTTCCACTTAAATTTTTTGAAGCTATTTCTCACACTACTAAGTAACTTAAAAAACATCATTTTGAGAGCTACATACTATTCCATCAAATGGTGTAACTTGTGAAATCATTCTTTCATTTCTTGTTAAGTAATTTCCAGCATAGAGGTTGATAAATGATAGTGTGATAAATCATGTCCATGTATGTTTTATCCAAGTTTCTGCCTATGTCTTTAGAAAAGATAAGTTTCTAAAAGTGGAATTATGACACTAAAAGAAATGAACTTTAATAAGGCTCTTGATAAATATAGCCAAATTGTATTCCATGAAGGCGTACTACTACATACTCTCACCAGCAATACAAGGGAGTTTCCGTTTTACTGAACTCTTATGAACAGAAACAATCAATTTTTGATGAACCTTCAGAACAGCAGTAATCTGCTCTTTTCAAAATAAGTCACACTTAAAAATAAAAGTAAAATATAATATGAAATTCTGAGAGAATGATTATACTAATAATAAATAACTATGGAATTCCAGGTACATTTCTGAGGTTGTTTTGTACATTAGAACCCTAGGAGACAGGGTACTATCATCAGATCCGTTTTATGGATGACATCATGGAAGCTTAGGGAGCTTAAGTAATTTGCCAAAATCACACAACTAGTAAATAGTAGAGCTGAGATTTGAAACTGAGCCATTCAGAGCTTACACACATAACTGATGCTTCACTGTCCCAATTTACTTGTTTGTTCAGCACACATCTACTGAACTTCTATTATGAGGTGGGCAATGTATTTACTTCTGGGAATACAAAGAGGGATGAGTATGACTTAGTCTACACTGTTAAGAAAATTATTCATACAATTCTGACTTGGTGTAAGAAATGCTAGATAGTATTCGTGTTAGGTCTTCAGAACACTATAGAAAAGAAAATGTCATCTGAAAATATGATTGCTGTTGTTCAGTTGCTCAGTTGTGTCTGACTCTTTGCAACCCCATGGACTGCAGCATGCCAGGCTTCCCTGTCCTTCACCATCTCCCAGAGTCTGTTCAAACTCGTGTCCATTGAGTCAGTGATGCCATCCAATCATCTCAATCTGTGTAGTCCCCTTTTCCTCCTGCATTCTATCTTTCCCAGCATCATGGTCTTTTCCAATAAGTCAGCTCTTTTAAACAGGGGGCCAAAGTACTGGAGCTTCAGCTTCAGCATCAGTCGTTCCAATGAATATTCAAGGTTGATTTCCTTTAGGATTGACTGGTTTGATCTCCTTGCTGTGCAAGGAATTCACAAGAGTCTTCTCCAGCACCATAGTTTGAAAGCATCAACTCTTAGGCACTCAGCCTTTGGGTAAAATACAATTACCCAAACTGTATACCCAAGGCTGGCCAGAATCATAGAAAAAAGGAGAATGGAAGAGATACTAGGTTGTCAGTGCCCTGCCCAACAATGGCCCAGGCTAATGTCCAATGATCCTCTTGATCCCCTTAGCTAGGTTGTTGCCATCACAGTACAGATGCCTCATACCAACCTACCTGATGCCCGTGAGTTTTTTGCTTATTCCAGAAACACCCCTCATTATAATACTATGTTGATCAAGCCGTTTGCCAAGAGCAGTCTTTTTATATGACTGCTAAGAGGCAGATGGGCTGGATATGTGGCGATGGGTATGGTTCATGTTAAGGACATGTAAGTAAATAAATCATTTTTGTTTTAAGTGAATAAATTAGCATTTTAATTAAATATTAATCTCACAGGCCAAGTCACTGTGAGTCTACCTCCAAGAGAAGGATCTGTTCTTTGTGTGATTGCTAAAAATATATCAGGTTTCTGAGTTTAAAAAGATGAGAGCTAGGCTACAGCTTATGATAAATTTTACATGATAATTAATTCTGTGACCTGGAGGTCTTTGGTAGCATACTATGTAGACATCAGTATTGGCTGAATGTGGTATGTTTCTTGATTTTGAAATTCCTGGAGTATATGTGACATAGTGTAGTGGTCAAAAGTAACCACTTTGAAAGCAGAGTCTCCTTTCTGAAACCCTGCCCCTATTCCTTAGTTTCTATACCTCAGTTCTATCATCTGTAAAATGGAATAATAATACTTATCTCTTGGGATTATTATGAGAAATAACCGAGTTAATATTTGTGAAGCAGTTCAAACAGTGCTTCACATATAGAAGCATTATGTAGACATTTAACAAATTAATTGTGTAAAAGATGTAAAAATATAATAGATATTAAAAGAGATGAAGGATATGTGGAAAAGAAACCAAAGGCAAACATGCAGAGGAATGAAAAGATATGGTGTGTTTCTACATTTTCAAGCAGTTATGGAGTTTTGGGTGTATACAGGGAATTGCAGGAGATAAAAAATGCCTTCTAGCCATGAACTTTGCAGTAGGTAAAGGGGACCCACTGAGGCAGTTAAACCAAAGGAGATTCAATGATGATTTCTTGCTTGTGAACTCTGGCATTAATCATAAAGACTTTAAAATGCTATGTTTTTCACCCTCCTTTTATTTTCCTAGCCTTATCTCCCTGAAAGGAATAATGGAAACACATCTGAACTAGGAGTTTGATGATATGTGTCATAGATTTTGTGCTTTCCTTTACATAAGTCTTTCAGCCCCTCAGATTTTGTTTCCTCATCTGTCAGCTGGATATCACTGGATCTGGAAATGGCCCTGCCTAAAGTTGTGATGCTTTTGAACTGTGGTGTTGGAGAAGACTCTTGAGAGTCCTTTGGACTGCAAGGAGATCCAACCAGTCCATTCTGAAGGAGATTAACCCTGGGATTTCTTTGGAAGGAATGATGCTAAAGCTGAAACTCCAGTACTTTGGCCATGTCATGTGAAGAGTTGACTCATTGGAAAAGACTCTGATGCTGGGAGGGATTGGGGGCAGGAGGACAGCGGACAACAGAGGATGAGATGGCTGGATGGCATCACAGACTCGATGGACATGAGTCTGAGTGAACTCCAGGAGTTGGTGATGGACAGGGAGGCCTGGCGTGCTGCGATTCATGGGGTCACAAAGAGTTGGACATGACTGAGCGACTGAACGGAACTAATAATTATTTGCAAATAATTTAATTCTGCTGCTAAATTAAGTCTTCCTTTTACTATATTGTATTACTTTTTGAGTGAGAGATTATTTGAGTGAAATATGGTATTAAACCCTGGAGAAGAAAATGGCAACCCACTCGATTATTTTTGCCTGGGAAATCCCATGGACAGAGGAGCCTGGTGGGCTACATATCACTGGGTCGCAAACAGTCGGACACGACTGAGATACTAAACAATGATATTGAAGCAGTAATATTTGAGTTTGGAAAAGTCTTTATTATTAGAAGACATTACCAAGTTGTGGACAATAATATTAATACTAACCTCTACTATATGTATATTGAGTGCTATAAATATCTGGTTCAGTATTAGGGATTCTTGCACATTATCTCTACCTCTTCCATCAACTGGAAGGTTTTATCACTCCCACTTAACAGGTGAGAAAAGTGAGGCTGAGAAAGGCTAGGTGGCTAAAAACCATATACATAAAAAGAGAGAACTAGGGATTGGAATTCCGGTTTGCCTAAAGCCAAAGTATATAAAACAACAATACAAAAGGAACCAGATATACTTAAGATGTGTCAGATACTAATAGTAGATCAAATCTGGGAGGCTGAGCTGAGGAGTTCACTGCATCTTAGTTTCCACATCAGTGTATCACCTGCTTCTCAATTCTGAGAAATCCAGTGAGTAAATGACATCTAGATACACTCTGTAGATCTGGAACATCTCTAAGAGAACCACACTCCTCAATAAAATTTAGTGTGAAAGAACTTCAGTGAAAAAAAACTTGCAGTTTTTAAAAGTTCAAGTTTAATAAATTTGAATACAAATTTTACTTAACAAAGTGACTATTTCACCACAAGGATTTTCATTTTTGCCAAGCATGAATTTCTTCATCCAAGGCATTTATCTGGGCACAAAAGCCTCATGTGAGAATTATGCAGTAAAAAATATTTCTTCCCTTTTAAAACTTCTTTAAAAAATAGTCTGTTAATATAAAACAGCTGAATGATTTTCTTCACATTTTAACAAAACAAAATTCACCTCTGGAAAGGAAAACAAGCATTAGAAATTTCAGTCCAAAATGGTTTCCGAGGAAAGTTATAGGCCATCAATAACAAATGATTTAAGTAAATGCGCCTGCTCAATGCAAACTATGAAATAGTTACAGGACTGTACTTAGTGAGTTAAGTATTGGACCAATTAATGAATCAGAAACTTTCAAGTATAAAAGAACAAAATATAAGAAATATATATATTGAAACCAAATTTGAACAGAGATTTCCTTATTGATATCAGCACTTCACTCCTAACCAGTCATTTATTAATTTTGACTTAAGTTCCTTTTCTCAATTACAAGCTATTATTTTTGAATTATTCAAACTTTAATTCACTTATAATGAGATTAGCATGGGCTTGAAGAATACTTTATTGGTTTCCAATTAACACATAACAAACCATCCAAACTCTTCCAATACTTAAAATCCTGATGTTATCCTAGTTTCAATTACCATAATTTAACAATCTTAGAAGAGACGACTTGTTATAGAAAATTAAAAAGCTCCCTTTCTAGGCTTTAGCCATCTGTTGGCTTTTTTGTCCCTGCTTACTTGAGTCTTTAAAAGAGGAAGGTATATTTGATTTATCTCTCATTAAGAATTTTTAAAATCTGATAAAATACATTGATTTAAATTACAAATTTTTCTCATCTCTTCTCTAAGCAAACAGATTCTTCTGGTGAAATAACCAGACTCATCCCTGGTGTTAGTGTATCATTTCAAGAAAATCTGGTAATTATGTACTGCCAATACCAGAGTTCTTAAGGACAATAACACTTACATTAGGCTCGTGAAGCTTTGCCTTTGATTACCTAAAACCAAAGAGTGCCGTTAAGTAAGAACAGGTTACTGTATTTCTCTGAGTACTTCCTGCCTTTCAAATATGGACTCATGGGCAAAGAATTTCAAAATCAGAGTGTTCATCTGCTTATCTCTCTCTCTTTTCTAATCATCCAAAAGGAAACTATCTGCTCTTTACAAGAGAACAGGCCTAAAACCACATCAGCAACTCACACCAGGAAGACTCTGTGACCTTTAGACTGTGGGTCTGAAAATGACCATGATTTGGACAAGACCAACAGTTTGAGAGCCCCAGGCAGGGCTTCATGGAGTACTAGAGTACTGCTTTCCTCCTTCACTTCAAGTTAAACTTTCAGTGTCTATGGGAGCCAGAGAGCAGGAGGGGGTCCCCTAGGAGCCAGTTAAAATACTTCTCCATTTCTGGGGCTTTTTACAAAGACCTCAAGAGGAATAACAAATTCTGAGAATACCCAAGAGAACCAAGTGCAAATGCACTGTTGGGCTGCTTTTCACGTTCCATAGACACATTATCATAAGAGTTTCTTTTGGGAATCGACACTTGATACTTGACCATTAAAAAAGAAGTTATATGAACCTGTGGACACTGTGTGTAATGCTATCCTCAGATGCTCACTATTCTAATGCATGGGTCAAGCTGGATGCAGAAAACCTAGGGACTAGAGCTGGAGGTGCATGCACCGCAGATGGTTAGCAGTGGTCTTGCTTTGCACGAGGGAGAAAAGGAGTTAGAAGACATGTCATCCCTGTGACTCTCCTAAGTCTCAAGTTCTCATTTTCCCCTTAGATCTCTCTGTCTCACTCTTGTGCTTAAAAAGGTCATTCTTTAATGTTCTGTGTTTTATTCTATGTTTAAAACAGAATATCTTTCATGAGAATCAAAATGAGCCTTGTTTATGTAGAAACTTAATTTGTGTGACACTTGGTCCAAATAGGAGTCAATCCACCACTGTCCTTTCTTCAAAAAGGATCTATATAAAAGCAGAGAGTAGAATGGGGGTTACCAGGATCCTGGAGGTGGAGAAGTTGGAGAGATGTCTTTTAAGGGAATGAACTTGCAACTAGTAGATAGATGAGTCCTGGAGATCTAAAGAACGGCTTAGTAAATACAAACAAGACTGCATTATAAACTGCAGAACTGCTGACAGACTAGATCTTAATTGTTTCCACTATAAAAAAGCAACAATAATTTATGTGACATGAGAGAAAACATTAACAGTCATACTGCAATGTATATATGGATTAAATCAACCTGCATGCCTTAAATTTGTACAACATTTTATGTCAATTATACCCCAATGAAAAGTATCTATAGATGACTATGCTTATATTGTATATTCATGATGTACTATATCTCTAAATAATAGAAATGTTCTAGTATGCATCTTTAGTGGTTTATCAATATTAATAGATAGAAGTATTTTTAACAAATATTAATGTTTAATGACTCTGAATATGAATCCTCTTCTATGCACCCAACCCCCTCAGCCATGTGCTCCCAG
This sequence comes from Oreotragus oreotragus, assembly GCA_006410675.1. NCBI lineage: Eukaryota > Metazoa > Chordata > Mammalia > Artiodactyla > Bovidae > Oreotragus > Oreotragus oreotragus. Next base: position 147,896 of record SJYX01007535.1, read on the forward strand.
ACAACCACCTATGCCTAAAAATAAGAAATTCACTTACAAAAGTATCCATAACAAATAAATAATGTTTAATCTGGTAACATCTGCCAATGAAAAACTGATCTTAAATATAAAAAAATGTCCTTGACCTTCTTCATAGCAAACGTCAGGTTTTTTTTTTTTTTTCCTCTCATTTAAGGTTAAAGCTCCTTCATCTGACAAAGCCACCAAAATTCTAGGAGTAATGTATTCTCAACACACACACAGCCCCCTGGGGAAAAGGGCCTTTGAAACAAGGAGACAGAGGTCTTTGGTGCTGTGAGACATACAAATGCAAACAGAAGAAACATCTCCCCTATTAAGCACTCAGTTGAAACTCAGTCCCGGAATCTTGCAGAGGGATGTCATTGCTTTGCACTGCCTCCTGCATGTGATATATCACGTAGCTCAAACAGATCAGTGCTAAGGGAGAGATTTTTTTTTTTTTTCTGGCTAGCTAGATATGCAAGCCAAACTATTATGACAACTTGATAAATGCAGCTTTTGAAAATGCTTTCTGTTGTAATAATACAACAAACAACAAGGAGGCATGCAGCCAGGCATCATCCATCAGGTGAGCTGGCTGGGAACAGACGTGGTCCTGGTGTCATACCAGCTCTTCTCCGTCTGCCAGGAACTCTGATGAGGCCTCAAGAACCAAAAGGAGAGTGCACCCCAAAGCTGCATTTTGAAAACAATTTTAAACTGAAGAGGGGGTAATGGAATCTCACCCTGAAAAACAGTGCCATAAATTGAGTCCTCGATGTGAAAGTGTTTCTCTGGCATAGGTAATGTATTTTTGTAACCTTAGTTTTACAATTCAACACTTCTGCTCTATGCTAATCTTTCATTATAAAAACGTTCTGAAGGCTGTGCCAGCTTGGAAACTCTGATTTATGTATACAGAGACAGTTACTATAACTTCATGTGCAGATTGAATTCAATATAAATGGAAACCGTGTAGATTTAGGGAGAACAGTCTAAAATGACATCTCTGGATATTTGCTCTTCTCTTGACTCTAGGGAACTAAAGAAAGTGTCTTTATACTTTTACAGATTCTTGAGCAGCAGCTCAGAGTCTGCAAAGCTGCTCAATTAAAAGTTAGACCCATGAGTATATTACAGACTGAATTTTGGAGTTTGTCCTATGAGTTTTCAATTGGTTTATTCGTTATTATGAGTGTTTGGTATGTTCTAAATTATGACTAGAAAAATAAGTGCCAACTTTTTTCCCCAAACAAGTATGATTTTACATATCTCTGCCTTGTCTTCAAAGGCAGACATGCTACAACAAAGCATCAGGTTCTCACAAATATGGGCTAGCGTTATGAAAGTGAGGAGTGTGCTCATGTAATCAAAAGAGAAGAACGTAAGAACAATGACACTGGAAACCACAGTGATCATGCCCAGCTTCTAAGGAAACCAGAAACTGCTCCAAGTAGACTGCTCAGATAATCTAATGAGACAATATACAACACACCATTTCAAAGTGAAGATGAGCCCCTGGGCAAGATGCTTGTGTTCACAAGCTTTGGTAGAATGCTTTCTGATCCACAGTCACTTCACACATTTATTGAGCATTCAATGGGACCAGTACTAAGCCAGGCATTGTGAAAGGTACAACAATGAGCACTCCCCTGACCCTTCTCAAAGCCATAATTAAGTTGTAAAGAAGTCCATGAGTCCAAATAGAACACATATCAGTACCATGTAGAATCAACAACTAATGGGCATGGTCTGGAAACGAAATATGGAGAAACTGGACAGAGGGACCAACTGATGAGAGACAGAAGTAACTTGTGAAGGTGATGTCTTAGGAGGGGTGTCATTACGGGCCATTTGAGTCCCAAGAGGGTGACGGGAGAAGGGAGAATTCAAGAAACAGCCTTGGCCTATGAGCCACAGCTACTGAAGTCCGTGTTCTAGAGCCTGTGCTCCACAATAACAGGAGCCCCCACCATGAGAAGACCTTGCACCAAAACTAGAGAGAAGCCCTGCTTCCCTGCAACTCACTGCAAGAGAAAGCCCTTGCACAATGGTGAAGACCCAGCACAGCCAAAAATTATTTAATCAATTAATTAAAAAAAAAAAAGCACAGCCTACCCTCCCTACTCCAGCTTCTTAAAGTATGGCAGTAGGTTTCTGGTCCCCACAGTCAATTCAGTCAATTCATTCAGTCTTGACTGAGAGCTTACTGTGTGCAAAACAGGAAGCTATAAAGGAAAGCCAAGATAAAGCCTGTGCCCATGGTGCCGATAGTTTAGCGGAGGACAGGGTCTTATAAATAGCTATAACACAAGTCAAGCTATGTAAGTCACTAGAAACGGTGAAAACAATGCCTTAGAAATACAGCAAAGTGAGGGCCACTGCTGGAAGTAACTTTAAACAACGGAGGGCTTGTGGGCAGGGGCTGTGGGAGGCGTTGTAAGAAGAGGGCTCATCAGGAGAAGAGGCACAGAGTTCGTAGCATGGTTCCCAGTTGAAAGGATCAGGACACAGATCTGCAACCACTCAGGATGCTTGTTACTTTCAGAAAACGATTTTTTAAAAAAATGTACATTTGCCTATTTGTTTTTCTGCTTTGTAGTTTATTTGTGTGATCTCTGAGCCTCAGTGCCCAGTGAGGCATGTCAGCACTCCACAAGCTTTTATTGAAAAATGGAATGAAGGAGGGAGGGAGGGAGAGGGAGGGAAGGAAGAGGGAAAAGAGGGAAGAGAGGAGAGAGGGAAGAGAGGAGAGAGGGAAGAAAGGAAGGAGAGAGGAAGGAAGGAAGGAGAGAGGAAGGAAGGAAGGAGAGAGGAAGGAAGGAAGGTAAGGGATGAAGGTGCAGAACAGAGGGAAATGCTATACGGATAAGTTCAGGTCACAAAGAAATTTTGGTCTCATATTGATCTAATTTTAACCCTGAAACCCAATTAAAATCTTTCTAAAATAAATCAAAGATGAAAAGTTTAAAATGAAATTAAATAGCTACTAAAGGAAAGAAACTTTGGCTCTTTTCTACAGACATGTTTACTTTCACATATTTACTCAAAGTTGTATTCGTCTCTGCAATGCATTTGTCCCCTTGGAGAGAGGGCAAGGGGTGGGGGCCCAGGGACTGCTGCCTTTGGCTTGAGATCCACCAGCAGGAAGGACATGCACTTTATAATACATACACACATGCCATAAGGTTTGCAAATGATCTTACACTTGCTCAGTAGCCAAGAGAGGCAAAGAATGAGAATAAAAACAAATGTGTTTTAGCAACATCAAGCCCAACTTTTCCATCTTCCCCAGGAGGAAAATGTACATTATGAAACTCTAGGACTCTCACAACCTCACCCCATACAACCCTGGAGCTGGGAATTTATGAATTATTTTGGCTAGAGACAAAAGTTCTTCAGTCCACCCATATCACCCAGATGTCTGATGCAAAATGAGAGCCTGGAGAATCACAACATTTTTCTTTAAAACTATTCTTATTCAGAGCAGTTTTTACTCCTCTTCGTGTCTTACAGCAAAATGGGTCACATATTTGATGTGGAGTTGAAAGGCACCTTAGACATTCTTTTAATATAAATATGTATTGAACATCCAATCTGTTCCAAGCACTGTCCACGTGACATCATAGTGTGTGTGTGCTAAGTCCCTTCAGTCATGTCTGACTCTGTGCAACCCCATGGACTGTAGCCTGCCAGGCTCCTCTGTCCTTGAGATTCTCTAGGCAAGAATACTCGAGTGGGTTGCTGTGCCCTCCTCCAGGGGATCTTCCTGACCCAGGTCTCTTAGATCTACCTGCATTGGCAGGCAGGTTCTTTACCACCAGTGTCCTGGGAAGCTCAAGACATCATAGATGACCCACTAAATCCCACATCCAGTGTCATACAGCTAGAAAAAAGTAGTAGTTTGATAAAAGAATAAAAAGGATAATCAGAAAATAGGATAAAGTTTCTAACAGAGACAATGAAATACATTGTTTTGTTTTTTTAAGATCCAGGTTCCCAAATAGTTGACTGCTTCCCATAGGAAAGTATCTCTTATCTTGACTAGTAAGTCCCACTCCAAAGGCAAAGTAGAGGCTGGCCCTTAAGCTATTTGAACTTGGCATACGTAGTTATGGGCTTTGGCTGATGATCACACATGAATATGATGCTATCTATTGTTCTATACTTATTTTTTCTGTCTCGAGGTAAATAACTCATTCCCAAGTGTATGCAACTCTGATCTCTCTCTGTTTTTCTTTTGCTCTTAATATCTGGTATCCCTTTTTCTTTAAATCTCTCTCACAAACACATAAACACACACACACATATACACACACATCCTTTCTTTCCTCTGCTCCCCATCCCCAAGACTCAGTGGTTGAAATGGAGCAAAACATAGAAACTCCCCTTTTCTGTTGTACAAACTGGGCTCAAACAGAGGAAACAGAATTAAGGAAGTCTTTGGTAGGGGGCAGGGATAATGACAAATGCTGAATTGAAGATGGAAAGTTAAACTCTATGGTTGAGAAATTTAATGAGCCTATATGCACGGCGGGAACAGAGACAAAGAAGTAGTGAACGAACCTGTCAACATGGGTGGGGGAAGGAGAGGGTGGGACTAATTGAGAGAGTAGCAATGACATATATTCGCTGCTGCTGCTGCTGCTAAGTTGCCTCAGTCGTGTTCGACTCTGTGCGACCCCATAGCCAGCAGCCACCAGGCTCCCCCGTCCCTGGGATTCTCCAGGCAAGAACGCTGGAGTGGGTTGCCATTTCCTTCTCCAATGCATGAAAGTGAAAAGTGAAAGTGAAGTCGCTCAGTCATGTCTGACTCTGTGCGACCCCATAGACGGCACCCCACCAGGCTCCTCCATCCATGATATTTTCCAGGCAAGAACACTGGAGTGGGATGCCATTGCCTTCTCCAGACATATATGCACTGCCATGTATCAAATAGATAGCTAGTGGGAAGCAGATGTATTAACACAGGGAGCTCAGCTCAGCGCTCTGTGACTAGAGGGGTGAGATGTGGTTGGGTAGGAGGCAGACACAAGATGGAGGGGATATATGTATACTTAGAGCTGATTCATGTTGTTGGACAGCAGAAACTAATACAACACTGCAAAGCAATTATACTCCAATTAAAAATAAATTTTAAAAATTTGCTGAAAGAAACTTTAATGAAATTGAGTTTGGAAAGTTGATCTCAAGAGAATTTGCATAAATCACGCCAGTTACTAGGCATTAACTTAGTTATTCACTAACAACCTGGAGGCTCAAACAGTCATATCCCTAGGCTTGATAATGGAATGGAAAAATTTTTGAGAAAATACTAAGTCTATTCACCACTCTGGGCAAGGCTGATATTGAGTGGGTGGTGGTTTTAGTTGCTAAGTAGTGTCTGATTCTTTTGCAGCCCTGCCAGGCTGCTCTGTCCATGGGTTTTACCCAGGCAAGAATACTGGAGTGGGTTACCATTTCCTTCTCCAGGGGATCTTCCTAACCCAGGAATTGAACTTGTGTCTCCTGCACTGCAGGCAGATTCTTTACCGCTGAACCACCACAGAAGCTCTCTTGATTTTGAATAATACCAGACAATTGGAGAACTACTCAGAAAGGTTATCGCCATGGCTCACAGGAGTACTGTGGCAAACCATTACTTTTATATCCTGACATGCTGGTGTCTATGACTTTTCTTCCCACATTGCAGATTAAGTCATTTCATAAAAACCTGACTGAGAAATGTTAAACATAAATAAATCTCTTTACCAGAAGATATATTCTTTTTTTCATTACTCCAGCCTCTAAATTCTTAGATTGCTGGAGACAAATGTCATCGTTTCACTCTCATGCCATCCAGTAGAGCAACAGTTCTAAAGTTCTAACAGTGGATGCACATTAAAGTTATTAGGAGAGCTTTTACAAAATTACTGATAGTACAGCTCCAACCCCAGAGATTCTACTTTAATTGGTCTTTGGTAGAGCCCTGATATTTGTATCATTTATAAAGCTTTCCAGGTGACTCTACAGTACAGCTGGGTTAAGAACCACTGCTACAGATTACTGTCGCTTAGTTGCTAAGTGGGGTCTGACTTTCTCCATTTCATGGACTGTGGCCTGCCAGGCTTCTTCATCCATGGGATTTCCCAGGCTAGAATACTGGAGTGGGTTGCCATTTCCTTCTCCATGAGATCTTCCTGATCCAGGAATCGAACCCATGTTTCCTGCATTGGCAGGCAGATTCTTTACCACTGAGCCACCCAGAAATCCCACAGAGTATTACCTATTTACAGACCTAGGAGAAATTCTCTTAGCTCTTAAAATACATTGCAACTATAATCAGTAGAAACTCAATATTATGATAAATTCTCAATAGCAAATGCCTGTTCCTTGAACTTTATATCCTAAGTTATACCTAGGAACTTGTCTAATACATAGTAGATGTTCAACAAATATTAACTGAATGCATAAAAACAGATTCAGTCTTAAAGGTCATATGTTTCTATGAATTTATTCATTTTTTCTAGGTTTTCCTATTTTTTGGCACATAATGGTTCATAACAGTCCTTATCAGCCTTTTAATTTCTGAAGCATACATCATAATGTTACCTCTTTCATTTCTGGTTTTATTTATTTGCATCTTCTTTCTTTTTTTCTCCTCAGGCTAGCTAATGTTTTGTCAATTTCATCTTTTCAAAAACCAAATTTTCTGTTTGGTTGATCTTTTCTATTTTTTTCTATACTCTATTTGATTTATTTTTGCCCTAGTTCTTATTATTTCTTTCCTCTGCTAAAATGTGGGCTTAGTTTGTTCTCCTTTTTCTAGTTCAGACCAATAGCAAACAAAAATGTTGAAGGAGTAATCTAAAACCTCATGACAAACAAAAGTCCAGGACCAGGTGATTTCACAGGTGAATTCTAAAAAACATTTTACAAATAATTAATGCAGTTTTTCTTAAATTCTTCCAAAAAAAAACCAGAAGGAATACTTTCAAACTCAAAACCTGAACAAGAAAAAGCTGGAGGCATCACACTTCCTGGTTTCAAACTATATTACAAAGTTATAGGAATCAATATAGTATGGAACTGGAACAAAAACAGGCATATAGACCAATGGAACAGAATAAAGAGTCTGGAAACATACCTGTGCCTATACAGTCAACTAATCTTTGACAAGGTGCCAAAAACACAATGGGGAATAGGTAGTCTCTTCAATAAATGGTATTTATTTAAATGGTATAATAGGAAAATTGGATAGCCATTTGCATGAGCCCTTATCTCATATCAAGTAATAAAAATTAATTCAAAAATCTATTTCATCTAAGAAAAATCTAAGTCTTTCATCTGAAAGACTTAAACATGTCTTTATCAAACTATAAAACTGCTAGAAGAAAACATAGAGAATAAAGCTTTTTGACACTGATATTAGCAACAATTCATTGATCATAACAGCAAATGCACAGGCAACTAAGGCAAACATTGACAAGTGAAGTTGCATCAAACTAAAGAGCTTCTATACAACAAAGGAAACCATCAACAGAGTGAAAAGTCAACCTACCTAGTGGAAGAAAATATTTACAAACCAAATGTCTGATAAGGGGTTAATATCCAAAATATATTTTAAAACTCATATAACTCAAGAATTCAATAAAAACAAACCCAGTTAAAAAAATGGTCAAAGGACTTGAATAGACCTTTCTCAAAAAACAAAAACAAACAAACAAAAAAAACGGACATACAAGTGGACAAAAGATGCATGAGAATATGTTCATCATCACTATCAGAGAAATGCAAATCAAAACCACAAGGGGACATCACTCACATCTGTTAGAATGGTTATCATCAAAAAGATAAGTGCAAGAAGACGCAGAGAAAAAGGAGCCTTATGCATTGTTGATGGAAATGTAAATTGGCGAAGGCATTATGAAAAACAGTATGAGGATTCCTTGTAAAATTAAAAACAACTATCATATGACCCAGCAATTTCACTACGGGGTATAAATCCAAAGGAAATGAAATCTGAATCTTGAATAGGCATATACTCATGTCCACTGTAGCATTATTCATAATATAGTTAAGATATGAAAACAACTTAGAAGTCCCTAGATTAATGAATATATAAAGAAAATGTGGTATGTACATACAATGGAATATTATTTAGTCTTAACAAAAATGGGGATCCTGCCATTTGTGACAGCACAGGTGAACTGAAGGACATCATGCTGATTGAAATAAGCCAGACACAGAAAGACAAATACCAAACGATTTTGCTTATATGTGGAATCTAAAATAGTAAAGTTCATTGAAGCAGAGAGCAGAACAGTGGTTGCCAAGTGCGGTGGGGCGGTGGGCGGGGGGTGAGATGGAGATGTTGGTGAAAGGGGATGAAGTTTCAGTTATGTAAGATGAATGAGTTTTGAAAATCTAAAGTACAGCATGATAATAATGACAGTTAAAAATGCTGTACTTTATACTTGAAATTTGCTATGAACATAGATCTTAAATCTCAACACACACACACTCTAAATACACAGAAGGGATGGATATACTACTTGGCTTGATTGTGGCAATCTTTTCATGATGTATTCATTTATCAAAACATCAAGCTGTACACCTTAAATGCACATTATTTTTAGGTATCAAGAATACGTCAATTAATTAGCTTTAAAAAAAAAAAAAGAAAACTGGGGAGAAATGAAAACTTCAGAAAATCTACTGAACTAACCAAATAAGGAATTTTTAAATAAACAGAAAGGCCAGCCAAGAGTAACAGAGTCCCAGCATGGCTAGTAAAGGTTATGGACACCAAACACATTCCCAACCATCTTTTATTCCAACAAACAGGTTTATGGGACAAACCAGGCATAAACTGGCCCCAAACACTCAGTCATTGGCTTTAGTGTATTCGGCTCCTGAAAGAAGACCAGATCATGGAACAAAACATCCTCCTAAAATATATGACCTGGAATATTGGAAGTACTGGTAATACATTTAGACTAGGCTTTGACCCAAAAGTAAAAGGAAGGCAACCGCAGACTCTCAAACATATATCCCCAAATGTGAAATCTCCTCAATATAAACGACGTGACTAGTCGGACTCATTCTGAATTTGTGTATCTTTCTGTTAAACAAACCTCGGGCACGTCCAAGAAAAACAAGGCTGATAACATACAACATTAGATGAAGAATAACAGATAAATCTTGCTTTGGGGCTCACTTGGGCTGAAAGTTCTAAAACCTCTTAAAACAAGTCTTGATTTTTTTTTAATTTAAAAACTGTTCACCTTGTGATGAATAAGTTTAAACTTTCAATAAATTGTCTAAAATTAGAAAAAAAAAAAAAAGTCTTGTGAACCTTAATTGGATGTTATGACAGAGATGAGGGTAAATTTTTAAAAGAGAAAATTTCTGTTTGAGAAGCCAAATCTTAACATTAAAATTTCTCTTTTGGTATTATTGCACATCAAATCTTAACATTAAAAATGTCTTTTGGTACTTATTATAAAGTTTATAAATTATTTGCTAACTAAAGCTTCTATTCATGTAAGTATCAATATTATTATGGGAGGAAAAACTGTTTGCAATTAAAAAGTCAGAGGAGTTAGCTTATTTTCCCTTAGCACGATTATTATGAAATGACAAGGTTGAATGATCTTCCTTATTCCCATGAGATAAGACTCCTTGGGGCTATTTATTTTAATTTTTCTATGTTTATATTGACAACATTCTAGCAGCCACATCTCTTTAGAATAATATCATAATCTTAATTTTTTTAGGCACCTCTATGGTGTGATGATTTTATCTCTTGTTCATGTAATAATTTTGTTCAACTCAAAAAAAAAATTGTATTCAACTCAAGAATTCAATTCATGGACTTCCCTGGTGATCCAGTGGTTAAGAATCCACCTTCCAATATAGGAGATGCAGGTTCTATCCCTGGTCCTGGTTGGGGAGTTAAGATCCCACATGCCCTGGAGCAACTAAGCCTGTGAGCCACAACCAGAAAGAGCCAGCATGCTATAACTAAGACCAACGCAGCCAGAAATAAATAAATAAGTACTTTAAAAAAAGAATTCAATTTAAAATGTTTTAACTTAAAAAAATGTTTTCAACCTTTATAGGTATGCCTTTTGTTTGTTCTTTGGCCATCTATGAAGTTGACAAGTTTTTCATCTAATCAGTAGTTGGGATTTAATAAAGTACTCATACTCAATGTATTAAATAATCTATTCTATTAATCTATTAATCCATAGTGTTAAGTAGTCTGGAGATTGATTTGGCATTTCAAAAAGTAAAAAAGGTCATAAAAGACCTTTAAATCTTCTTCAGCCACCAATGCAAAGGTTGACACNTTTGCATGAGCCCTTATCTCATATCAAGTAATAAAAATTAATTCAAAAATCTATTTCATCTAAGAAAAATCTAAGTCTTTCATCTGAAAGACTTAAACATGTCTTTATCAAACTATAAAACTGCTAGAAGAAAACATAGAGAATAAAGCTTTTTGACACTGATATTAGCAACAATTCATTGATCATAACAGCAAACGCACAGGCAACTAAGGCAAACATTGACAAGTGAAGTTGCATCAAACTAAAGAGCTTCTATACAACAAAGGAAACCATCAACAGAGTGAAAAGTCAACCTACCTAGTGGAAGAAAATATTTACAAACCAAATGTCTGATAAGGGGTTAATATCCAAAATATATTTTAAAACTCATATAACTCAAGAATTCAATAAAAACAAACCCAGTTAAAAAAATGGTCAAAGGACTTGAATAGACCTTTCTCAAAAAACAAAAACAAACAAACAAAAAAAACGGACATACAAGTGGACAAAAGATGCATGAGAATATGTTCATCATCACTATCAGAGAAATGCAAATGGGGATGATCTGGAGGGAAGATGTGGGGTGGGAGGTGGGAGGGGGGTTCATGTTTGGGAGTTCGTGTAAAAAAATAAATAAATACAAAAAAAGCCACCTCCAAAAAAAAAAAACAAAAAAAAACACACACCACAAGGGGACATCACTCACATCTGTTAGAATGGTTATCATCAAAAAGATAAGTGCAAGAAGACGCAGAGAAAAAGGAGCCTTATGCATTGTTGATGGAAATGTAAATTGGCGAAGGCATTATGAAAAACAGTATGAGGATTCCTTGTAAAATTAAAAACAACTACCATATGACCCAGCAATTTCACTACGGGGTATAAATCCAAAGGAAATGAAATCTGAATCTTGAATAGGCATATACTCATGTCCACTGTAGCATTATTCATAATATAGTTAAGATATGAAAACAACTTAGAAGTCCCTAGATTAATGAATATATAAAGAAAATGTGGTATGTACATACAATGGAATATTATTTAGTCTTAACAAAAATGGGGATCCTGCCATTTGTGACAGCACAGGTGAACTGAAGGACATCATGCTGATTGAAATAAGCCAGACACAGAAAGACAAATACCAAACAATTTTGCTTATATGTGGAATCTAAAATAGTAAAGTTCATTGAAGCAGAGAGCAGAACAGTGGTTGCCAAGTGCGGTGGGGCGGTGGGCGGGGGGTGAGATGGAGATGTTGGTGAAAGGGGATGAAGTTTCAGTTATGTAAGATGAATGAGTTTTGAAAATCTAAAGTACAGCATGATAATAATGACAGTTAAAAATGCTGTACTTTATACTTGAAATTTGCTATGAACATAGATCTTAAATCTCAACACACACACACTCTAAATACATAGAAGGGATGGATATACTACTTGGCTTGACTGTGGCAATCTTTTCATGATGTATTCATTTATCAAAACATCAAGCTGTACACCTTAAATGTACATTATTTTTAGGTATCAAGAATACGTCAATTAATTAGCTTTAAAAAAAAAAAGAAAACTGGGGAGAAATGAAAACTTCAGAAAATCTACTGAACTAACCAAATAAGGAATTTTTAAATAAACAGAAAGGCCAGCCAAGAGTAACAGAGTCCCAGTATGGCTAGTAAAGGTTATGGACACCAAACACATTCCCAACCATCTTTTATTCCAACAAACAGGTTTATGGGACAAACCAGGCATAAACTGGCCCCAAACACTCAGTCATTGGCTTTAGTGTATTCGGCTCCTGAAAGAAGACCAGATCATGGAACAAAACATCCTCCTAAAATATATGACCTGGAATATTGGAAGTACTGGTAATACATTTAGACTAGGCTTTGACCCAAAAGTAAAAGGAAGGCAACCGCAGACTCTCAAACATATATCCCCAAATGTGAAATCTCCTCAATATAAACGACGTGACTAGTCGGACTCATTCTGAATTTGTGTATCTTTCTGTTAAACAAACCTCGGGCACGTCCAAGAAAAACAAGGCTGATAACATACAACATTAGATGAAGAATAACAGATAAATCTTGCTTTGGGGCTCACTTGGGCTGAAAGTTCTAAAACCTCTTAAAACAAGTCTTGATTTTTTTTTAATTTAAAAACTGTTCACCTTGTGATGAATAAGTTTAAACTTTCAATAAATTGTCTAAAATTAGAAAAAAAAAAAAAAGTCTTGTGAACCTTAATTGGATGTTATGACAGAGATGAGGGTAAATTTTTAAAAGAGAAAATTTCTGTTTGAGAAGCCAAATCTTAACATTAAAATTTCTCTTTTGGTATTACTGCACATCAAATCTTAACATTAAAAATGTCTTTTGGTACTTATCATTATAAAGTTTATAAATTATTTGCTAACTAAAGCTTCTATTCATGTAAGTATCAATATTATTATGGGAGGAAAAACTGTTTGCAATTAAAAAGTCAGAGGAGTTAGCTTATTTTCCCTTAGCACGATTATTATGAAATGACAAGGTTGAATGATCTTCCTTATTCCCATGAGATAAGACTCCTTGGGGCTATTTATTTTAATTTTTCTATGTTTATATTGACAACATTCTAGCAGCCACATCCCTTTAGAATAATATCATAATCTTAATTTTTTTAGGCACCTCTATGGTGTGATGATTTTATCTCTTGTTCATGTAATAATTTTGTTCAACTCAAAAAAAAAAATTGTATTCAACTCAAGAATTCAATTCATGGACTTCCCTGGTGATCCAGTGGTTAAGAATCCACCTTCCAATATAGGAGATGCAGGTTCTATCCCTGGTCCTGGTTGGGGAGTTAAGATCCCACATGCCCTGGAGCAACTAAGCCTGTGAGCCACAACCAGAAAGAGCCAGCATGCTATAACTAAGACCAACGCAGCCAGAAATAAATAAATAAGTACTTTAAAAAAAGAATTCAATTTAAAATGTTTTAACTTAAAAAAATGTTTTCAACCTTTATAGGTATGCCTTTTGTTTGTTCTTTGGCTATCTATGAAGTTGACAAGTTTTTCATCTAATCAGTAGTTGGGATTTAATAAAGTACTCATACTCAATGTATTAAATAATCTATTCTATTAATCTATTAATCCACAGTGTTAAGTAGTCTGGAGATTGATTTCGCATTTCAAAAAGTAAAAAAGGTCATAAAAGACCTTTAAATCTTCTTCAGCCACCAATGCAAAGGTTGACACTATACTTAAAAAGTATCAGCTGACTAAATGCAGTCATAAATGAGCTACAATAAACACCTTTGACCTCGACCTTGACACAGACCTAATACAGTGATACGTGTGACGTCAGACACACTACTCTTATTTTTTAATTTATTTATTTTAATTGGAGACTAATTACTTTACAATATTGTGGTGGTTTTTGATGTACATTGACATGAATCAGCCACGGGTGTACATGTGTCCCCCCCATCCCGAACACCTCTCCCACCTCCCTCCCCATCCCATCTCTTTGGGTTGTCCCAGTGCACCAGCTTTGAGTGTCCTGTTTCATGCAGCAAACTTGGACTGGTCATCTATTTCACATATGAGAATATACATGTTTCAATCCTGTTTTCTCAAATTGTCCCACTGTTGCCTTCTCCCACAGATTCCAAAGTCTGTTCTTTATATCCGTGTCTCTTTTGCTGTCTTGCATAAAGGGTTATTACCATCTTTCTAAGTTCCATATATATGCATTAATACACTGTATTGGTGCTTTCTTCCTTTCATAATAGGCTCCAGTTTCATCTACCTCATTAGAACTGACTCAAATGTGTTCCTTTTCATAGCTGAGTAATATTCCATTGTGTATATGTACCACAATTTTCTTATCCATTCATCTGCCGATGGACATCTAGGTTGCTTCCAAGTTCTAGCTATTGTAAACAGTTTTGCAATGAACATTGGGGTACATGCAGACACACTATTCTTAAATGCCTTATGCATCTGGAATTCCTTTTGGGCAAAGTTAAATGACTTGGCTGAAGACAAACTTAGAGCTCTCAGAAACAGATCTTTAGTATCAAAGTGTTAAAAATATGGTCAAGTAATTCAGGTTGAAGGATTGTTTCCACTAAACATAATACTAGGTCATCCAGAAAAGTGAATTTGCTAGAAATACTATTTCAGAGTATTACTTGGGAGAGGTAGAGAATCGGGGAGAGAAGCAGCAGCTTTTCGAGGTAGTTAGTACATTGTTTAATTCACTTGCAAAAAAACAAACGACCATCATAAAGTACAAGTAAGTAGACTCTGTTTTCTAATTAAAAAAATAAAAGCAGACATTATATACTACTTGGCAATTCGCAACAATTGCATTATTAGAGAAAGCCAATGAAACCTAAAGGAATCTTACAGAAACTAGCAAAACTGTTAGAAAAAAACTTACACAGGGCCTTCTTTCGTTGCTCAAACCAAAGTTATAGAAAAATGCAATAATAAATCAATATCAGAAATTGGGAAAATCAAGCACTGCTTCTTTTCTGTGAGCACAGAGAAAAGACAGGGGAGAAGCTAAGCACATGATTCTGCTCACTATCTCTCTGGGTCAGGGCTGCTTTCCCAGCCTTAAGCACTGCCAGTTGAGAATGAAGGGTTTTATATGTAATGCTTATTTATAACTTCACTGTGGGTTTTTTTTCCACTGATTTTTTTTTTTTTTTTCAAAAGATTGCTCTGAGAAGATGTTCTACACTCTGGGGGTTAACCAAGCCTCCTCCAAGCTCCTAGTCCATCAGGGAACATAGTACTTAACTCCAGAAGGAGAGTCGTCATCTATTCCGTAAAGTATGTTTTAGCTTCCTTTACAGTTTTATAATATTGGGAATAGAATAATCATTTTCTGATAGATTTAAAGCTATGAACAATGATATCAATGATATCATATCACTAGGACTGGAAAATTAGCCTGGCAGATTAATGCAGCAGGGGATGGAAGTTACTTGGTCTGAACTGGAATGCTGACCATTTCACTACAACACACATTCTAGTTACCTGCTGGGCCTGTAAGGACATATACATTCATAACCTCTGATCTTTACCAAGAGTTAATAAGGTGACTGAATTGAACTCGGATGTATAAATATGGAGTGGAGAGATGAGAAAAAACCCAGTAAATCCGTTAACCATTAAAAATGAATTGCCACATTCTTAGATATACCCATCATGTAAAATTAGACATTTAATTTTCAAATACATGAGGTGTTTAAAGTATTTTTGATATTAATTTTTATTTGATATTAATTTCTCATTTAAATGCTTTCTTTGCTACAATCACCCTTTCAGTCTTTAAATTTTATTGAATGGGCTTCCCTGCTGGCTCAGATGGAAAAGAATCTGCCTGTAATACAGGAGACCCAGGTTTGATCCCTGGGCTAGGACGACTCCCTGGGGAAAGGAATGGTTACCCACTCCAGTAGTCTTTCCTGGAGAATTCCATGGACAGAGGAGCCTGGTGGGCTACAGTCCATGAGGTCACAAAGAGTGAGACATGACTGAGAGACTAACACTAAATGTATATCACTAAAATAACTCTATTGAGACTTTCAATGTCTAAGTCAAAGATCTCTCTTGGTAAATGTCACATTCCACTTGAAAATATGTGGGTTATTTTCAAATATCTTGATACTAATTTCTAACATAATTCCACAGTGATAAGAGAACAGACTCTGTATGATTTCATTTCTAGACGATTAAATTTTTGCACTTTGTTTTTTGTCCCTGGATATATTACAGTCTCCTAGTTTACAGTCTATGGGAACTTGAATAGAATTTGTATTCTACTGTTGTGTGAAACTGTATAAATCTTAATTATATTGAATTGGTTCATGATGCTTTTCAGGTCTACTGTATCCATATATTCATTCTATTAATTTTTGAGAGTTTGATATTGAAACCAACTAAAAATCTTAATTTATCTACTTAAAAATAATTGTAATATATAATGGAACTATATGTAACTTAGTTCTGTATTTTCAAAATCTCCTGTAAATGTGTTATAATACTTTCATAATTAAAAAATGTAAGTGAATTTCCATGAAAGACCATCTATGGTAGACTACAAAACTGGTGCCAGTTCTTTACCAACCTGGTATCAAATGCCTTTCCTTGTAACGTTTTTGCTCTCCTACACTGCCTTTGAACTTGGCCGGGTAATTTACTTTGGCCAATGTATATCTTCAGAAAAAATATGACAGAGCTATTTTTCTGTGCGCAACATACAGTAGGACACCATTCTTCAATAGGGCTTGTGTTGTGAACTGACTTTATACTGAACTATACTGACTCATGCGAAGAGTTGACTCACTGGAAAAGACTCTGATGCTGGGAGGGATTGGGGGCAGGAGGAGAAGGGGATGACAGAGGATGAGATGGCTGGATGGCATCACAGACTCGATGGACCTGAGTCTGAGTGAACTCCGGGAGTTGGTGATGGACAGAAAGGCCTGGCGTGCTGTGATTCATGGGGTCGCAAAAAGTCAGACATGACTGAACGACTGAACTGAACTGATACTGACTCTGATTCTCTTGAGAAAAACAACACATGGGGTGATTCAGCTCTACAGTCCATTTTTTTCCTATTTCTTTATATTCCTACCAGATTTGGAAATGCCATTTGTTTGAAACCTTTTTTTCTTCTTCAAATCCCTAAAGAATAGGTGGTTCACTCTTCTCCCTATTTTTTATTATTTCCCATCTACCGCACTATGGGTTTATTCAATGCATTTAAAAAATATTTGAAAGTCAAATAGGACATATATATGTTTATAAATTTTATAATTTTCATTCTGCTTTTTCATTCATTATAAGTATAAACAACCAATATTTTTCATAGTACCTTTTTTTCTTTTTTAAGAAAAGTGGTCACACCCTTTCTCTTTAAGAAGATTTTCTTTTTTAAAATTGGAGTACTTTGCAAAATGTTGTGCTAGTTTCTGCTTTACAATGAAGTATCTTAAAATCTTAATGACTGGGGTTTTAATATACTAGGTGACAAACATGGTAGTCTTGAATTTCACAGGACATCCATGTTTGATGATTTGCCAAATGACAGACTTTTGCCTGTGGTTTTAATTCATTCCTGAAGCTGTTTCTCAGTCTCTCGTTCAGTACAGGATGCTCACAATGTAACATTTACATTACTGACCCAATATGAAATTTCCCATACATTCCTTACCAGCTGTGTGAGACACATGTTTTGGCCCATCCCTATAGAATATTTCAGCATGCTAATTTGGGGAAACTGTATAATAGGAATATTCCAGATTTGTACATTTTGGCTTTACTGTGTACATTTATTTTCAGTTATGTCTCACAGTCCACCATGCAGCAACATGTAGTGAGGATTTACAAAGTTTTGATATTCAAGATTAAGAGAACAGGTGAATTCATAAGGATGAAAGATTTATTCTTTCTGTTTAGCTCACAGATCTGGTTTGATATGAAGCTGGCCTCCAAAGAAGACAGACAAACTCACTAGTTGACTCAACCAACAGGCTCATCTTCAGGGTAGACCCAAACCAGAATGGCTAAATGCCAGAACTGATCTGGTAACTTTCAAGTTATGGCTTTTAGTCATGTTTCCCAGAGTATGTTATTTACACTGGGGCCTCTGTGGAACCAAAATGATCTCTAGTTATCAATGGATCCAGTGAAGAAGCGTCTATCGAGCTTTCACTATCTCTCAGATTCTGTGCAGACCTGGAGGATATGGAAAAAAGTAAGACTTGGACCCTGATTTCAAAAAATTCTCACTCTAATTAGAATAAATTGATGTTTTCCTGAAACTACATCTCATCACTTTCTATTGCTTATGAAAAGTCTAGAAAAATCAGCAGATGCATAATTTGTCCTTCCTCTGTTTCACATATTATAGAATGAAAGTGAAAAAGTGAAAGTGAAGTCACTCAGTTGTGTCTGACTCTTTGTGACCCCATGGACTGTAGCCTACCAGGCTCCTCCCCCCATGGGATTCTCCAGGCAAGGATACTAGAGTGGGTTGCCATTTCCTTCTCCAGGGGATCTTCCTGACCCAGGGATCGAACCCTGGTCTCCTGCATTCCAGGTAGACACTTTAACCTCTGAGCCACCAGGGAAGACCCATAATATAGAATAATTTTTATCAAACCTCTTCCTTGCCATATATAATACTTTTCATTGTCAAAATCTTTCATTAAAAATATTACCATAGTACTTTGTATTTTATAGTTTGGAGAAAAATCTAATCATAGACCACACAGCTCAAGAAGTTTTGACTTATCATTATTCTAAGTAAAGACTTCCCAGTCCAACACCCCAAGCCTTTTCCTTTCAGCTTAGGAACTGTGAGCCACTCTTACTGACCCTTTCATCATCGCTCCCACTATTCACATCCCAATTTCCACAGCAGTTTCTATTTTTCCAAATTTTCTTATATGCACAACTCATCATTCAGGAAACTGAATGACTTTGGGGAACTTCTGACCATTAAAACATCTAAAAAATCATATAGCCTTCATTTTCAAACTACCGGTAACATTAGAATAACATAATAGGCTATTACCACTAATATTTTTATTAGTCACCACAGTTGTTAAGACGGTACGAAAAGTATAATAAATTATGGAACTATAGACACTACATCAATTTTTGAGAATTCATTTCTAATAATATATTCTCCTTCCAGTTCTAACATGAAAACATAAGAAAATTTGCTTGGTGAATGAGATAAATTCTGTATAGCTTATCACATAAGGACATCTAAATACCTAGCAGGAGATGGTCATATTTAATTCTTTGGGCCTGCCTTTCATTCTTTCACTCCGGATTTGCGCGCAACAAAATGCTACGCTTTTTACCCCCAAAGTACGGCTCCAACCTGCTCCCTTGGCGTCTTGCAAGGGAACCTGTGCGTTCAGGACTTACTTGCTGCTGAGGCAGCGTCTCAGCGAGTAGGAGGCCCCTCCGCCGCAGGTGCGTGAGCACTCGCTCCACGGGCCCCAGGCGTCCCACAGGCCATCGCGGTCCTCCTCTGAGCGTGCGGTCCTGGAGCTCTGTGAGGACGAGAGCATGATCAGTATGAGTCCTCAGAGAACCTGGAAACGTGTGTCCTAAACCGCGGGGGGTCTAGCGTGTCTGTACACGATGGCCTTGTTGAGGATGAAGCTGAGCTCAGATTCTCAGATTCTTTCCAATTTAATAATGTACATATGTTTAGGCGGAGGAATATCTGAGTGCAAGGACCCCAAGCTGTGACTGAAAAAGGCAAGGGCCTGCATTAGTGGGAGTGAATGGAAAAAGGTGGCCAGAAATAGCAGTCTGGGTCAGAGGAAGGTAAACTGCACTGAAGTCAAAAGCTTCATGAGGCCACTCTTTGCTGCTCTGTGAAGAGAGAAGCTGCACTCAAAGAGATGTTTCTACCCGTCACAGCTTTCCAAAATTTAATGTTTTATACAATGGACTTTTTTAAATGAAGCAGCATCCTTCTTGGTTTTTAGATTTGTCAATGAGAATAACTGTATGAATTAACTTTAGTAATACAAGGACTAGACAGACAGATTTGCTTATTGACAGACTTCCTAGTGAAATCTGCATTTACTCTAAGGAAAACTGTATGTGTAGGTGTCCGTGTAGTGCTTCACATTTCTTAGAAGAGTTAAAGAGAAAATTGGTGCCAGTCTTATAATAGTTAATAGAACAGATTTTGGAGTTAGAAACTGCTTGGGTTTGGATATGGATTCTGTTTTTTAACTAATTATGTGTTTGTGCACAAGTAATTTCCCACCTCTCTACATTTCAATTTTCCTTTCTATAAAATGGGGATAATATAACCATGCCACAACATCCACGTGTGTCCCTGTGCACATGCACACGCACACACACACACACACTGTAAAAAGACTAGTTATATAAACTAAACTTAGGACAAGTTTCAGAGTAAATCACAAACAAATATTACTGATTACTATGTTATTATAAACTGAGAACATGCCTTTATGTATGTTCACAGTTGTCTTAGTCTGTTCATGCTGCCATAACAAATTATCAGACTAGGTGTCTTAACAGAAATCCATTTTTTCACAATTTTGGAATCAAAGTCCAAGACCAGGATGCCAGCATGGTTGGCTCCCGGTGAAGACTTTCCCCTTAGGTTGCAGATGGCTGCCTGTTCACCATGTGGTCATATGACCCCCACTTTCTGTGAGCAAGAGAGGGAGAGTGAACTCACTGGTGTCTCTTGTTAGTAGTGCATTAATCACATCATGAGGGCCCCACCCTTACAAACTCATCTAAACTAATTCTCTCCTAAAGGCTCTATCTTCAAATAGCATCACATTGAACATGAGGGTTTCAACATTTGAAACTGGAGAGGACATAGCTCAGTCCATGGCAAGAGTTTTACAAATAGCTAGTGGAAACTGTGGCCAAGTTACTTTACTGAATAAACCAGGTGATATCCATATATGAAAGGTGGTATCATTTCATGTCAAAGGCATACACTTAACAAATGTTAAAATTCCAAAACTATATTTGGAAAAAGCAATTTGTAAAGAAAATGTGTGTGATAGGCAACTGATGGTTTCACGTTCAGTTTTCTCCCTCCGAGGAGACAGCATAAGCAGAAAGAGCATGGATACAAAGCCAACAGGAGGGCAACCTTTTACAAAGCACTGTGAGAACCTGAGACGATGCAGGTAAAGTGACCAGCATAGAGTAGGCTGAATAAATGGCAGCTCTCATTATTATTATTTTTAAAGACTTTCTCACACCCTATCTAGTTCTACTCAAGGCTATATCATCCAATTAAGAGGAGTCCCTGAAAAGGAAAAAACACTGTATCACCCCTAGAATAGAAAACTATTTATTTTGAAGTAATGGGATTCTTTACAAACATGTTGCTATGGGACTCATTTGTCAAACTGACTACTCCTTGGAACTTTTACAACCTGTACAAATGAAGTCACAAACTTGGCCTTAGAGTATTATATCAAGGAATGTCTAACTGGTACATATTGTATTTACATTCCTGAATCATTTGAAATAAGTAGTGGGGTGGATAATGGTTTAAAGCAGAGACATAGACCAATTTAGGCTTCCCTGGTGGCTGAGTGGTAAAGAATGCACCTCACAGTGTAGGACACGTGGGTTTGATCCCTGAGTTGGGAAGGTCCCCTGGAGAAGGAAATAGCAACCTACTCCAGTATTCTTGCCTGGGAAATCACATGGACAGAGGAGTCTGGCAAGCAACAGTCCATGGG
Organism: Oreotragus oreotragus; assembly: GCA_006410675.1. NCBI lineage: Eukaryota > Metazoa > Chordata > Mammalia > Artiodactyla > Bovidae > Oreotragus > Oreotragus oreotragus. The sequence goes on from SJYX01007535.1 coordinate 169,482, forward strand.
GTCACAAAAGAACTGGACATGACTTGGCGACTAAACAACAACGAAGACCTACTTAGCCTACAGTGGAATATTGGCTCCAGAGCCTCCCAGCTGTGATTTACTTATGCTTCAGTTTTCTTATCATAGATTGGGAAGAATAAAGCTATCTATATTCCTGAGATATTGTGAGGATTAGAATATTTAATATATAAAAAGAACACAAGGCAGGAACAAACCAAATGTCCATGGGCAGATGAATGGATAAACAAAGCGTGCTATGTTTATAAAACAGAATATTACTCAGCCTTACAATATGACCCAGCCATACCACTAGTGGACACATACCCTGAGAAAACCATAATTCAAAAAGACACCATGCACTTCAATGTTCACTGCAGCCTTATTTACAATAACCAGGACATGGAAGCAACCTAAATGTCCATCAACAGGTGAATGGATAAAGAGTGCTACATATATGCAACGGAATATTACTCATACATAAAAAGGAATGATATTGGGTCATTTGTAATGATGTGGATGGACCTTTAATCTGTTATACAAAGCGAAGGAAGTCAGAAAGAGAAAATGAAATATCATATATTAATGCATATATGTGGATTTAGAAAAATGGTACAGATGAATCCTTTTTCAGGGCAGGCATAGAGACACAGGCATAGAGAACAGATGGGTAGACACGGAGTGGAGGTGGTAGAATGAATTCGGAGACTGGAATTGACATATGTGCACTTCCATGTGTAAAACAGATAGTTAATGGGATCCTGCTGATTAGTGCAGGGAGCTTGCAGTTCAGTGCTCTGAGGTGACCTAAAGGGGTGGAGGTCCAAGAGGGAGAGAATATAGGTATACATATAGCTAACTCACTTTTTTGTACAGAAGAAACTAATATAACAATGTAAAGCAAATATATCCAAATAAAAAATAATAACATTTTTTTAAAAGGCAGGAAATTCTGACACATGCTATGACATGGATAAATGAGGAAATTATGCTAAATGAAATAAGCTAGATACAAAAGTATGACTATTATATGAATCCACTTACAGGAGGTATGTAGAGTAGTCAAATTAATAGAGACAGAAAGTCAAATGGTGATTCCTAGGGACTGAAGGGAGGGAGAGAATGGGGAATTATTGTTTAATGGACACAGAGTTTCAATTTGAGAAGATGAAAATAATTCTGGAATTAGATGGTAGTGATAGTCCCACATAACAATGTGAATGTACTTAGTGCCATTGAACTGTACACTTAAAAATGAGCAAGACAGTATATTTTATGCTATGTATGCTATATCACATTAAAAATAAACATATATGCACATTTTCAAAAACTCATAAGCCCCAAATAATATATAAGCATTTGATACCATTATTATTGATCGAATATTAATTATTATTATCATTTATACACACATATCGGATCTAAAAGGTACACTGAGAAGGTAACAATGCTTTTTTTCTTTTTCTGCTGAGCTTAGTTGAGACACTATACTCTATAAGTTTCATCTTTCTTAAAACTTCGACTTTCCCACAGCAAAACCTTTCAGTCACCTGCCACGTGATGCTGACCTGGTGATATGATCTGCCAGGAGTTTGAGCTTCCTATAAAATGCAGCACAGAATGTGAAAGAGAAACCCATTGATTACCTTCAAATCTGTCCTTTCTAAAGTATTTACTGAGCTTCAAAGCCTGTTTTTTAGGGTTAATAAAACCAATCTCTAATCATGGCCATACAAGATATTCCTTTTCCAAGCTTAATTACCTAGTGAGAGAGAAAAGACACTTTGCCACTGAAATATACAGTCTCTTGCTCATCCAGTAAGTTCATTCCTCAGATTTGTAAAAAGTTTTTTGTGCACCTCCTAACTCCGTTTTTGTTTGCTCTGTGTGGTTGGAAGATGGTTCTGTTGAGAGTGTATTTGACTGACACAGCAATTACTTATGTGGCACACATGCATTGTACAATGCAATTTCCTTTATTTTATTAAAATTCAATCTGAGATGAAAACCAGTGTCACAAATGCTAGCATAGCATGCATGAAGTAATTAAAATAAGCAAAGTGAGTGGTTACAAATCATGATACCAGCCAGTTACTACAATTGAAAAAAAACCTCACACACAGTATTCACACGTGAACTCTTCTTTCATATGAGGTAAGAGCACATGAATGCCAAACCTGGAGGCATTTCTCCCAGGTGGCTCTCTGGAGAAGATATTTAGAAAATACTGTCTGGTTGAAATCTGGCTTTTCTAGAGAAGGAAACTGTTTCAGACTCTGCGCTAAAGTTGCTTGATAGTTTTCATGTGCCTGGTAGGGAAATTAAAATGGAGGAAGTCTTGTTCAGCTTTCAGAAGCAGGAGAGCAGGCCTCTTACCTGCTTCTGACCTGGACACTGCCCAGATACTCTGCCTGCCTGCGAGCACAGCAAGTAAGATGGCATTTTAGATAAGAAAGGGAATGGGTCTTGGAATTCTTGAGCCCCTGGAGGTCTGGCTAACTCCTTAAGATCAAATGAAATCCTATGACTCACAAGGTGAAACAAACAGCATTGTAAAAGTTAAAAAAAAAAAAACACACACACACACAAAAAAAACAGAGCTGCATTTCAGCACACAAACTAATAATGATAGTATCAGTTTGTGGCCTGGGATTATAAGTGGGAGTCCCCAAAACTGCAACTTGAAATTTCACCCATGGAGCGGATGCGCTCTGCCCTTTTTCCAGTTAGGACTCCAGACTGCTGTTAGCAAGGGACTTCCCAGCACTGTTTACGCGTGGACGTTGGTCAGCCCAATTTGGTGATGCATGTGCTGTTACTTTTCTCTACTGTGTCTCTTTCTTTCTTTTAATGACTGCATATTGAAAATAAGTCAAATAATCCTCTATTAAATATTGAAACTGTTGTGTGTGACAAGTGGTTTCTTTTGTTAGCAAATTTTTTGAACCTAAAGCCAAAGTAAAACTTTCAGCAAAACATAAATTGGCACTCTGAGCAGGGTTCATGAAACAAAATGCCACTCTTTAAAAATAAAGAGGTTAAGACTAATCAAGTTTTTATTCCCAGATATGAAGATTTGCCTTACTGCTCATTAGCTACTGAATGGAGCATATCCACTGGATTGTGTGAAAATTAGGATCCCAAATTAAAGTGGGCCAAAGTTTTTGATGCTATTAAATGTTTGCAGCTCATGCCAAATGAGAAAGAATAAGAATGTACCGTGCAGGGTCAGAGAGGCTAGATCCTCCTCTTTGCCTACCGTAAGGTGCATGAGGCTAAATTAAAATTAGTTGAAGGTATGGCAATAGCAGAAGGGAAGCCAGAATTAAAGAAGAATTATGTGATGTGAAAGGATGATTGTCCATGTTACAATGTCAAAATTATATTTTAGCTGACCAAATCTCCACTTTCCAGTCAGTAGCCAAAAAAGCTTCTGTGGAGGTTGCACAAGCTAAATTATCGGCAGCAATGTGGCATGGCAAAGTTAACAAAAAGAAAGTTCATCTGGCAAAATCTAAAGCAGGGGTAGACTTGGTCCCCAGTGCTTGGGATGGGGATACCTGGAATGGTAGTTCCAACACAGAAGCAGGTGATAATGCAGACAAGAGAGCACAACCTAGCTCTATGCAAGCCAAGGAGGGGTAAAAACCCAAATGCTCAGCCAGCATGGCACTGGAAAAAGGAAACGGATGCCTGGGGGAATACCATAAGGAAGGGTACCCTTGAGGATTATACAAAAGTAATGACATTTTGGGCACATTTACTGTGAGGTCTGGATAGCCCTTATTTCTTGAGTAGTGTGCATATATGACACTGAGGTAGCCGGAATTCTCATAGATGAGGATAACACAAATAAATCTGGTACATCCACAATGATTCTTTTGTGCAACAAGCTTTTAGAAATAAAAGTCAAAGTCCAGAGACTCAAATCTACTAGAAGTGGTGGCTGAAGGCTGTGTTAAGATATAACCTTTAGAATCTAAATGACCTGGGAGTGAATGCTCTTGGTATTCTTTAAAGGACTGTGTTCAGAGACTAAAGGAGGAGGCTATGAAATGTGGAGCATGAGGATGAGATACCACAAATGCCTTTAACAGTACAAACAAGAAAGATCTTTAAAACAGCCACTCCCAGCTATAAGCATATAATCTTAACCCTTTTGTTAAATAAGATGGGCACGCCCATTAATGAAGTAATTAATAAAGTTCATCAGCTTGGTGACTTACGAGAATTGAATTTCCAAAAGACAGAGGATAAATAACTGAATAAAAGCAATAACAGAGTATCTAAAAAGGAGATGGGATCTCCTTAAAGAGGGAGGTCCTAGAGAGAAACATGATGGAGTAACTATTACAGAATTATGGGAAATGTACTGTAGCGAGGGATTAGATATAAGACAGGTTTTCCAGGACACTGTTATGGATAAGGAACAGGAGGAAGGACAAAGGGGACCAAAAGGAAATAATACATTTAGAATGAAGGTGGTGAAGATGAATCTAATTACTCAGATTTTTTCCCCAATCCAATTTATCCTTGGAAGGATTTGGGGAAAAATGAAACAGTGACTTGTGGCCAAGCTCTGGTAAACTGTTGGGGTAGACAGATATGTGGCCTCATGTTAAAGTAATGATTTTTTTTTTTTTAAAGAGCTCACAAATGACTGAGGGCATTAACTGATACTGGAGTAAAGTCCTCATTAATATGGAATTCAAAGGATTTTAAAGAACAGAAAATGATAGGAACTGGCCTTGGAGGTAAACAGATAGAAATTATACAAACTAAAATTGATTTAAAAATAGGACAATTACCTCACAGAATTTATTCAGTAATGATCATTCCTATTCCAGAATATACAATTATGACTGACAACTTGGTTGGCAGGACTCTACACATGGACATCACCAAATGGTCAACACCGAAATCAGATTGATTATATTCTTTGCAGCCAAAGATGGAGAAGCTCTATACAGTCAGCAAAAACAAGACCGGGAGCTGACTGTGGCTCAGATCATGCACTCCTTATTTCCAAATTCAGACTTAAATTGAAGAAAGTAGGGAAAACCACTAGCCCATTTAGGTATGACCTAAATCAAATCCTTTACAATGGGAGTAAGAAATAGATTTAGGGGACTAGATCTGATAGACAGAATGCCTGATGAACTATGGACAGAGGTTCGTGATATTGTACATGAGACAGGGATCAAGACCATCCTCAAGAAAATGAAATGCAAAAAACCAAAATGGTTGTCTGAGGAGGCCTTCCAAATATCTGTGAAAAGAAGAGAAGCAAAAAGCAAATGAGAAAAGGAAAAATATACTTATTTGAATACAGAGTTCCAAAGAATAGGAAGGAGAGATAAGAAAGCCTTTCTCAGTGATCAATGCAAAGAAATAGAGGAAAATAATAGAATGAGAAAAAATAGAGATTGCTTCAAAAAAATTAGAGATACCAAGGGATCATTTCACGCAAAGATGAGCTCAATAAAGGACAGAAATGGTATGGACCTAACAGAAGCAGAAGATATTAAGAAGAGGTGGCAAGAATAAACAGAAGAACTATATAAAAGAGATCTTCACGACTCAGATAATCATGATGGTGTGATCACTCACCTAGACCAGAAATCCTGGAACATGAAGTCAAGTGGGCCTTAGGAAGCATCACTACGAACAAAGCTAGTGGAAGTGATGGAATTCCAGTTGAGAAATTTCAAATCCTAAAACATGATGCTGTGAAAGTGCTGCACTTAATATGTCAGCAAATTTGGAAAACTCAGCAGTGGCCACAGGAAAGGGTCAGTTTCATTCCAATCAAAAATAAAGGCAATGCCAGAGAATGCTCAAACTACCACACATTTGCACTCATCTCACATGCTAGTAAAGTATGCTCAAAATCCTCCAAGCCAGGCTTCAACAATATGTGAACCATGAACTTCCAGATGTTCAAGCTGATTTTAGAAAAAGGCAGAGAAACCAGAGATCAAATTGCCAACATCCACTGGATCATGGAAAAAGCAAGAGAGCTCCAGAAAAACATCTATTTCTGCTTTCTTGACTATGCCAAAGCCTTTGACTGTGTGGATCACAACAAACTGTGGAAAATTCTTAAAGAGATGGGAATATCAGAACACCTGACCTGCCTCTTGAGAAATCTGTATGCAGGTCAGGAAGCAACAGTTAGAACTGGACATGGAACAACAGACTGGTTCCAAATAGGAAAGGGAGTACATCAAGGCTGTATACTGTCACCCTACTTATTTAACCTATATGCAGAGTACATCATGTGAAATGCCAGGCCGGATGAAGCACAAGCTGGAATCAAGATTGCCAGAAGAAATATCAATAACCTCAGATAATGCAGAGGACACCACCCTTATGGCAGAGAGTGAAGAAAAACTAAAGGGCCTCTTGGTGAAAGTGAAAGTGGAGAGTGAAAAATTTGGCTTAAAGCTCAACATTCAGAAAACTAAGATCAAGGCATCCAGTCCCATCATTTTATGGCAAATAGTTGGGGAAACAGTCGAAACAGTGGCTGACTTTATTTTGGGGGGCTTCAAAATCACTGCAATAGTGATTTCAGCCATGAAATTAAAAGACTCTTACTCCTTGGAAGGAAAGTTACGACCAACCTAGACAGCATATTAAAAAGCAGAGACAATACTTTGCCAACAAAGGTCCATCTAATCAAGGCCATGGTTTTTCCAGTAGTCATGTATGGATGTGAGAGTTGGACTATAAAGAAAGCTGAGTGCCAAAGAATTGGTGCTTTTGAACTGTGGTGTTGGAGAAGACTCTTGAGAGTCCCTTGGACTGCAAGGAGATCCAACCAGTCCATGCTAAAGGAGATCAGTACTGAATATTCATTGGAGGGACTGATGTTGAAGCTGCAACTCTAATACTTTGACCACCTGATGCAAAGAGCTGACTCATTTAAAAAGACCCTGATGCTGGAAAAGAATGAAGGCAGGAGGAGAAGGGGATGACAGAGGATGAAATGATTAGATGGCATCACTGACTCAATGGACATGAGTTTGAGTAAACAGGAGTTAGTGACGGACAGGGAGGCCTGGTGTGCTGCAGTCTGTGGGGTCGCAAGGAGTCGGACACAACTGAGCGACTGAACTGAGCTGAACTGATGTCTACTGAATGGAATAACCCTGCATGGCCAGTAAGAAAAGCCATGGCTCTTGGGGAATGTAGATCACCAGGAACTAAACAAAGTAACTCCACGTCTGACCGCTGCAGTCCCTGATCCTATAACTTTAACAGAATGCATACAGAGCAGTCTGGGGTAATGGTATGCAGTAAATGACCTAGCCAATGTTTTCTTTAATATACTCACAAAAGAACAATTACGGAATTAATTTGCTTTCTCATGGCAAGGGTAACGATATACCTTTATTTGCTTGCCACAAGGTTATGTGCATAGCCCTATTATTTGTCACCAACTTGTAGCTGAGCATTTAGATCACATAAAGATATCTGATGATGTACAAATATCTCATTAGATCAATGATATTATGATACAAGACCAACTAAGGAAAAAGTGCTAAAAACCCTAAACCAACATGTGTTAATAAAAAACAAAGGATGAGAGATTAATCCTTCCAAAATTCAGAGACCTGCCCAGCTTTTTTGGAATACAGTGGGCTAAAGGACATAGAAAAGTTTTACCTAAGGCTAAACAAAAGATGGCGCCCCACTCCAGTACTCTTGCCTGGAGGATCCCATGGATGGAGGAGCCTGGTGGGCTGCAGTCCAGGGGGTCGTGAAGAGTTGGACACAACCGAGCGACTTCACTTTCACTTTTCACTTTCATGCATTGGAGAAGGAAATGGCAACCCACTCCAGTGTTCTTGCCTGGAGAATCCCAGGGACGGGGGAGCCTGGTGGGCTGCCGTCTATGGGGTTGCACAGAGTCGCACATGACTGAAGCGACTTTGCAGCCGCAGCAGCAGCAAATGAAAGATAGGAATTTAAAACTCCCCAGAAAAAAGGAAGACTCAGAAATTCATTAGGGCTCTTTGGTTTCTGACAAAAGTATACTCCACCTTTGGGCCAGATATTGAGTCCACTTTACAAAATAACTAGGAAGAAACATGATTTTCAATAGGCTTATGAGCAACAACAGGCTTCTGGTGCTATTAAATGTGTAATATAGCATGCTTTAGACCTATGCCAGTACAACCCAGTAACATAGAATTGTATGTGTTTATAAGCGATTTGTATGTTAATTGGAGCTTGTGGCAAAAACAGCAAGGCAAAAAATGCCTTTGAGCTTCTAGAGTAGTAAATTTCCAAAGGCTGGGAGAAATTACACTATCTTTGAAAAACAGTTATTGGCTTGTTATTGGGCTTTGATTGACACAGAACTGACTGTAGATCATACCCTAAAATTGAAACCTCAAGTACCAATCATGCAGTGGGTACAAAGCTTGCCCCAAACCCAGGATTGGACAAGCCCAGGAGTCCAGCATAATAAAAAGGAAATGATATGTTCGAGACCAAGCCAAACCTGGGCCACGTGGGGTCGCTGCCTTGCATGAAAGGATTTCCGAAATTCCTACTGAAGGCCTTGAACAAGGCTAAAATTAGGTCCAAGATAACTGAGTCACCTGTAAAATGGAGAAAGCCTTTTGACTCTATAAACGCACAAGAAAAACCACATGCATGGTTTACTGATAGATCAGCTACATATATAGGATCCACACACTATTGGAGAGTAGTGGCACATAATCCGGTCCCTGCTGAATTGCTGACTACCAGTGAAGGTTAAAGTAGCCAGTTTGTCGCGTGGCATGCTGTTTATCAGGTATTAAAACAAGATGACTTAACTGAATGCCATATATGCACAGAATCTTGGTTGGTAGCCAAAGGACTGGCCACTGGGCTCCCCAACGGGTAAAGACTAACTGGCAAATCCACTCCAAAGAGCTCTGGGTAAAGAACTATGGTCTGACATTCGGGAAATTGTTCAAACCACTCATGTTTCAGTCTTTCATGTAGATGCTCACAGTGTTCTGAATTCTACGGAATGATGGCATAACTCTATTACAGATGAACAAAACTGAATCCAAGCAGTATAAACTGATCCTTACTCCATCAACTTAAAAGGTTTGACTTCGTGGGGACACCAAAAATATGGCCATCTGGGAGAAAAAGAAACACCCAGGTGGGCTCAGGACCAAGGTATTTCCTTAACTATAGATCTCATTAACTCTGTTATTTCACAATATCCAATTTGTCAACATATTAAGCATAGAAGTTTGCTGCTGCTGCTAAGTCGCTTCAGTCGTGTCCAACTCTGTGTGACCCCACAGACAGCAGCCCACCAGGCCTCGCCATCCCTGGGCTTCTCCAGGCAAAAACACTGGAGTGGGTTGCCATTTCCTTCTCCAATGCATGAAAGTGAAAAGTGAAAGTGAAGTCGCTCAGTTGTGTCTGACTCCTAGTGACCCCATGGACTGCAGCCTACCAGGCTCCTTTGTCCATGGGATTTGCCAGGCAAGAGTACTGGTGTGGGTTGTCATTGCCTTCTCCATAGAAGTTTGCTATAACTAGTCAAATGACAATTGACATCTGGCAAACTGCTTGGCCAGATATGAAAAATCATTATATTGATCTATTAATTTGAGATAAAGAATGCCAATATGTATGTACTGCTGTGGACATCTATTCNATACTCCACCTTTGGGCCAGATATTGAGTCCACTTTACAAAATAACTAGGAAGAAACATGATTTTCAATAGGCTTATGAGCAACAACAGGCTTCTGGTGCTATTAAATGTGTAATATAGCATGCTTTAGACCTATGCCAGTACAACCCAGTAACATAGAATTGTATGTGTTTATAAGCGATTTGTATGTTAATTGGAGCTTGTGGCAAAAACAGCAAGGCAAAAAATGCCTTTGAGCTTCTAGAGTAGTAAATTTCCAAAGGCTGGGAGAAATTACACTATCTTTGAAAAACAGTTATTGGCTTGTTATTGGGCTTTGATTGACACAGAACTGACTGTAGATCATACCCTAAAATTGAAACCTCAAGTACCAATCATGCAGTGGGTACAAAGCTTGCCCCAAACCCAGGATTGGACAAGCCCAGGAGTCCAGCATAATAAAAAGGAAATGATATGTTCGAGACCAAGCCAAACCTGGGCCACGTGGGGTCGCTGCCTTGCATGAAAGGATTTCCGAAATTCCTACTGAAGGCCTTGAACAAGGCTAAAATTAGGTCCAAGATAACTGAGTCACCTGTAAAATGGAGAAAGCCTTTTGACTCTATAAACGCACAAGAAAAACCACATGCATGGTTTACTGATAGATCAGCTACATATATAGGATCCACACACTATTGGAGAGTAGTGGCACATAATCCGGTCCCTGCTGAATTGCTGACTACCAGTGAAGGTTAAAGTAGCCAGTTTGTCGCGTGGCATGCTGTTTATCAGGTATTAAAACAAGATGACTTAACTGAATGCCATATATGCACAGAATCTTGGTTGGTAGCCAAAGGACTGGCCACTGGGCTCCCCAACGGGTAAAGACTAACTGGCAAATCCACTCCAAAGAGCTCTGGGTAAAGAACTATGGTCTGACATTCGGGAAATTGTTCAAACCACTCATGTTTCAGTCTTTCATGTAGATGCTCACAGTGTTCTGAATTCTACGGAATGATGGCATAACTCTATTACAGATGAACAAAACTGAATCCAAGCAGTATAAACTGATCCTTACTCCATCAACTTAAAAGGTTTGACTTCGTGGGGACACCAAAAATATGGCCATCTGGGAGAAAAAGAAACACCCAGGTGGGCTCAGGACCAAGGTATTTCCTTAACTATAGATCTCATTAACTCTGTTATTTCACAATATCCAATTTGTCAACATATTAAGCATAGAAGTTTGCTGCTGCTGCTAAGTCGCTTCAGTCGTGTCCAACTCTGTGTGACCCCACAGACAGCAGCCCACCAGGCCTCGCCATCCCTGGGCTTCTCCAGGCAAAAACACTGGAGTGGGTTGCCATTTCCTTCTCCAATGCATGAAAGTGAAAAGTGAAAGTGAAGTCGCTCAGTTGTGTCTGACTCCTAGTGACCCCATGGACTGCAGCCTACCAGGCTCCTTTGTCCATGGGATTTGCCAGGCAAGAGTACTGGTGTGGGTTGTCATTGCCTTCTCCATAAAAGTTTGCTATAACTAGTCAAATGACAATTGACATCTGGCAAACTGCTTGGCCAGATATGAAAAATCATTATATTGATCTATTAATTTGAGATAAAGAATGCCAATATGTATGTACTGCTGTGGACATCTATTCTGGATATTTAGTGGCCATTCCTTTTGGAAAAGCCAATCAGACTAATAATATTGGAAATAATTAATTTATAATATGGTGTCCCACTCCAAATTCAGAGTAGCAATGGGTCACAATTTAAAGGTAAGTTAACATAAGAGTTTGGCCAGGAACATAATATACAATGGATTTTTCCATTGAATAATCCACTTTAACAGCAATTAATTAAACTTGGAGAGGGCTCTTATAAAAACTGGAGAACTAACTTGAATACTGCCCTCAATATTTTAAGTAATAGACCTATAGGAAAATCAGAAATTCCTTTGATGAGAATGACTATTTCAAACTTACAGATTCATAAAATAGATTTCAGTCCTGAAACAAGTGAGTATTGATAAATTAGCCCAGGAGCACTAGCTCTTTTCTGAGCTACTCCTAAGGCTGTTGGACTGGATTTGTACTCTATATCTGAATACAGACTTACTAAAAGATTAATATGTCTTATTTCAACCAATATTAGAATTAAAATGCCCTCCTGGACACTTTGAATTAATGAAAGAATGTTCCAGTTCAGTTCAGTCGCTTAGTCGTATCTGATTCTTTGTGATCCCATGGACTGCAGCACCCCAGGCCTCCCTGTCCAACAACAACTCCTGGAGTTCACCCAAACTCATGTCCATTGAGTTGGTGATGCAACCAACTCATCCTCTGTTGTCCCCTTCTTCTCCTGCCTTCAATCTTTCCCAGCATCAGGGTCTTTTCTCATTCTCTGTTGTTGCCTTCTTCTCCTGCCTTCAATCTTTCCCAGCATCAGGGTCTTTTCAAATGAATCAGTTCTTCACATCAGGTGGCCAAAGTATTGGAGTTTCAGCTTCAGCATCAGTCCTTCCAATGAACACCAGGACTGATTTCCCTTAAGATGGACTGGTTGGATCTCCTTGCAGTCCAAGGGACTTTCAAAAGTCTTCTCCAACACCACAGTTCAAAAGAATTAATTCTTCGGCGCTCAGCTTTCTTTATAGTCCAACTCTCACATCCATACATGACTACTGGAAAAACCATAGCCTTGACTAGATGGACCTTTTTTTTGGCAAACTAATGTCTCTGCTTGGCCTCCTTAAAAGGGCTCTGTGTCTGTGGGGGAATTATAGAACCAGATCACCAAGGAGAAATCCAAGTAATTTTACAAAATGAGGGAAAGGATGATTTTTTTATTAATAAATGTAATCAAATTACCCAGTTGCTGATTTTGTCATGTGCAATTGACAAAGTACAAAAACAAGAACCTCCCACCTTATTTACAGTTAGGAACAATGGAGGATTTGGATCCACAAATGAAATACACTAAAGTCTGGATGAAGCCTAACGGTCCTCCCATATCTTTTGATGTAACTGCATAGAGAAAGGATAATACCATATTAGTGATGATCCTCAGACAGGAAAAATAGAAATATGTGCTAGTAACCCACTGTTATTCTCATGAATGGAGTATTCTTGGAAGCCTGACTGCATTGGGGATTTTCATTCATGCTTCAACCTTCAAGCATATGCTACAATTTAAAAAATATTGGGGAATATTCAGATGAAGAAATAGGAGCCAGACCTGAACTCAGAATAACTTCACCTGACCTGTAAATGAGGCCTATCATTCTTAAATTATGACTTTCTATGGACAAAATTTCTATCTGGTCAGGAGTAAGACTGGACTGCCTCTGGGTTTGAGCTTTTGTACAATCTCCAAACACCTCCTCTTTGATAGAACTAAATCCTCGTGCTTCCATAATGTGTTGTAATATATCAGAAATTTCTTCTTGCCCTACTGTTGGCCGACAAATGCACAGTATCATAAACTCTGTAGAAGTGTTGCTACTTTGACACTATATAGTGGAAGATCTACACAAAATGTATCTTTAGCATAAGTTCCTATGTTAATATGTAGGTACCTGAATAGATGTCCTTACAATTTTGGGGACTCATCTGAAAGTTATTCCCCCCTTATTAGAATTTCACAATGTACTCAGGTAGCCCCAAGTTATCAGAAATTTTTATTAAATTTTAACGTTACCTTTCCAGCCTATCCTAAATGTAGGATTAGGTGACCATGGTTTAATGCTTTATTAGGAACTACTGGCACTGGAATGGACCTGATAAATACTGCTGCTGCTGCTGCTGCTAAGTAGCTTCAGTCGTGTCCGACTCTGTGCGACCCCATAGACGGCAGCCCACCAGGCTCCTCTGTCTCTGGGATTCTCCAGGCAAGAACACTGGAGTGGGTTGCCATTTCCTTCTCCAATGCATGAAAGTGAGAAGTCAAAGTGAAGTCGCTCAGTCATGCCCAACTCTTAGCGATCCCATGGACTGCAGCCCACCAGGCTTCTCTGTCCATGGGATTTTCCAGGCAAGAGTACTGGAGTGGGGTGCCACTGCCTTCTCCGTGATAAATACTACTGATGTAGAAATTTTAGCATCCAGATTACATAAAATTAGTAAAGATATAGCTCAAGCCTTGACCATTAATCCCAAATGGATCCCTACAATATTAAACCAACATGAAGTTAGCTTAACATATGATGCAGACTTTTTGCAGTTGTTTAATAACTTAGTAATAACTATTTCAGCTTAGGATTCCCAGGTGGCTCAGTGGTAAAGAATCCCCCTGCCAATGCAGGAGCACAGGTGTGATCTTTGGGTTGGGAAGATCTCTTGGAGAAGGAAATGGCAACCCACTCCAGTACTCTTGCCTGGAAAATCTCAGGGACAGAGGAGCATGGCGGGCTATAGGGGTCACAAAAGAGTTGGACACGACTTAGCAATTAACCAACAAGGACATTTCAGCTACACCAAACTGAATCCTTAACTGACATGTTTCACTGGGCTGTTTGTTCCATGCAGCTGTTATATTATCTTGCTCAAATGTATAAGGCCCAAGGAATGTTAATGTCTACTAATGTATATGCATGGAAAAAAGTATTTAGAGAATGGATTCCTAACAATCACTGGATATTATTCCCTAAAAGCATTACAAAAGGCACTGATACCTGGTCCTAGGGAACCCTATGTAATTATAACATAGGTAACATAAGTATTCGGAGAAGGCAATGGCATCCCACTCCAGTACTCTTGCCTGGAAAATCCCATGGATGGAGGAGCCTGGTAGGCTGCAGTTCATGGGGTTGCTAAGAGTTGGACACGACTGAGTGACTTCACTTTCACTGTTTACTTTTATGCATTGGAGAAGGAAATGGCAACCCACTCCAGTGTTCTTGCCTGGAGAATCCCAGGGACGGGGGAGCCTGGTGGGCTGCCATCTATGGGGTCACACAGAGTCGGACATGACTGAAGTGACTTAGCAGCAGAAGCAGCAACATAAGTATTAGATGCCAATTCCACGTGTTATCCACTGTATTTGGAGGAGAGTATTGGTTGCCACATTTAACTGGGAATTATTTGGACTTTAAAAATTGTAACTACTTACTGTAGCAAGGCTACCAAGGGATTGCTATGTGGACCAATGTCTTGCCTTTGGGAACCTGCCTTATTGGAGAATTCCATTAACTACTGTGAATGGACTATCTTTCTTAAACGCTATGTTTTTTGAAATAGCCCCTCAATTTGTATGTATTGTAACCAATGATGTAGAAAATACTTATACATATCAGTTAGGAACTCCTTTTTACTGGATGCCTAACACATGTTGATCATTTATATTGGAATAGGACCATCTATTACTTTGTCCCACATGAGAACTCAGATATTGTGAACTCAGATGTTATTACCTATACTTTCTGTTCCCAACATTAGCTTCCTCTTAGAACATTTATGTAAGATTTTGCAACGAACCAGTTACAAAATTTCATAGATAAACATTCCTTGATAGAATACTCTTGTTACTACTATTCCTGCCAATAAGTTAATGGATGTGAGAGTTGTTGATGTACAAAAACATACTTCTCATTCATGGTGGGTGTTTTCTTTACTAAATCCCATACTGATGAACATTGGTTTCTGCATTGTTTGATACATTACTTGTTTCTTTGATCACTTTATTTCTACTGACCATCTGGAATTGTTATTTGACTTATAGATTTAAAAAGACCGCTCATGTTATTTTGCCCTATTCTTATGCTCTTCAGCCTAAACAATCCTGGGCCCAACTGTTAGGGAAATTAAAATGGAGAAAGTTTTGTTCAGGTTTCAGAAGAAACAGGCCTCTGACCTCCTTCTGACCTGCCTGTACACTGCCTGGATTCCATGCCTGTCTGTAAGCACAAAAGGGAGTGGTCTTAGAATTCTTGAGCCCCTAGAGGTCTGGCCAACCCCCCACCCCCACCCCGAAGTCTGATGAAATGCTGTGACTCACAGGCGAAACAGCATTGTAAAGGTAAAAACAACAAGAAAAACAACCCAAAACAACAGAGCTGCATTTTTCTTGGAAACTGGTGATATCAGTTCATGGCCTGAGCAGGAGTCCCCAAAACTGCAATTTGAGGTCATCACCCATGGGGTGGATGCACTAGCCAGGACCTTTTCCCAGCTGGGGCTCCAGACTGCTGTTATCAAGGGACTTCTCGGCACTGTTTAAGTCTGGATGTTGGTTAGCCCAATTTGGTGATGAATGTGCTGTTACTTTTCTCTGTTTCTGTTTCTCCTCTTTTAATGATTGCATATTGAAATTAAGTCAAACAACCCTCTATTAAATACTGAAACTGTTTACTGTGTGTGATGAGTGTTTTCTTTTGTTAATGAATCCTTCAAACTTAAAACAAAAGCAAAACTTTTGGCAAAGCAGTGCCTTGTCTGGAGAGGCACTAAAATGGCTCTAAGGTGAGGGCTCACTGACTAAACACCTTACCTCATCACCAGTTACAAGTTTCAGCACAACTAGACATATTAAGTGTCCACATTTCTTTGAAGGAGATTGCAGGCTAGTCCAGAAGCAAGTCACAGACCTATTCTTCAAACTGGAACAAACTCCAATCTTCTTTTTAACCAGCAGGATAAACATAATTCATTTCAACTGACTTCAAGTTTAATGTCAGAGAAAGTAATTTTCCTCCTCCTTAACTGTGCCAAATTTTTACATCTATAACCATAAATGACATTTCAGCAATGCCTTGCAGGTCACTTAAGACCTAGAAACATTTGCCTATTACAGTTGTTAAGAAAGCTTTTGTGATAAATAACTTCTGTGCTTATCCAGGTGAGATTTTTATTTATTCCTCTCATTGTGGAATGTGCGTTCTTCATTTCACAGTAGCATTTTTTAAAAACTGTAAACTCCAAATTGCATCTTGGAAGAAAAACTGAGGCAGAAGAAAACAGGAATAATGAGTTGCCAGCAAGCAATGCTGATTGTTTCTGAAACTGAAAATCTAAGCATTTCCCCCTACATTCCAAGCAATGTTTCTCGATTTTATTTCTGTCACTTGAATCTAATATTTTAATGTCACTGTCTCAGAAACAAGGCCATGAATGCTATGGAAACAGAGTGATCATAAGAGATTATTCCTGACCACTGCTGGAAATTTCAGCGACAGTATCAGGTGAAAGGATGATCTTTAGCTACTGATCGACAGAAAACTAAAGAGCAGCCATTAAATTCTATATGTAAGCCAAGGTTTTACCAATCGATTTATCGGGAAAGGTCAAAACTGCATCTGATATTGAACTTGAGGGGAAAGTCCATTATAAATCTCCTTCTGAGTGTAGCACTTATTTTTCTATATAGTCATTAGATGGCTTAGAATGAATAATTGGTACCTGACATTTCAGAAATCTAGTGAACACTGAGAGGAGACAAGCCTGAGTCTTGGGTCTATAATCCTATAGAAATTGAATACTTCCCTTGAGTTATTCAATTTAGACAAAGTCTCGCTATTTCTAGATCTTTGGTGCTACATGATGACCTTTTAATGTAGCACTGCTGATGACTCTTAAATCAACTTCAGTAGATCTTTTAACACTCAGAGGTGAAGGGTGCCAACCCTGCACTCAATCAAAAATCTAGTATAATTTATGGCTAGCACTCTCTCCTTGCAGTTCCTCCACATTCACAGGCCATGTAGTACTATACTACTTACTATTTTCGATACAAGTGGACCTGTGCAGTTCAAACCTGTGTTGTTTAAGAGTCAACTGTACTTTCTTGCTAGAAAACTCAGCCATCAGCTCCCTAGTTCCATCCATCCTTGCTCCAGGTCAGTTAAGTGTCTCCACGCCTCTATACATGCCAATTCCATGGAATATAGTCTGTGACTGACCCCATTATATACCTACTAGCTATTTCAAATCCTAAAAGATGATGCTGTGAAAGTGCTGCACTCAATATGCCAGCAAATTTGGAAAACTCAGCAGTGGCCATGGGACTGGAAAAAGTCAGTTTCATTCCAATTCCAAAGAAAGGCAATGCCAAAGAATGATCAAACTACAACACATTTGCACTCATCTCACACACTAGCAAAGTAATGTTCAAAATCCTCCAAGCCAGGCTTCAACAGTACATGAACTATGAACTTCCAGATGTTCAAGCTGGATTTAGAAAAGGCAGAGGAACCAGAGATCAAATTGCCAACATCCGCTGGATCATTAAAAAAGCAAGAGAGTTCCAGAAATACATCTATTTCTGCTTTACTGACTGTGCCAAAGCCTTTGACTGTGTGGATCACCACAAACTGTGGAAAATTCTTCAAGAGATGGGAATACCAGACCACCTGACCTGCTTCTTGAGAAATCTGTATGCAGGTCAAGAAGCAACAGTTAGAACTAGACATGAAGCAACCGATTAGTTCCAAATCTGGAAACAGGTACATCAAGGCTATACATTGTCATCCTATTATTTAACTTATATGCAGAATACATCATGAGAAATGCTGGACTGGATGAAGCACAAGCTGGAATCAAGATTGCCAGGAGAAATATCAATAACCTCAGATATACAGACGATAACACCCTTATGGCAGAAAGTGAAGAAGAACTAAAGAGCCTCTTAATGAAAGTGAAAGAGGAGAGTGAAAAAGTTGGCTTAAAACTCAACATTCAGAAAACTAAGATCATGGCATCTGGTCCCATCACTTCGTGGCAAATAGATAGGGAAACAGTAGAAACAGTAACAGACTTTATTTTGGGGGCTCCAAAATTACTGCAGATGGTGACTGCAGCCATGAAATTAAAAGACACTTGCTCCTTGGAAGAAAAGTTATGACCAAGCTAGACAGAATATTAAAAAGCAGAGACATCACTTTGCCAACAAAGGTCCATCTAGTCAAAGCTATGGTTTTTCCAGTAGTCATGTATGGATGTGAGAGCTTTCTGAAGAACTGATGCTTTGAACAGTGGTGTTGGAGAAGACTTTTTAGAGTCCCTTGGACAGCAAGGAAATCCAACCAGTCCATCCTAAAGGAAATCAGCCCTGAATATTCATTGGAAGGACTGATGTTGAAGCTGAAACTCTAATACTTTGGCCACCTGATGTGAAAAACTGACTCATTTGAAAAGGCTCTGATGCTGGGAATGATTGAGGGCAGGAGGAGAAGGGGATGGCAGAGAATGAGATGGTTAGATGGCATCAGTGATTTGATGGACATGAGTTTGAGTAAACTCCAGGAGTTGGTGATGGACAGGGAGGCCTGGCATGCTTTAATTCATAGGGTCGCAAAGAGTCGGATACGACTGAGCAACTGAATTGAACTGAACTGAAGGAATACTCAAAGATTAGAAGAACATCTCTAAATTCATCAACTTCAGAATGGTGTCATTTTCTTGCCATCAGTGACTTATCTAAACATGGTTTTCATCTGATAATTCTGTGCCTAATTTCAGAGGCAACTTCAACAACCCAGTCTCAGGTGAACACGTTTAAATGTGACAGCTACAAGTAGTTATACACTTAGAGTAATCTCATGAAGAAATAGTTTCCCTGTACCTCACAGTCCAATAAACATTACCTTCTATGTACCTCCTTATCCAGAACCTTCCTCTACTGGAACCTGAACAGGTTCAAGGACTTAGGAAAGGTATTGTAGGATGAAGCACAAATTAGCAATAAGAAGACTTAAGAGTTATATTTGCTCTGAGACACACACATATAGATGTGGTATTTGGAAAATATTTTTTCCAAATGTTTTAAGAAGAGGTCAAGCTATACAGAAGAAAATGAAAACAAAAGTAGGTGCTGAGGAAATGGATGATAGGTTTTTGTAAAATTGAAGTCATATAACAGATGAAGTTATATTATAAGCAAAGTGTTTTTCAGACACCAACAGAGTCTCAAAAATAGCAAAGTGGGTAACAGGACCAATTGGAAGATGGTTCTTACTCTTTCAAGATCAGTGAGGAACCACCTGAATGTCTGGTTTTCCTCTTCTCCCAGACAGAGAGCATTTAGCTTAAGCCATCTGGATCTGTGTATGTGACTGTACTAAATGGATGTCACACACCTCAAAATTAAAAAGGGGGGGCGACTCCTCCAGTGATGAGAGAACCATTTTTCCTGCAGTGTGCCCATGCAAAGTGGAGAAATCTACACACAGGAACGTCCCGTTCGTGTACCAAGCTTTGGAAACAAATCTGCAGACTTCATTTTTAGCTCCCCCTCCATTAGGTTCCTATAAATCTTATCTAATCCTTGGCTTCTTTAACAACTTGGAATACGCATTCTGCTGCCAACTGTACGTGGTCAGGGTTGTGATGCTCTGCTCCTGAGAGCTTACAGACGCTAAGCAGTAACTGGGCTCTTGTAAAAGTCCATTAGCTTTTTGATGTACTTTCTTAAAGAGCAGCATGTATGGATGGATACTGAGGCATACACCTTCCCAGATATTTGCTGCAGGCTTTGCTGAGGAAATTCAGATCATCTGGTTCTTATCACAGCTGCACTGCTGGGGGATATGATGAACTGCCAGTGACACAGTGCACGATCTTTCAGAGGCCACTGCATGAAGCCTGTCCCTTGCTACTGAGGAGAAAAGTCAGTTCTATAACAGGGTGGAAAAGCGATCCAGGCCACAGCAGGACTTCTGGGTACCTCTCCTTTTCCTTTCACTGGTCCAGGCATGCACACACAGAGGCACCCCTGTCATACTGCTGCTAGGCACTCAACTGCACCTAAACCTGGGGAGGGGTTGGAAGGGAGAAATGCTGGGATTTAGCAAGTCTCTATGTGCCGGGAAATATGCTAGAATTTACACAAATTATCATATTTAATCTTCACGAAGACCCATGTCAAGTTGGAACATTTTTCCTATTTTACCAAAAAAAAAAAAAAAAAAAAAATCGAGAGTCATAGAAGTTGAGCAGCTTGAATCATGGTGCAGGAGAAACGGCCTGGGCTCGGGTGTGGGACAGACCTACCTAGTCATATATGTCAGCTTGACTAGAGCCCTTTGTCAGATCTCTTTGAGTCTCAGTTTCACCCATCTGTGAAACGGGAATATTAATGCTGCTCTTCCGAGGGTGATGCTGAAAATTAACTGGGAAATCATATGTAAGGTGCCTAGTGTAGTTTCTAGCATGTTGCTATTAATTATTTCATCTTTCCAGTCAGGCCACAAATATCTGCTCCTCCTCGCCCCCCTCACTCCACTCCCTTCTCCCCTTGGCAAGTCACACAGCTAGTACTTGGTGGCATCAGGTTTCATACCCATAACATGACCGTCCTTTGTGCTGCCCGGCTTCAAATGTTGACCCTCCTTTCCATCTTAAACAGTATTTATCAGTACATGATTTTAAAAAAATTGAATGACAAGAAGAACTACTGAACTACTGTTGCTGCGTGTCTTGTTAAAAAAAAGATTTTGTCCTCAGCATCCATTCTCAATCTAGGAATAACAAGTTGGAGGTGAAATTAAGACAGCTTCATTACCTTTTAGGAAATGAGAGCCTGTCTCTGCTCAATGTCAAATGCTTCAGGAAGATTTCCATTTCAGAATGAGAGTAACTTGATTTGTTTGTATTCTATCCAAGACCCAGGCTAGATTACAGCTCATCTCAGACACTGCTGAGAAACCTCTGGGTGCTTTGGGAGGCTCAAACAGAACACAGTTTCACAGCCAGCCGAATTCAAATCAATACTTGCTGATGTGAGCAAAGATTAGCATTCAAGATATTTGTGACTGGTCGTGGAACATTTTGAGTCAGCTTATCTCAAGGAACGACCTGGTAAAATTTCCTATCACTATCAGTTTCTACTACTTTAAAAGCATAAACTTCACAAATATAAAGACTTTGTTTTGTTGTAATGTTGATAGAACATTAACATAAATATTAATATACCTTTTTTCCCCTGAGAGATTTCAAATGTTTGGATGAAAACCTAAATATATATATGTGCGTATATTGGTGTATACATACAGACATATGTAGATTATGTATAAACACAGATACATATATATGTGTGTGTGTGCATATACGTGTGTGTGTGTGTGTGTGTGTGTGTGTGAATCTTCCAGGCACACACTCTGAAAGAAAGTCTGGAAGATTTAAAGACATTTTCTACTAGAAAGAGTCTGTCAGTCTGGTTTCTTTTTTCCACTGTAATAATTTTCTTTTTAATAACAACTGTAGCAGCCAAACTCCTAAACCTAGGGGCTGCTCAATTAGGAGTAGAAGGCTGAAACTGGTAATTCCATTTCTTTCACAAAGGAACATTGGACAATAGGAGGATTGTATGCTGTAGAAACTGCAGTAATTTACAAAAAAATTCATCTGTTCCCATGTTTGTGCTGACTGTTGCAACCTCCTTGGCCTTTGCACTGTAGGGATATTTTGAAGCCTTTCTTTTATTTTACCTCAAGTATGAAACTTAAGCCTTTTATCTGGAGTTCTAAAAAATGAAACTGTCTTCTTGGTTGCTATTTTTCTATACTTAGGAAGAAAAAATCTCCAGTGGAAAATAATCTATAGGACAAGCACCAAGGAAAACAATGACAGGTTATCTCCTGGGGCGTCCACACCCCTCCACTCCCCAAAATAGACATATATGAAACACCCCGTCAAATGCAATTCCTTCTCTGTTCTTTTTGTGAATTCCTGACTTCCTGGTGAGCCAGTTAGAAGTTTCAGTTTCCATTTCCATCTCATCTAACCTGCGCTCCATCCAAGCTGAGACTCCCATTAGCCACAACTACTTTCTGCAGCACTGGCAAGTTTTGCTGAAACGCATTTACAAAACATCTGTAGAATGAACGAAACATCAGTGACTCTGGAAAGCACATGTTTGGGGTTTGGAATCATGGCAAAAGAATTCCTGACAGAGAAAAAGCTCATTTTGTGACTCCTTGAAGAAACTGGAAAGTTAAGAAATTAATATGGCTTCAAGTTTGCTGAACAAAAACCCCGAACTACAACTGATCACAGAGGAGCTGGAAGAAACGACTAGTTCTCTTCTTGCCACGATCGAGCCTTTGGTTTTAGGACTTCCCTAACTCCCCTTTGGTCAACCATGGTAACATCTGAGCCAAGAAAGAAAATTTGCTGAAATGGTTCTGACGGAAGCTCCAGAGGACTCTGGGTGTGTAATTTATGCTCCTTTCCAAAGCTCATGATTTGGTGCTTTCTCTCTCGAGCGCCATTCAGGTATTGCGGGATGAATGTTTGGAATTGAAATCTAAAGCATTCTCTCTGATGCAATATTATGTTTTCTTCTTTTCTACATTCTGTTTTATACCTTTGCTCATATTAAATTCCCTTTATCCAGAAAAATATTAGAATGATAGGCTCTTACTATCTCAATTTTATTTAATCTGTAATTATTTGATGTTCCATCCTGGCATTATCAGTTTGCAAGAATTAGTACAGGATATATCAAACTGAAAATAAGACTTTGTAGCTCTTTAGGATGATCATTTTACATAACAATGATCTTCCCAGTTAGAGTGTAAACTCCCTGAAGGTGGGAATTATGCTTTCTATTTTTGAGCTACCTATAGTTAGCTTTGCAATAATTCCGATCATGCCATTTAGATTGAAGGCAAAAGGAGAAGAGGGCTACAGAGGATGATGTGGTTTGACGGAATCACTGACTCAATGGACATGAGTTTGAGCAAACCCTGGGAAATAGGGAAAGACAGGGAAGCCTGACACGCTCCAGTCTCTGGGGTCGCAGAGAGTCAGACATGACTTAGCCATGGAAGGACAACAAATGCTTTATAGAAGAAAATGTAACAGATGTGGGCAAATAATTAAGAGAGGATAAAAGCTTTGGAAGTGTGTCTCGCTTTAAATACTAGACTGCTTGTTTACTTGTCATCTGTTTCTTAAAAACATACATAGGATATGCGATAAGCACAGGAGTGGGGTGGGATAGGGGTAGAGAGAAAGACATTTCTAATTACTTAAAATTTTGAAGTAGTTTCAAGTTCTGGGACTTCATTCTTTTCTCTAGTTCAGATATATGCCACTACCCACCCTCCTCCACATTGGGAGATACATTTTGTCAAAAACACTATACCTACAACTAAGATCACATTTTTAAAAGCAATAGCTCTCTGTCAATTATCACATCTCCATATCTTTAACATTTACCTCTAGTTTTAACTTGTAGCTGTAGCTATAGGTAGCAGCTTAAATTGAAGGAGGAAACAGACAGAACAGGCTCCATCCTGAAAGCAGGATTCCATCTTGGGCCAGACTGTGGACTTTATATGCCAACAGACCCAGCTAGAGTCTGCTGGGTCTCAGATGGTGATAAATGCAGCCTTTGTGTCTCTAGCCTCCCCTGAAAATGTCAGATAGGGGACACCAAGTGACTCATGAAGTTTTATACATCCCTGAATGTCCAGTACCTTTGTTAGGAAGAGACTTGCTGTCTAAATTGTGGGCACAAGTGATCTTTCCCCCCACGAAAGACCCACTGTTCAAGTGGGCTCAAACACCTATTCACTCTTCCTCTCAGTAACCCCTCAAGATGAGTGGAGGTTGCACAATCTCCCGGCAAGGAAACCGGACAGGTCAAGAGAGAGAGAGTTAACTCAGCAATTCCCTGAGGTCCGGGCAGAAGACAACCACCCCACCCCCCAGGTTTGCAAAACAAGTCCCACTGGTAATAGAACTCAAACCCAGTACAACGATATCAGCACCCGCCTTGGGCCTGCCAGACCTTGCTAAGCCATTTACTCTTTACTTGACCGAAAAGGTCAAGGTGGCTATGGGAGTGTTGTTCCAGACTACGGGGACATGGGACAGACCAGTGACTTATCTCTAATCAGCTGGACAGTGTTGCCACTGGGTGGCTGGGATGCTTATGGGCAGTTGCCGTAGTTGCCTTACTGGTCCGGGAGGCAACCAAGCTGACTTTGGGCCAAGATTTGTTTGTACAAGTCCTGCATGAGGTCAACACTCTCCTGCGAGGGGACCCCCATGAATGGCTGTCAACATCCCGGATTACTCAATACCAGGGACTGTTATGTGAGAACCCCCATGTTACTAGTGAGCCTTGTCAGGCCCTGAATCAGGGCACTCTCTTTCTTGTGGGAGAAGGTGGGCCCTCACATGACTGCAAGGGAATATGCCAGCAGGCCTGACTTGAGAGACCAGCCAATCCCGGACCCAGATTTGGTCCTGTACACCAAGGGCACCAGCCTGGTGAAACAAGGACAATGACTGTCGGGATATGCGGTTGTCATGGAAGAAACCATCGCTGAGGCTCGCTCTCTGCCATCACACTGGTCCGCTCAAGAGGCTGAACTGTATGCTCTAATCCAGGCCCTCCAGCTGTCAAAAGGTAAGAAGACAGACATTTACACAGAATCCAGGTATGCTTTTGCCATGCATAAGGAGAGAGGCCTTTGACAGCTAGTGAAAAATATATTAAAAATAAGAAAGAAATTAAGACCTTATTAGCTGCTGCCTGGGAACCAGAAAGGGTTGCAGTCATACACTGCTGAGGACGTCAAAAAGAGGATACCCCCCCAGGCTCAGGGAACAGACTGGTAGATAAGACTGGTAAACAAGCAGCTGAGGGCTCGGGGGTGACAAGTGAAGCCCCTATTAAAACTCTCATATTGGCAGAGCTACCTGAGCTAACGCTACTCTCTCCAAAATACACTGAAGCCCAAAACCAACTAGCCAAAGCAGAAGGGGCCATCAAGACTGAAAAGGGATGGTGGGAATTGCCAAGTGGCAAATTGTTGGTACCGGAGGAGTCAGCACCCACTCTGGTAAGCCAAACACACCAAGCGACCCATCTAGGCCATGATAA
Organism: Oreotragus oreotragus; assembly: GCA_006410675.1. Taxonomy (NCBI): domain Eukaryota; kingdom Metazoa; phylum Chordata; class Mammalia; order Artiodactyla; family Bovidae; genus Oreotragus; species Oreotragus oreotragus. The sequence goes on from SJYX01007535.1 coordinate 194,961, forward strand.
ACTGGAAGAGCTCATTTGAAAATATTTCTTGGTTCCCCGCCTCTCTTCCCTATGCAGGACAAAATCTCAGAACTGCAGTGTCTGTTCACAGGTCAATGTTGCCTCTCGGCACAGACAGAAACCTCCAGGGATTCAGGTAAAAGGCACGCTGCCCTTTGAACTCCTGGAAGTGGACTTCACTGAAATGAAACCTCACCGATACTACCATTACCTGCTGGTCATGGTATGTACGTTCTCGGGATGGGTAGAAGCTTTTCCTACCCAGACTGAAAGAGCATCAGAAGTAGCCTGGTGCCTGCCTAGGGAGATGGTTCCCAGATTTGGATTTCCTACCGGCATTGGATCGGACAACTGCCAGGCTTTGTAGCCAATTTAGTATAATAAGTAAGCAAAACTTTAAACATCAGGTGGAAATTACATACAGCATATAGGCTCCAGAGTTCTGGGATGGTGGAAGGAACCAACTGGACACTTAAAGAGACACTCTCCAAGTGGATCTTAGGGACTGACTGTTCCTGGGTGGACTTGTTTCCGATGGCTCTGCTCAGACTCAGGATGACCCCACAGTCCCATGGCTCTTCTCCACACAAAATTGTGTATGGGAGGCCCCCTCCCATAATAAAGCAGGTGTCAACAAATTTGCCTCAGGTAAGGAGAGATGAGATTTCACAGCAGATGGAACAACTGGGTAAGGTAATAAATCAGGTAACTAAGTTTGTACAAGAAAGGGTGCCATTCTCCCTTGGGAAACAGATTCACGAATTTGTGCCCGGGGATCAGGTGTGGTCAAGGACTGGAAACACGACTCCTTGGCCCCACATTGGAACGGTCCATAAACTGTTGTTCTAACCAGCCCTACTGCAGTTAAAGTTGCAGGTGTCACTCCCTGGATCCACCACATGAGGGTGAAGAGAGCATACCACACAGACCTGGAGGACGCTGAGTGGACTGCCCAGAGGGACCCCTCTGATCCCAGTGAAACCAAGATCATCTTAAAGAAGAAACAGAGATGAAGCTCTACAATCAACTGCTGCTACAAGGACCTGCTGGTATCATCTTAAGACTAACCACAGTTTCAGTACCAAGAGGGACCTGTGCTGTAATTAAAGGTGAATGTTGCATATATATTCCTGACTTATCTGCCTATGTATCAGCCACCCTAGATGACAGGAAAGGTCAGGTAAAAGTTATGTCTGATGATAATCTTCCTTTCTGGACTTTGGTCCTATCTTGGGTGAAGGGTAATTGGTGAAAAACTACATTTACCATTGTTACAGTTGCCTTGATAGTTCTGCTTTGTGGACCCTTTATTTTATAATGCATTATGAACTTTGTAACCCAAAGGTTGATGTTGTTCTCCCAAATTAGAGGTCGGAGAATCAGGGTGCAATATATCCCTATGAATGATGCTCATACTATGAGTTAAGAGGATCAAGAAGGGGGAGTGAGGGAGGAAACAGACAGAACAGGCTCCATCTTGAAAGCAGGACTCCATCTTGGGCTGGACTGTGGACTTTGAGCGATATGCCCAGTATCTATGGAAATGACATACCAACTGGAAAACCAGGCCCTCTGGCTGGAAGAGACCCAGGGCTCGTGCCTCGACTCTCTGTTGCCTAAAAGAATACCCTAATAATCTGTATAACCAAATAGAATCATAAATTCTATTATGCTTTTTGGGGTATGACCACAGGCCTATTGATAACTGTCCACTGTTACCTACCTAGGCTTAAGGCATACGAATCATGGGTTAACTTTGATTGTATCTCTCTTTTCCTTTATTCAGACTAGTTTCAGGGAATCTGAGGAGGTGGGTTTGGGCACGTACACTTAGGGTATATAAGGTTTTCAGAAAAACTGGTCAGGGTCCTTGGCTAAGAGGAGACTCTGCTTTGGGCCCACCGGTGTAAGAAACTGCACTCCACTATCTGCATTGTCCTTCTGAGTGAGTTTGTTTCCCAGAACGCATGGCTACAACAGAATAACTGGCAGAGTTTCCCGAGTCTCGCAGTTTGGCAGTGAATCGTTATGGTCCTGATGATACTTTTCCATCATAAATGTAAAGCAAATCAACCAGGTATCCCAGAAATCCAGAAGCATCATAACTGCTTCATGTAGATTCATGCCTTCAGGTCAATACCTGACTCAATGCTCTGTGCCAGTAAGGCACAAGTGGCAACCAGCAAGTCGACTTATTGCTTTGAAATGATTGTCTCCCATCCACATGTACCATTTTCAACAGCTCCCTATTTGGTTCTCAGTGTTGACCAGTAACTATTAGCAGAGCCCACTACCCCTTAGCCCTCTGCCTCATGGCCCACAAAGGGACCTGTTGCTTCCATGTGACTCTTAAATTCTAACCCTGAATGCTTAAGTTTCTGCTTCTGCTGACTCTCTGGAGTCCAGCTTGGTGCACACACCATTTAGAGGCTTTCTAATCTAGTGACGAAGTGAGATAAAGAGAAACAACAACAAAACATTTGACAGTCCTACACTGTCTGCACTTGATCAGGCACTTGTACTTCTGCGATGCCTCTTCCACTTCCCTCCTCTCCATCCCTTACTCTCACTGCCTTAATTATGGTGTCAACATTTCATGCTGGTATTTCACAACAGGCTTCTCATCTGATTTTTTTTTACGTCCAGTCTCTCCACCCACCAGCCTGTCCTCCACACTGCTGCCAGTTACCTTTTCAGAATGCAAAGCTAAACTGTATCCTCCCTAAGAGGGTTCTGTGGTTCTATTGCCTGCCTAGAGCTGGTGGCATCCAGTAATGAGTTCCAGATGGGCTGTGAGGACTCAGAAACTGTATGTGATATTTTGGGTGAATATGTATTATTCTGAAGAGAGGAGTCACAACTTCTATCACGGTCACCAAAGGTAGAAGATAAAATCCAAACTATTTGGGTGTCACATAAACTCTTCCTAACCTGACCCTAAACCAGCGGTCTAGACTTATCTTTGCTGCTCTTGATCACGAATGTCCTCAACGCTCCAGTGACAAGGCAATGTTGCAATCAGACATGCTGCTTGGGCATCTCTGATATTCTGTTCATGAGCCTGCTGTTGTCTCAGTTGCCTTCCTCTCCATGTTCCTTGCATTTTTTTCTTTGACATGTGTACTTCTGGTCCTGTGGCTCCCATGCCATCTTCTGGTGAAATGTCCTCTCCTCTCCAGGTAGAATCAATCACTGTCTCTCCTATCTACTCTGAACATATTGCTAGGACTTGATACCCATGGCTATTTTAGTATTTGTCAGCCACTGTACTGTATTTATTTATATATATACACACTGTATTAAATTTATTTATTTGTTACTTATTTATATATCGATCCCAAAGAATGGGCAGTGTGTTTCATAAGGGAAAAATGAATACGCCTTTGTACCCCCAGTGCCTCCTAGAACTCCGGATATGTAATTTGCCTCAGTGCATATTCATTGAATGAATAATTAATGCGAGGCAGGCCAGGACAAGTTGTAGTTGAGTGCTTAATTTATAACGGCTGTCAGCTTTTGCTCTCATTTATATACATTCAGATTCTCTAAAGACAGAGGGGGTAAAATATATAAGCAGAAGCTGCAGATAAGGGGATGGAAGAGGAATAAAATTAATCTGACTCATGAAAGAAAAAGATGATCACATTTCTGCTTCTTCACATGTCTTTTTATGCCAGCTTTAAATCTACCCAAAATGTTAAAAGCTGAAAGATGATTAACCTGTTACATCTTGCCTTAATCTAGTCTAATTCAACTCCCAGATGTCTATCTGCTAGTGTCCTCGTCACTGAGCATACAAGAGTCAGTCCATCTGCAACACTTGGGAACTGTGCTTTGTAGATGAGAATGAAGATGGATGGATAAGAATGAAGAATGTAGATGAGAGAATGAAGATGGGTGGATGAGGGAGTCCTGCCTTGATTAAAGGCACAGGCTTCTACCAGTAAAAAAGTAAGAAAGGTTAACTGAATCATATTTTCATTAATGGAAGAATGAGTATAGTATATATAACCATAGATGACAGAAAAATTCAGTGTTTAGCCAAATGAGGAAAAATGATTTGATAGAAGCAAATTTTGATACAAGTTTTCAAGTAAGGTTTCTGGACTGAGGAGAATGGATTTCGATTAGATTCCATGTAAAAACTGAATCATATTTTCATTAATGGAAGAATGAGTATAGTATATATAACCATAGATGACAGAAAAATTCAGTGTTTAGCCAAATGAGGAAAAATGATTTGATAGAAGCAAATTTTGATACAAGTTTTCAAGTAAGGTTTCTGGACTGAGGAGAATGGATTTCGATTAGATTCCATGTAAAATAATTCTAGAAAGCCAAACCACAGAGAAATTAAAAGAAATTAGTGGAGGCAAAATACTGACATGAGCTTTGGAAGATAAGGGCTGTGTGATATTCAGCGTGACGCCCTGACTTCTTTGGCTGCACCATGGGCATGCAGAATCTTAGTGTGATCCCCAACCAGGGATTGAGGCCATGCCCCCGGAGCGGAGGTGCAGTCCTAGCAACTGGGTGGCCAGACAATTTCCATTGATACTCCTAATTTCTAGCACAGGGCTTGATACAGAGATCAATGTTCAATGGATGTTTAAATGATATTTTTGTGAGCAACTTTAGTTTTAAAATGTTTCCGAAAACACTTATGGATAATACTGATGGCAAAACTTCTAAGTAGGGACACAAGCTGGGGGTCAGGACTTGGCCATTGTGGGATTTTTGGCCAGACACTTTCTGAAACATCCTTAGCCATAAAAATGTCTACAATTCTAAATGAGTCTATCTCAAGCATATTTACAAATCAATTTTCTAACCTGGTCATAAGACATGAATATTTGCTCTATTTAACTCAGAGTTGCTATACAAATTACTTAAAAAAAAATAAAAGTTCTAAAATATGAAAATGCTCACAGTACTAAATTGGTAAGTGAAATTCAAGTAGAGATGATCAGCTGCAAGAATCATTCTAAGTAATTTTTGAAATAACCACTAACGGGGACTCTTCCTTTATCATACAATTATCAGCATCCAAAACTTCTATCAAATCCTAGTGACTCTTGAATAATAAAATATGCTAAATTACAGCCTACATTTTTCTTGATAAATTTGTACTACTTAATTCTTTAAAACTCAGTAAGTACTTGTAAGCAAAAATTTCCCAAATCATGGGATTAAAGTTGGCTTTATATGATGATTTTCATTATTGACTTATTTCCTATCCAAGTGTTAAAGAATAGTAGTTTTTCATTTTATGTTCTTTCTACTAATGACTACGTGAATAATTTTCATGACCATTTATTCTGTATCAAAACAGAAATTGCTACTGTGGTTCTCTACTGGGATAAATTCTACTGGCTATTTTTAAAAACATGGATTTCTTGATACATTTTCACATATTATTAAGTCCTTTATCAGTAACAGTTGAGAGTCCCAGTTGCCTTTGTTTTTGTCTTAACTACAGCAGAGTAGGCATTCTTTAGTGAAATGATAAGGTATTTCACAAATAGCCTACAATTTTTCTTTAATATTGTACAAAGTAGACTATAGAATAAGTCCTTTATTTTAAGTCACTGCAAGAAAGACTGAGGGTTTCTAAAAGGACTTGTCTTACTTGGTCAATTATAATTTGTCATCATTATTTGTAAACAAAACAGATCTACTTACACTGAGATGGAATATAATATTGATGATTAAAGGCATATATACCAGCTATCTCTATCTCCCAGTCAAGTTCATGAAAAATATTTATGTTTTTAAGCTGGCTAAATTCCCTATACTGATAGCATTTTGAAATCATAGTTGAAAAATATCATTCAATATTGTATATATGGGAAGAAAAACAATCTTTAATTCATTTGTAAATTAAATGACAATGTCAAGGAGCCATTGGTGAAACCTTTTCTTAAATGTTTATTAGTATATGAAACATAATATGGTTTTTGTGATCCTTATGACCATGTCTCTGACCCTCAATGCTTGCTTAAGTAAAAGCAAATATGGCTTCTCTCAGAATTCATAAAGCTTAACTTTTGCTTTCAATGTGCAAGCATTTTGACTATGTCATTGTTGGGTTTTCAGGAAGAGGAATTCTTTTTCCCTTAGCATCATTTAATGTTATTTAATGGTAGGGATAGTACTTAATTCATTGCATTAACCATGGTTAGTAATGTGAAAAATTAATAGACTGATGCTTCAAGTAGTGTTATAATCACTAAAATGCCTCAGGAATATATTAAAATGGATCTTGGCCACAGACAAAATCAAGATTGCTGAGGTGCACCACAGGCATCTTTTTAAAGCCTGTTTTGTAACAAGCAGAGAAAGTGACGGTGCTAAATCACGGTTTACTACCCCACTGGCCTCACAGCCTCTCTGTTTCTGGTGCCGGGCCTCAGAAATCAATTTCACACACGGCCGCTGTCAGCATTCTTTGAGCTATTAAGACGAAAGCACTTTCTCCTCTTTTTATTAAAACAAGCTCATTTTTATCTCACCAGCTTTGTGCTTTCCTGCCTTTATTTTCCACTCTGTTAGTGGTGAGAGCTAAATTGTCTCCTGCCTCCTTTTCTTTCACTTCTAAACTTCTCGAAAGGCTAAACCACACCCACAGCACCCACTTACTCAATATGCCCGAATTCTTCAACACTTCGCCATCTGGCTGCAGCCCCGCCACTTGGGTGACACGGCTCCTCTGAAATTCATCAGGATCCTGTAACTTACCACATCCCAGGACCTTCCCGCCGACCTTCTTGTGGGACATGCTCCTTCGGCTTCTTTGTCAGTGACGCCCGGGCAGCTCCTCCCTGTCGTTTCTCACTCATCGTGACTAGTAAATGCCAGAATCCTCATGGCTCTCTCCTTGGGCCCCTGCTCTTCCTTCCACCCTCCCGTTGATCTCACCTACTTTCCCCAGCTTGCAAACTTCTCTTTTGTGGATGAGAGACATACACATCTCTACCTCAACCTCCAAGCTTCTGTTTCCACTCAACTGGATGCCTCCTTAATATCTTGAACTCAACAAGTCCAAAACCAAACACAACATTTGGGTCCCAATCCTTCCTTTAGCAATCCTTCTTAATCCAGTTACAAATATATCAGCTTTTCTACAAAACATCTCCCTTCAGCCTCTCCATCCTCCAACTCACCCCAGCCCAAGCCATCTATCCATACACACAAATCCAAACAACGGCCTGTACCCTATATCAATAGTTCACTTTTATGACGTGTCTCCTTTCCATCCCCCCTTTTCCATTCCACTTGCTGGTGCCTAAAGTGGGCTCGTCTTACTATCAGCTGTGTAAGACACAACTGGTACCTTAGTCTGCTTCTAGTCTCACAGATCGGTTCCTCTGTTCAGAGTCTCTGTTTAGAATCTCTTTGTGCTTAGTCACTCAGTTGTATCCGACTCTTTGTGACCACATGGACTGTAGCCTGCCAGGCTCCTCTGTCTATAGAAATCTCCAGGCAAGAATACAGGAGTGGGTTGCCATGCCTGCCTTCAGGGAATCTTCCTAACTCAGGGATCGAACCCAGGCCTCCTGCACTGCAGGTGGATTCTTCACTGAGCCACCAGGGAAGCCTTAGAATCCCTTTGTGGCTAATTAAATAAGTGGGGAGAACAGTGAATAAGAGCCAGTCAGTCAACTGAACAGAAATTAAACTTGGCTGTTCAAGACAAGCTGGGAGACATAAGACTGAATACTTAATCTATTACAGTGGCCATCCAGAAAAAATATAGAGAAAAGTTTAGTTGACTAGTATAGGCAGAAGACTGGATACCTTCAGAGCATCTGTTTTATTTTGTTTCTTCATATCAGGCTCAGAAAGGTTATAATTTCTATCTTGTACAAAATGTGCATGGTTCCTATTTTCAAATAAAAAGTTTATGCATTCAAATGGCTGATAGATTAGACTTCAGATTACACCACATCCTATTAACTGGAAGAGTTCCAGGCCAATCTGTGCCTGCTACCTAACATAAAGGGAAACCTGTCTTCTCATTATGCATCACAATCCTCCCTTTCTATTTTTGTCTCTCCCTCACATACACACACATGTTGCTGTGCAGTCACCCAGTTGTGTCCAACTCTTTGCGACCCCATGGACTGCAGCAAACCAGGCTTTCCTGTCCATCACCAACTCCCGGAGTTTACTCACACTCACGTCCATTGAGACAGGGATGCCATCCGAGCATCTCGACCTCTGTCGTCCCCTTCTCCTCCTGCCTTCAATCCTTCCCAGAATCAGGGTCTTTTCTCAGTTGGCTCTTTGCCTCAAGTGGCCAAAGCGCATTCACAATTTAAAAAGTGCATTCACATCAACTATATGAGTTATTGGAACTGGTACAGTGTCTTTATTTTGGGCTCCTGGGTTTTCTTTTTTTTTTTTTTTTGAGGTGGAGAGGGTTCTGTATCTTTAACTAAGAGACAATCCCCTAACAGGTGAGAGGTGTTTAGAATCTTTAAATATTCAATTGGATAAGTGGCTATCATATTCAAATCACCTGGGAGTTCAAGAAAAATTGCCATGTCTGGACCTAAACCCAGACCATCTGATGTGAATCTCTTGTGGCTGGGAGGCAGAGGCTGCCCAGACATTTTAAGTTCTCAGTTCCTAGGGTGATGTAGGAGAGGGATAGAACCCTGAATTATAATCTTCCTGTACAAGCATTTACAAGTGAACTCACAGTTTGGATTTTTCGAACCAAACTTTATCCTTGTTCTGTTTTATAGTCCCTGGTTTCAACAGACTCCAGACCTCTTCTTATTCATTAAAAAGAAATCCTAGCTTTCCTTCTTAGCCCCTTTCTTTGAGATTTCATGGGAGGACTCAAGTTACCAGGTAAAGCTGTCAGTGGCTTTGAATCCAGGAAAAGATAAAAGTTCAGTTTCTCAGAAAGAGATAGAAAACTTCAGCCTTGTAGGAAGGGAGTATTGACACCTTCTGATGTTTATTGGGCACTTGTTACATGTGTTAGGTCCGTCTAGTCAAGGCTATGGTTTTTCCAGTGGTCATGTATGGATGTGAGAGTTGGACTGTGAAGAAGGCTGAGTCCCGAAGAATTGATGCTTTTGAACTGTGGTGTTGGAGAAGACTCTTGACAGTCCCTTGGACTGCAAGGAGATCCAATCAGTCCATTCTGAAGGAGATCAACCCTGGGATTTCTTTGGAAGGAATGATGCTAAAGCTGAAACTCCAGTACTTTGGCCACCTCATGAGAAGAGCTGACTCACTGGAAAAGACTCTGATGCTGGGAAGGATTGGGGGTAGGAGGAGAAGGGGACGACTGAGGATGAGATGGCTGGATGGCATCACTGACTCAATGGACATGGGTTTGGGTAGACTCTGGGAGTTGGGAGGCCTGCTGTGCTGTGATTCATGGGGTTGCAAAGAGTTGGACACGAGTGAGCGACTGAACTGAACTGAAGTAGGTTGCATGGCTCATTTGATTAAATTTCACAATAATCCTTTGAGGTCATGCTATTGTTGGTCCCTGTTTCACAGATATGGAAACTGAGACACAAAATAATAGAAAGGTTGCACTGGTGGAGCCAGGATTTGAGTCCAAGCAGGCAATTGGCCTCAAGAGTTTCTGCTCTCAACACTACACCAGTGAGTTTCACACTCATGTTTATCAGGATCACCTGGAGAGCTAAAAACACATAGACAGAGGCTCAGGTCCACTGAAGTAGGAGTAGCCTGGGCCTTCTAAATTTTAACAAGTGCTCAGCTGATTCTGATACTGAGCAAAGATCAGCAGCCACTGCATTGTATATATTAATACTATATTGCTTACAGATAAGAAAACTGAGGTATATTTAGATGAAGAAGAAAAGAGATCTTCGGTAAGAAGGCTTTGACCTTTTTACAGGATGGAAGTTAAGTTGAGTTCAGGGTACAAACTCTCAGTGTCTCAGACTAGCACGCCAAGACAGAAGCCATCTGCCTCAGAGGACTGCGAACAGGAAGGGGGTAGGGTCTGTAATCCTATTTCCATAACTGAATCTCAAGCTTCATTCCCATCAGTGAGATGCTGGAAAGACCCTGGTCCACTAAACCACTGATTCCAAAGACGCCACAGACTGAAGTCACACTATTTTATGTACCATTAAGAAGAAAAAGACAAACCCATTAAACTGTGACCTGCTATCAAAAATAAGATGCAAAGTTTCTGAAATTAGAAAAAAGTTGTGTTATCTTAGGGTTGATGAAATACGGTACAAGCGGTGAACTCTAATAAACTTGGTGCTGAAACCATGGAAATCACTCAGCAAGTTGGGGAGGTTCCTGCTGACAGAGTCCAAATAACACAGTTCCAACAACAGGGAAAAAGAGTCTGTGCTGCATATTTTAGTATAATTTGTTTCTATAAGGATTGAGTCCACGTACACTACAAGTAGAGGAATTCAGACTGTCATTTAGGTTTTAGTGCTCAGTTTTCTTATCTATAAGAGATGGTAAGACATATCTGAGATGACATATAGAAAAAGTAGCACAGTACCTGCCACATAGACAGTGAAAAATCACATTTTCCCCCTTTGCTAAGTAGGACAAGACTTCTGTGCTGTTTGCATTCAAGCTGGGGGAAGGAGGAAGGAACGTAAAAGTAGTAAATGTCGAAAATTAGAATTAAAGTCAGAAGGAACATATGATTTAAAACATAAATACCTGTTTGATGCTGTTCCAAAGCAAATCTACATTATGAGGTGAGGCCAAGCTATAATCAATTGTGTATCAATGCTGAGTAATTTGGAGACTATTCCTAATTAGGAGAAGAAGAAATGATATACCCACAGAATTCCAATGCCTGATGAAAAATCTGATGCCTTAGCAACTGGATTCATAAAGAAAAAATAAAAAGAATATAATTATGTGACATATAACTCACACTTTCTTTAATAAAACTTGTGGGTTTTTTTTTTTCAGTCACATTACAAAATGATGAATTGATGAATTTCAGATATGGTTTAATTATTTTTTTTCTCCTGAAAACTACAATTACTATTCCATCAGGGCAGTTAACTTAAATTTAGACCCTGAAAGTAACATCTTTTACTGGAGTTTCAGTTGCTTTCAAAGGGAATTCCGCATGTGGAGCTCATTTTAGATCATGTGGAGCACTGTGAGAAAGGGGGAAGAGATATTTGCTGGCTTGCCATGGGAAGATTCATGACTGTGACATGTATCTGAAGAGCTGAATGAGGCACCGTTTGGTGAGAAAATAGATAAATAACCACACACAGGATACCACTGCCATCTTGGATGACAATAATTACCCCAAAGTACAAAAATGACTCCCCATGATGACCTTTGTGTTACACGAGGGAGGATCATAAAGCTTTCCAAGTAGCGCAGGAGTGCTCCTTTGAAACAGCCTCTATGTGTTTGGAAAGGTTCACTGAGAGTGAATAAAGGGTTAAGTCTAAGCAGTGTGACAGTCTCTTCAGCAAGGATGGACCTGAGTTCTCTTTCCTCAGAGAGAGACAGAAAGTTCTTCAGGATTTAGAGAATGGGATGTTTGTTGCTCTGGAAGTCCTTTTATAATACAGGGAGGGAAAAAAAAAAAAATCTCTGACTGTAGGTCACAATGTTGAACAGGGAAGCCATGAATAAAATGATCCACTCCTCTACACACGACTTCTGCATCACAATGGAGCACCTACTCAGCGTCAGGCTACAGGCTGTCTGCTGAGCAGGGGCACCTAAACAGCCCAAGCACACAGCTGGTATTTTAAGAGCCTCTGAGTCCAGAGGACCACAGGCTCTACCATATAGAGGCTCTACTATACAGCTGGATCTTCCCCCCTCTTTTCCATCACTGGGGTTACTGCTGTCTTCGTGGCTTCTCACGAGTGGTGTCATAATCAAGTGGCCTTTCAGCCTCCATTTTCAGGGCTTCTCCACTGTGTGTGGCCAGCATAGATGTCTTTCTAAAACACAGTCCTGGGACAAAGCTCCCGGGCATGGCATGCAAGTCCTTGCAGGAGCCAGCTATGTTTCAGCCACTGGGATTCACTCACTGCTCCTTAGACTCAACTTCCTTTTTCCATCCACTGTGCCTCTGCCCACGCAGGTCCCTCTGCCTACTGCCCCTTTCTCTCTCTTGTCTACCTGGTGAACTTCTATTGATCTCCTAAGATCTTCTTTAGTAGCTTTTTTGTTTTTGCTTGTTTGGCTGTACCTTGTGGCATGTGGGATCTTAGTTCCCTAACCAGAGATTGGACCTGCACCGCCTGCAATGGAAGCAGAGTCAGTGAACCATCAGGGAAGTCCCATCTCACAACTCACTTTAAATGTCTTTTAAGTCACCCTCACTGATCCACTTCAAGTCAGAGTGATTTTCTGCCTATCACAGTGACTGGAGCATTGCAGATTATAAATGCCAGCTCCCTGCTCCCATAGCATCTTTTATCCACCACTCAGCCTCAGTCTGTTATCCTTTTAAAACTTTGTTTAGCATCTGTGAGCTTCCTGTGTCTCATTCATCTCTGTGTTCCAAGGAAAGTGTCTGGCTTAGAGCAGGTCAGTCTAACGAAGTTTTTCACTGGCATGAAGAATAAGGAGAGTGATAAGGGCCCTGGTTAGATTTCCATATAACTAAATGTGTTTAGTTTCTCTTCTGCCGTTATATACTTGGAACTTTGGGCTTATTCAAATAACCTTTCATTTCTTCCACTGATGATGACACAAAATGATATTGTTAGGACAAGAATGAACTGTACCTGTGTTTGAAGCTGCACTCTGCCACTGCTAGCTGAGTGACCTAAAGCAAGTTATTTAACCTCTCTGTGCCTCAGTTTCCTCATCTGCAAAATGGGAAAAGTAACTGTAGCGACTTCCTAATGTTGTTATGACAATTATAAAGCAAGCATTCTCTGTAGTAGTAACTATTATTATTTAACTTATGAAATTTAGCCGCTAGAACTTTGTTTTATTAAAGTCCTTACTTAATTCAAACATTAGAAACTTTATTTTCCATATTTCCTGCCTACTTGCAAACATAATTTTATTTCCTTTTGAAATTTTAATGGCCTATGACATCCACAATCTGGAAAACAGTTCTTTCAATTATCTAGACCTCTAAAATGGAGACAGAGGACTGGGTTTGAGTCCCAGGACTGTCAAATTGAAGTTACCAGTTAGCAAACAACCAGGGGCAAGAAGGCCCCTCTTGGATTAAGACAGGTTGGGGCTGGTCATAGGGACATGGCAGTTCAGTTCAGTTCAGTCACTTAGTCCTGTCCAACTCTTGGTGACCCCATAGACTGCAGCATGCCAGGCTTCCCTGTCCAACTCCCAGAGCTTACTCAACCTCATGTCCATTGAGTCGGTGATGCCATCCAACCATCTCACCCTCTGTCATACCCTTCTCCTCCTGCCTTCAATCTTTTCCAGCATTAGGGTCTTTTCAAATGAGTCAGTTCTTCACATCAGGTGGCCAAAGTAATGGAGTTTCAGCTTCAGCATCAGTCCTTCCAATAAATACTCAGGACTGATTTCCTTTAGGATGGACTGTTTGGATATCCTTGCAGTCCAAGGGACTCTCAAGAGTCTTTTCCAATACCATGGTTCAAAAGCATCAATTCTTTGGTGCTCAGCTTTTCTTATAGTCCAACTCTCACATCCATATGTGACTACTGGAAAAACCATAGCTTTGACTAGACAGACCTTTGTTGGCAAAGTAATGTCTCTGCTGTCTAGGTTGGTCATAGCTTTTCTTCCAAAGAGCAGGCGTCTTTTAATTTCATGACTGCTGTCACCATCTGCAGTGATTTTGGAGCCCCCGAAAATGGTCTCTCACTATTTCCATTGTTTCCCCATCTATTTGCCATGAAGTGATGGGACTGGATGCCATGATCTTAGTTCCTGAATGTTGAGCTTTAAGCCAACTTTTTCACTCTCCTCTTTCACTTTCATCAAGAGGCTCTTTAGTTCTTCTTCCCTTTCTGCCATAAGGGTGGTGTCATCTGCATATCTGAGGTTATTGATATTTTTCCTGGCAATCTTGATTCCAGCTTGTGCTTCATCCAACTCAGCATGTTGCATGATGTACTCTGCATAAGTTAAATAAGCAGGGACAATATATAGCCTTGACATCCTCCTTTCCCAATTTGGAGCCAGTCTGTTGTTCCATGTCCAGTTCTAACTGTTGCTTCTTGACCTGCATACAGCTTTTTCAGAAGGCAGGTCAGGCGGTCTGGTATTCCCATCTCTTTCAGAATTTTCCACAGTTTGTGGTAATCTATACAGTCAAAGGCTTTGGCATAGTCAATAAAGCAGAAATAGGCATTTTTCTGGAACTCTCTTGCTTTTTCAATGATCCAGTGGATGTTGGCACTTTGATCTCTGGTTCCTCTGCCTTTTCTAAATCCAGCTTGAACATGTGGAAGTTCATGGTTCATGTCCCGATGAAGCCTGGCTTGGAGGATTTTGAGCATTACTTTGCTAGCATGTGAGATGAGTGCAATTGTGCGGTAGTTGAACATTTTTTGGCATTGCTTTTCTTTGGGATTGGAATGAAAACTGACCTTTTCCAGTCCTGTGGCCACTGCTGAGTTTTCCAAATATGCTGGCATATTGAGTGCAGCACTTTCACAGCATCATCTTTCAGGATTTGAACTAGAAATTCCAGCTCAACTGGAATTCCATCACCTCCACTAGCTTTGTTAGTGATGCTTCCTAAGAGCCACTTGACTTCACATTCCAGGATGTCTGGCTCTAGGTGAGTGATCACACCATTGTGATTATCTGGGTCATGAAGATCTGTTTGTATAATTCTGTGTATTCTTGCCACCTCTTCTTAATATCTTTTGCTTCTGTTAGGTCCATACCATTTCTGTCCTTTATTGTACCTATCTTTGGATGAAATGTTCCCTCGGTATCTGTAATTGTCTTGAAGAGATCTCTAGCCTTTCCCATCCTGTTGTTTTCCTCTGCTTCTTTGCATTGATCACTGAGGAAGGCTTTTTTATCTCTCCTTGCTATTCTTTGGAACTCCGGGTTGGGTATATCTTTCCTTTTCTCCTTTGCCTTTCACTTCTCTTCTTTTCTCAACTATTTTAAAGCCCTCCTCAGACAGCCATGTTTACTTTTCTCATTTCTTTTTCTTGGAGATGCTCTTTATCTCTGCCTCCTGTACAATGTCACAAACCTCTGTCCATAGTTCTTCAGGCACTCTGTGTATCAGATCTAATCCCTTGAATCTATTTGTCACTTCCACTGTATAACTGTAAGAGATTTGATTTAGGTCATACCTGAATGGTCTAGTGGTTTTCCCTACTTTCTTCAATTTAAGTCTAAATTTGGCAATTAGGAGTTCATAATCTGAGTGACAGTCAGCTCCTGGTCTTGGCAGAGGTACTAGAAAATCAAAACCCCTATTAATAGAGAGCTGAGAACATGCTGGGTGGTCACCAGGTGATGCTCAAAGATTTCTAAAGGTCTTATACACTAATGGTTTCCACAGAGCAAGCTAAACCTTTTGAGGAAAGAAGTCTATTGTCATTAGTGCTCTATATGCTATGATTGGCCTTTTATTCACTTGAATGATGGGCTGGTATAAAGGTTTCCCTCCTTAAGCATATGTCTAAGATGGAAAAGACAGGTGTTTATGGATCACACAAATAAAGACAGTCATACACTCATTAAGTTTTCATTTCAGTATGACTGAAAAAGAGCATTCTGGAAAAAAAACAAAGGCGGGGACAGAAGGCACAACTCAAGGAGTGACCTTAAATACACATTTTTAGAGTTTTAGAGTTTTTTTTCTTAACACATTCTTCTTGGAATCACTATAAATAAAGAATTGATGTGTCTATTTCTTTAGGCAGAGACTTCCTTACATCAGCAATAGTTAAATATACAGTTTAAAGAAAATAATACCATGACAGCAACATAAAACCAATGGAATGTACTGGCCAATTAATTCCTGTCCTCCTTCCCAGTCTCAAATCCTTTCTGATATTACATGTTAGTAGATGCATCTTTAGAACCATGTCTGTTTTGTTCAAGTCAATATACCCTGTGCCCAGCACAGTCAGGCATCTACAGCAGGCTCTCAGTGAATATAGCATTTTGCCCTGAGGGATGGGAAGGAAGCTAAAACTTCTTGGAGACCTTCTATGTGCAAGGTCCCCCAAGAAGTTATTTTTAAATATATATTACCATTGTGTATTTCACATTCACATTGTTCATTAATATGAAAAAAAAGAGAGAAATGAATCTTATTGATATTGGGTTGGCCAAAAAGTTCATTTGGGTTTTCTGTGAGATGATATGGAAAAGCCTGAATGAAAATTTTGGCCAACCCAGTATGTTGTACAACTAGGGCAAGAAATAAACTTCAGTGCCCTCTTTTCACCAGGTCACCCCAACATGTATAAACAACAATAATCCTTGAGTTCTCGCTCACAATTATTTTCCATCAGCTTCATGGCTTCCTTGGCTACTGAGGCAGCACTTCAGCACGCCAACGTCTTTACCCAGGCTGGCTCAGCTGACTCATATGAAGGCCATCTAGCATCATGTGGCCTAATAGAGAGTGACCTCTTTCTCAAAGGAGTGTGGACTCAAAGGAAAGAGATCCAGATTTCAGGCTCTAGCTTCTACCTACTAGGTGTTCCTGGCAAATAAATCTCCAATCTCTTTGCAAATATTTATATCTTAAATTCAATTCTGTGAAATCAAAGGGCTGGAATAGGTGATCAATTCATTTATTCGAACAGCAAATTTACACTGAACACCTTGTGTATGTCACTCTTTGTCTCACACTAGCAATATCAAGATACCTAAGACATAATAAAACCAAAGTCCTGCCTTCAAAGAGATGCCAGTCAACTGAGGTCAAATTTTATGCTACCTCAAAAATTCTTTTTAACTTGAAAACACAATAAATCTATGTCCTGGGAATCCAAATGTCAGTTAAATTCACTCTGTAATAGTAATTTCAAACCATGTTTGTTATCTTACACTGGGTACAAGCCCCAAAGTAAGAGTAAAAATATATGTGGTACCTAGTCTCAATGCCAAATGGTTATAATAACTAGAATGAAAAAAAAAGAAAGAAAACCAGACTATTTCTAAAAAAGCTTTCCTCTAAATCTCACTTCAGCACCTGAACAGTAGGAGTTCTTATTGTTTCCATTACCCTTTTTCACTTCTGGTTCTATCGATGAAGTACAGTGTTTGAACAACACTCTGGTAGACTTCAAATGGCGGTGTAGGCTGAGAAATCAGACACCCTACCATACCTTACTAAGGGAATAAAGTGAGGTATATTTATTTTATTGGACAGTTTGAATTTATTATAGGTTGCTCGTAATTTCCTGTCTCATTTCGTTAGCACTCTTGGGATTTATGCCAGGATGTCTTAGGTTATCGCACTCCTTCCCTCCTTCATTGCAACACTTATGCCAACAGACTGACTTGACTTAGAGAAAGTCCCCGGACAAAAATTGAAGGAGAAAATGCCCAAAGGTTTAGTTAGAGAATGGCAGAAGCTTTGGGAAAAAATCTGAAAAAGCAATGAAGATGAAAATGGAAACTCTGTGAAAATTAATGTAGTGTAGAATTGGCGAACATACCACTTATTTCTTTAAACAAATAGAAGCAAGAACCCGCTTATGAGGGTGCACCCAAATAATTCACAGGTGGTGAAACTATTACAGTCCTGCAATTTCTTGCCTCAGAAGTGGAATAAATCTTCACAATTATAACTGGCATATGCTCACACGTGACTTCTCTGCTATTCTCTTTCTCTGAACTATCCACTCCCCTCTTCTATGCATGAGGCCTTTTGGATTTTATTGTAATCACCTTATTTTAATAGGAACTTTAGATAAAAATCTAGTGAGGTAGGGAGATGCAACCTACTATAGTCATTGCACTTACAGAAATGTAATTCCAAATGGAATCTGCTTATTTTTGCCTGGATTTTGGTTACTATAAAATAAGCACAATGGAGTGGAAACTGCATAAGTTTGAAGTCTGTCATCATGATACCCCAGTGATAGTGGGCAGATAACAACTCTTTAGATATTGGTCACACTTAATTATTGATAATTTTCACAATGATGAAAATTTACTTTGAGAAAAGTTTTTTCCCCAGGGAATTCATCTTAACTAAGACACTATTATGTGTGTGCTGCTACACAAGTACATATTCTGAACTATAGAAATTGGACAAAATGTTTTTATGTTTGAAGTCAAATACTGACTGATAACATTCATAAGATAATACATTGATAATCTGTGGGAAGCCATTCATATCTAAGACAATACATTGATAATCTGTGGGAAGTCATAATTCACATTTACCCGGATGAGGGGATTAAACAGCCAGTGTCTAAGTAAGGAGAGGAGTGCAAAATGAACCATCTTGTGAGGTAACTGAAAATCATTATATCCATAACAAAGCTTTTGCTTACAGAAGAGTTTTTTTGAAAATTAAAAAAAAAAAAAAAAAACTCTGACAACAGAATGTCCAGCACACTACCAAGCTCCTCATTACAAGGACTGCCTTAAACTATCTTCCGTGGCACCTGGCTCTGTGTTGGGCATATAGCTGACGATAGATGAGTGATTTTCACATGAATGAAAGTAACCACCCAAAGTTTTCTATTCCTTTGGAGATGACAAAAACACTTCATCCAATGCTCTGTTTTCCTCTCATGGTGTCCTAGAGAGTTAGGTGGGATGGACTCTTTCATGACACTTGGACACTTTCTAGAAAAACGTATCCAAGTAGGTGGAGACTAGGTATACTCAAGAAGTGTGTTTCACTTTATGTTACTGTGTGAAACGTTTGTGTGTGTGTGTGTGTGCACGTGTGCGTGTGTGTGTGAGGCTGTTCCCCTTTCTGTCCTCGTCTATTCCTTTATTTCCTGACCTCTCTCTTTGGAGCTACATCAGTGGTGCCTCGGTCTTTGCCTTCGTCTTGCATCTGTAAGGGTCGGTGTTCTGTCACGTTGTATGATCCTGTTCTGTTCCATGAGAACACAACTGTTTACCACAACGTGCCTTCCCCTCACCCCTTATTTCTTACTGCTCACTTCACTCCTGTTTGAATAAGGACATGGAGGACTTTCCTGGTGGTCTAATGGTTGGGAGTCTACCTGCCAGTGAAAGGGACACAGGTTCGATCTGTGGTCTGGGAGGATCCCACATACTGTGGAGCAACAAAGCCCATGAGCCACAACTACTGAGCCTGTGTTCGAGAGCCTGTGTGCTGCAACCCCTGAAGCCTCTACTGAGCTGTGCTCCACAACAAGAGAAGTCACCACGAGGAGAAGCCCACGTACTGTAACAAAAGTAACCCCCACTTGCTGCAACGAGAGAAAGCCCACATGCAGCAAGAAAGATCCAATGCAGCCAAAAATAATTAAAGAAAAAAGACATGGACCCATTTTCCTATTTTACCACATACCCTCAAGTATTTTAGAGCACTCTAAGTATGTAATAAGTCACAAATCACAGAGATTAAACCACTATCAGGGTGATATGGCATCTCCTTATTTTAATTTTCCCATATAAAAAAAAAGAAAAGTGATATTAGTACTATTTGTAAGCATGCATGCCATCTAAATATAAAGCATATGGTATTTAAGAAGGTTATCAGTATAACAAACAACACATTCCCCCAAATCTCAGTGTTTAAAACAACAAAGGTTTACTGTTCGCTCAAGGTTAAATGAACATTCATAAACGCAGTCCTGTGAGAGTGACACTGTAGGGCTCTGCCACAGGCAGTCATTCAGGGATGAGGCCTTACATTTGGTGCCTTTACTGTTTTCTAGAGTCTTGAAGTTTTTGCTCGATTCTCTGCATCCAGCAGGTGTATAAAGAGAGTTCTTACTTATTTGGAGGATTACGTGGATGACATCAGGCCGAGAAGTGCCATATATCACTTTGAATGACATTCCATTGACTAGAACTCAATCATGATAGAACAACTAATTACAGACAAAGCTAGGAAAGAAAGTTTATCTTTATGCCCAGCAGTAAAAAGAAATGAATTTTGATGATTCCATATTATCTCTGCTGCTGCTGCTGCTGCTAAGTCGCTTCAGTCGTGTCTGATTCTGTGCGATCCCATAGACGACAGCCCACCAGGCTCCCCTGTCCCTGGGATTCACCAGGCAAGAACACTGGAGTGGGTGGCCATTTCCTTCTCCAATGCATGAAAGTGAAAAGTCAAAGTGAAGTCGCTCAGTCGTGTCTGACTCTTAGTGACCCCATGGACTCCAGCCTACCAGGCTCCTCCGTCCATGGGATTTTCCAGGCAAAAATACTGGAGTGGGTTGCCATTGCCTTTTCCATTATTACTGCTACAATGTGCAATTATAACTACCTTCTGGTTTTATAAACCTGTGGCTAATGTGTCATTTTTTTTCCTTGAGAACTAAATGGATTACAAAAAGATATGAAAGGTGCAAGTTTCATTCTAACAACACTAAAAAGGACTGTCATTCAATTGTTTTTCACTGGGTGAAGAGAAAGAAAGCAAAATATTTAACTTCTCTTTTGAATGTATTAGGTTTATTGATTTGGTCTTACTAAAACCAGAATTGATGAAATTCCTCCCATGTGAAATAGACGTTCACATGTACCCCTTGCTGCTTGTACTGTATGCTTTTCTCGTATTTTCTTACCAAATTATTCTTATTCATCCATTTACTCACTCATTCAACAACCTTTACTGAGACCAGGTATTCTGATAAAGGTAGGAGGAACAAGTCACTTCTGTTGTCATCCACAACTTTGTTGATGAAGATGGAAACATAAGTACAATATAAGAAGTCAATGACAGAAATAAATACAAGGAAGCACAAGACTAGAAGAAATTACATTTTAAAATACTATTGAGAATACAATGAATTACGTATGCCTCTGACAAATAATTACTAAATGCTGACTATACATTGATGGAATTTAGGGTGGGGTAGTCAAACAAAAAACATAGAGGCTGGGATGAATCGAGAGAGTAGCATTGAAATATATATACCACCCTATATACAATAGATAGCGAATGGGAAGCCACTATGAAGCTTAGGAAGCTCAGCTCGCCTTTCTCTAGAGCAATGGGACGAAGGGGTGTGGGAGGGAGGTTCAAGGAGGAGAGGATACACACACACACACATACACACACATATACACACACATACTTATGGCTGATTTGCATTGTTGTACAGCAGAAACCAACACAATATTATAAAGAAATCATCTTCCAATTAAAAAATACTCAAGAGAAACACTGTAATCTTCAACTTTAAAAAAGAAATTATGGTTTTTCTTCAGATGAAGATTACAGGGGTTTCTGAGATAAGATATATTTCTATGACTGGAAGAGAGACTCTTAACAAGTATAGGAAAATATTCTAATTGATTTATAAATACTGAGCTTCTGGAAATACAACAAATAAACAGCCAGAGGTCACCGTTGGCTGCAGACTACTCCCACTGA
The DNA here is from genome assembly GCA_006410675.1 of Oreotragus oreotragus. NCBI lineage: Eukaryota > Metazoa > Chordata > Mammalia > Artiodactyla > Bovidae > Oreotragus > Oreotragus oreotragus. The sequence goes on from SJYX01007535.1 coordinate 216,439, forward strand.
GACATCTTCTTGACATGGCCAGAAAGATTACAGGGGTTTCTCAGATAAGATATATTTCTATGACTGGAAGAGAGACTCTTAACAAGTATAGGAAAATATTCTAATTGATTTATAAATACTGAGCTTCTGGAAATACAACAAATAAACAGCCAGAGGTCACCGTTGGCTGCAGACTACTCCCACTGAGACATCTTCTTGACATGGCCAGAAGACTGCTTGACATGCTGGGTGCTCCCAGTTAGCTATTCGATGTAGTTTTTCATCTTGAAGTCTGGCAGTTGGGGAGATTTAGTCATTTATTTTTGAGCTCATGGAAAGAAGGGGTTGATAGCAACAGCTTACCCAGTTAACAGGCAGGCTCCCCACACAGCTGTGCTGGCCTATTTCAATTAGATCCTTTCGGACTTACATCACCTCTGCTATGCCTAAGCATAGTCCTAAGCTGGTCGTGAGCTTGTCCTGCCAATCAAGCCAGGATTCAACCACATGGTGTGGCTTTTATGATGCTGACAAAAGATGAACTTGTCTCACTCTGGTGAAAACACAAAGTGTGAAGCCAGCTCTCTAGATGAAGAAAATCAGTACAAACAGCAAGACTCTCACACTGGAGTTAGACACATTTTCCTGTGATTATCTCAACATGCTTCACCAGTAGGTTATAGTCAAGGAATGCTCTCACTCAAGAAAACATTATGATTTTCTAGCTACGAAGAGGTTACTTCCGAGTCACTCTACTCAGGAGACCCCAAGAAACAATAGAACGTGCACAATGAGAGAAGGGCAGAAAGAAACTTATTTCCAGTGAGACTTGGAACCTGAAACAGACAAAATAAAATCAGAGCTGTCACTTCACCAAAGAAACTGGACAACATATATGAAGTTAGGAAACCCTGAATATATTGAGAATTAGGGAGAAATGTATGAGTCTCTCTGCATCCTTTGCTCTCTGAATTTAGTTCACAAACAGTGAATGATGCCTGCACTATCCAAGATATTCTAGTAGGTACTGTAGGAGATGCAGAAATTCACAGGACACTGCATTTTTTTTCTGAAAGAGTTTAAAATTATATTTTGATTAAGCCATAATAAAGGGGAGAACCAAAATAGCAGACCATGTCTCATGCAAACATAAATCCTGTGCAAAACGTGCCAACAAAATGGGCTTAAAAATGAATAGCAAGAACAGGGGTTACCTACACTTCACTGATTAAAACTACACATACCCTGATTTTAATTTTGTTTTAAAGATATAAGAATGAACTCTGTACACTCCTGAGTAATTGCCTCTCCCATGGTCTGCTAGAGATTCACTTTCCATTTTACCCACACATATATGTAAAGAGGAATCAACATATAGGTAAAGAGTATTCAACACTCCTATGAATGCACAAATACATTTATTTATTCATTCTCTCTCTTTCAAAAGTCTTTAAAATATCTGCAGTCTTTCAAGGAAAACCTTGCCTGGAGTAAAATGATTCTTTTTTAGTTCACTAGTGACTACTATTGGACACACTTCCCTCAACTTATAGGAAGCTCTGGAACTGGTTCACATGAAAATAATAATGGAGACTGGAAAGTGGCTCTGAAACAGATTGAAATGCTAAAACGGGAGAAAACAAAAATGAAGCTATGTCTAGATAAGAAACGACTCAAAAACATGAAGTAAATAATGCTTAAAGAAATGCCTTGTTACATTCTCCAGGTTACTTGAAATATCCTTGAGTTTGATTTAAGGACAATGTAGGCATCAGAGTAAGAAATAGATGTAAATAGTTATAGAAAGGTACTTGTGCATGCATGCACACACACATACACACTATTGGAGCAGGCCACAGTCTGCTATAAATAAGGGACTTAACATTCATTCCACAAGCTAATGGTGCTATCACCATCCAAGATAGATCCACTTAGATAATAGTGGAGGAGAGTGCCAGACCGACCGAAGGGAATGGGCTATTGTGTTTGACTAGTTTCCATGTATAAATTAGTACAGAGAAAAAAAAGAAATTCAACAGAAAAACACATGTACTTTATTATAATTCTGAGTGTTACCCTTGCAACTCCCACAATAGCAGGCGAAACAGCTTAAAACCACTTAAAAGAAACAAAAAGCAAATGCAAATTTGATTAAATGCCTTTGTGACAAGAAGAGATTTGACTTCAAGTTTGGATGGACACATATGTCAATGGCCGGTCATGGTTTTCCCCCACATTCCTTTTGAACTAAACAACTGGGACAAAGGAGGGAGCAGGGAAAAGGGGAACAGGGTGGAGAGATGGGGAATGTGGGGTTTTGTGGCTTAATTTGACATGAATGTCAGAATAAAATCCCTTGCCCAGCACTACTGTCCTACTGTGTGCAAGTGCAATAGCAGTCTATGATGTCTCAGCTTTGCATGCAAACGTGAGTGGTAACCAAAAATAGATATAAATGACACAGGGACTTCATTGTGTTTTGAAGTAGAAACTGGGCTTTGCCACTAAACAAACAGACTATTTTCCATTAAGTAAAAAGTGCACTTTAAAAATTGCTGAAATTAATTCTAAGATTAGACAGACTCTTAAAGTGTATCAAACACTTATAAGAAAAATAAGCCACCCAGTTCCATTTCTAGATCCTGACTGAAGGTTGAGCTGAAAATGTCACACTTCCGGTTCAACTCCTGATCACATTTCAGGTCACTTTCTCTTGGGCCAATAACTTACTTTTGGCTCCAAAGCTGCATGGGACAGTGAATGAGCAAGGGTGACAAGTGCCCATAATGTTGCACACATCTTTAGTGGCCAAGATGAAGCAAAAAGCCTAAATACCTCCAATAAAGACTAGAGACCAACTTATGCCATTGCTTCCATCACTACTAAACATTTTGTGACCATAGTACAAACAAAACAAGTCATTTTCTCTCCATTATTTCCCCTCTGAGTTCAAATATAAGCTTGTGTCCTTATCTGCAGAATGGGTTTAACAAGGCCTTATTTGCAAGATTATTGTGAGAATTCACTGCAATGCTTTTCAAACAACTGACCTTGTGTTTGACACATTCAGACACACAATATATGGCAGGTACTACTAACATTGTTNCCATTATTTCCCCTCTGAGTTCAAATATAAGCTTGTGTCCTTATCTGCAGAATGGGTTTAACAAGGCCTTATTTGCAAGATTATTGTGAGAATTCACTGCAATGCTTTTCAAACAACTGACCTTGTGTTTGACACATTCAGACACACAATATATGGCAGGTACTACTAACATTGTTACTCTGTACAGGTATTTCTCGGCACTCACTAGACAGTTCTTTCTTTTCTGTCCTAACTTTCAGAATCCCAATTGATTTAAATATAGGCATAAAACAAGCCTGGGTTTTATTTCCTTTTATCCTCACAGTATAATTATTGTAATTTAAACCAAAGATGTTTTATGTTTCAAATCTGAAATAAGCAACTGCTCCTTTTATCCGCATAAGTGTCATTATATGCTCAAACACAGATATGAATATTAAAAATATCAAAGAAATATACTGTACTTAGCAAGTGGGCAGTGAGAACAATCTATTCTTGAATGGGCAAGTTTTTCCAAAGTATAATGAGATCATACCTCTATACGAAGATATCAAAAAAGTACTGTGTACTGGTAATTTTGCTTCATGATGTAATTAAATGGGAAAATAACCTATGCTTTCAAAAATTCACAAAGAAGGAAAGACGAGGCAAACTAATGGTGTGTATATAAGTAACACGTCCCATATGGAAAAAATGAGACACCTTTCATAAATTGCTTGCCCCACTAGTCATAAAGCACACCTAAACATTCTGCTTTTTATATTCTTCAGAACAGCCCAAAACTTACACAGTCCATTCATGCTTAAAATTCAGTTTGCCTTTAAATTTCTACGAGCACTTGAAAATATATTTCTGTATTTACAGCTTTTGCAACCTAGCATTATGACTTCTTGGCTATAATGATGCAAATAAGAAGTGGGAATGTTAACATATTTAATCACTGTCTGATGAGCTGTTGAGCCTTCCTGGAGTTTAAAAATTTATGCTAAATAGCTTGCTTCCCTCCTTCAAAATTACAGTGCAGATCAAATTTTTCAGAGTCTAATCAGAACAAACATTCCTTCATCTTCGATGAATCAATGTGACTTATACGTGTGGTGTGTTACAATTTCCCCCTTTTCCCTTCTTGCCTGGTTACCTTCTGAGGAAGGGCTGGCTCTCCAGAAATGTGACAGGGAGAGCTACAATCACGTTTGTTTGGACTCGGTGTGTGCAAATTTTGGAATCAAACCTTCAGATGAGGTTTACAAAGCTGCCTGCCCAGAACACTCTGGTTTAAAAAAATGTGCATTGCTATTAATATTTTGAGTGTAGATTTTTTTTGGACAGTAAAGTTTCATTTTCTGCCCATAAAACCAAGTATGAGTCACAACGGAACATTTACTTCTAGTCAAAAATGCAGTGTGTGCTGACGTTCCAGAGCAGAGCATCTTATCACTGTGACTATGGAAAGCAGCGGAAACTAAAGTCAGCATTTTCTTCTTCAAAAGAAGATCTGAGATCAAAGACCATAATCCTCAATTCATAAATACTAGCATTAACTTGTATCCATAGATGACTTGCCATAATTATGAACTATAATCTGGGTTGGCCACAGAGAGGCTTTCATCCCTTCTTTTACCTGGTTCCTTACCACATGTGCACAGAAGAAGGAAGACTCATAACAGGCAGTGGGGGAAAGCCCCTCACAACCCATCCTTCAAAAAAAATTACAGGAACACCACAGTGAATGAGTTGGATTTCAGGACGTCTGTTACCTAAATTCCAAGCATGCACACCACCATTTATACAGCCCTCAGCATACAAACTCCGTGCAGTAGATCTCAAAGTTTAAGTCTCAGTATCCTTTATACCTCTAGCTATTCCCACACAGTCTCGTAGACTTTATTTTGTTTGAAAAGTTGGGGTTAGCTTTCTGCAAAAAGCTTTTATTTTTTTAAAGCCATGTAAATTACTTTACCTGGCATTTGAAGAGAAAGATACAGTCACACACACGTCCACACCACCCCAACAGCACCCAGACTAAATGGCCACTAAGGATGTATGGAAACGAAAAGGCATTTACCAGGAGCAGGAAAGCCAGCAAGAGGAACGGTGTGCCAGGAGTTGCCCGACGGCAGCATTCCATGCTTGGATTCTTGCCGGAATCCGAATCGGACAGTGAATAAGCTGCAAAGTGCTCCTCTGCTTGCTGTCACATCCAGGACTGGTGCTTACACTCCAGCCCTGCCTATCAGCTTCCATCAGACCCGCTCATATTTCCTGACCAAGGGGTGGG
>SJYX01007535.1:230701-243828 GCA_006410675.1 Oreotragus oreotragus
CATTCCCTCCTGGCCTGAAGAGTTTCTATTGAAAGATCAGCTGTTATCCTTATGGGAATCCCCTTGTGTGTTATTTGTTGTTTTTCCCTTGCTGCTTTTAATATTTGTTCTTTGTGTTTGATCTTTGTTAATTTGATTAATATGTGTCTCAGGGTGTTTTGCCTTGGGTTTATCCTATTTGGGACTCTCTGGGTTTCTTGGACTTGGGTGATTATTTCCTTCCCCATTTTAGGGAAGTTTTCAACTATTATCTCCTCAAGTATTTTCTCATAGTCTTTCTTTTTGTCTTCTTCTTCTGGGACTGCTATGATTTGAATGTTGGGGCATTTAACACTGTCCCAGAGGTCTCTGAGATTGTCCTCATTTAATTCATTTTTCTTTTTTCTTCTCTGACTCATTTATTTCTACCATTCTATCTTCTACCTCACTTATCCTAACTTTTGCCTCAGTTATTCTGTTGGTTCCCTGAAGAGTGTTTTTTATGTCACTTATTGCACTATTCATTATATATTGACTCTTTTTAATTCCTTCTAGGTCCTTCTCAATCCTTGTCTCCAGACTATTTATCTGTAACTCCATTTTGTTTTCAAGATTTTGGATCATTTTTACTATCATTATTTGGAATTATTTATCAGGTAGATTCCCTATCTCCTCCTCTTTGGTTTGGTTTGGTGGGCATTTATCCCTTTACCTGCTGGGTATTCCTCTGCCTTTTCATCTTGTTTATATTGCTGTGTTTGGGGTGGCCTTTGCATATTCTGGCAGTTTGTGGAGTTCTCTTTATTGTGGAGTTTCCTCGCTGTGGGTGGGGTTGGACAGGTAGCTTGTCAAGGTTTCCTGGTTAGGGAAGCTTGTGTCAGTCTTCTGGAGGGAGGAGCTGGATTTCTTCTCTCTGGAGTGCAATGAAGTGTCCAGTAATGAGTTATGAGGTGTCAGTGGGTTTAGAGTGGCTTTGGGCAGCCTGTATATATTGAAGCTCAGGGCTATGTTTCTGTGTTGCTGGAGAATTTGCATGGTATGTCTTGCTCTGGAACTTGTTGGCCCTTGGGTGGTGCTTGGTTTCAATGTAGGTATGGAGGCGTTTGATGAGCTCCTGTCGATTAATGTTCCCTGGAGTCAGGAGTTCTCTGGTGTTCTCAGGATTTGGATTTAAGCCTCCTGCCTCTGGTTTTCAGTCTTATTCTTACAGTAGCCTCAAGACTTTTCCATCTGTCACTTCGAGGGCGGTTCCCTCTGGTTTACCTTCTTCTGTTTGCTGGTCTCTTCAGTGTCTAATTTCCGCCCTGACACAAGGGGGCGGTGGCGGACATTTTTTTAGGCTCACTTGTTCGGTCTTGCTGTGGGGAGGGAGCGACGCTGTAAACAAATATCACTGGCGTCTGTGGGGAGTGCTTGTGGTGTTTCGGCAACACTGGGTTTGCCCCCGCTCACAGCTTGTGTGCTTTCTCTGTCTACACTGCTTAGGCGCTAGGCTGCTCTGCAGGGAACTATCTGAGGCAGGCCCTGGGCTGCATGCACCTCCCAGATCTAAGCCACTCAGGTTCAGGTACCCGGGTACTCCTCAGAGCCGCAGACTCGGTTGGGCCTGCGTTTTGTGCCCTTCCCAGGTCTGAGCAGCTCAGGTGACCAGGTGTTTGGCGAGCGCGGTTGCTGCGACTTATCGCCTCCCCCATCCCTGCCGCTCGATTTTCTGGGTGTACAACTGGTGCATCTTCTTAGGTGGATGTTGACCGTCCAGAATCCCAAGAAGTCTTGGTTAGCAACAAAGCCTGCTTGCAGTTTGTTAGATGATGCCTCTCTGGGGCCGCGATTGCCCCCTCCTGGCCCTGGCTGCCCTCGCCTGCCTGTCTCCAGACAGGGGGATGGGCCGGCCCACAGCCAGCTAGCTCTGCTCAGTCCTTTGTTCTATGAGCGGGCCTGCTGGTGTCTTAGGTTAGGGCTTTTCCCGTGGTAGCTATCCCGCAGTCTGGTTTGCTATCTCAAGTTAGTTCCCTCAGACTGCCCTTGGGGCATTCAGGCCCAGTCCCTACACTAAGCAATGCAGCCCGCACCTACCTGTCCAGCCCTTGCTTGCTAGGGGCGGATGCAGGCGTCTGTGTTGCTTCTCCACTGGGAGTTACCGTTGGGCACATAATCTGTGGGGTTTAACGTAATCTGTGGGGTTTAACGTAATCTGTGGGGTTTAATTATTTGTTTATTTTTCCTCCCGGTTATATTGCCCTCTGTGCTTCCAAGGCTTGCCACAGACTTGCCAGTGAGAGTGTTTCCTGGTGTTTGGAAACTTCTCTCTTTTTTAAGACTCCTTTCCCGGGACAGATCTCTGTCCCTACCTCTTTTGTCTTTTTATCTTTTATATTTTTTCCTACCTCCTTTCGAAGACAATGGGCTGCGTTTCTGGGTGCCTGATGTCCTCTGCCGGCATTCAGAAGTTGTTTTGTGGAATGTACTCAGCGTTCAAATGTTCTTTTGATGAATTTGTGGGGAAGAAAGTGGGTCTCCCCGTCCTATTCCTCCGCCATCTTAGGACCGCCCCCTCATTTGACTTTTTGACTCCTCACAAAATTGGTTAAGAACTCATCCCATTTTATATATTTGAAAATTGAGGCTCAGAAAACTTAAGTGACTTACCTTGGGCTCCACCCATTAGAACTAGCTTTTGAACGGGGCCTTCTGACTCTAATCAGTTCCATTTCGTATACATATCTGTAAATATATAGGTGCGCATGCTTGCATGCTTGCTAAGTTGCCTCAGTTGTGTCCGACCCGTTGCGACCCTATGGACCAGAGCCCACCAGGCTCCTCAGTCCGTTCGATGATTCAGGCAAGACTACCAAAGTGGGTTGCCATGTCTTCCTTCAAGGGATCTTCCTGATCCAGGGATCAAACTCGTGTCTCTTACGTCTCCTGCACTGTATGTAGGCATGTGTGTATACGTGTGTGTGTGCACGCATGCGCAGATGTCGGCAGTGGTATCCAAATGGTTAGAGATGGACATCTGCAGTGAAGGCAAAAGAACAGAAGGCAGGCTACCCAGGTTTGATGGTGGGTATATATTACCTGACAGTGGAGAGGACCTTATTTTAGTCTACAACTCTTTGGTCTCTCATCTTTGTCATTTCTAAAATCTTTCTCAGTGCTGAGGGAAAATAACATAAACCCCAGGTAACTTAGATCCATACCAGCAGCAGCCTGGGAAAAGCCTCTCACGGCATCTGAGCAGGGCGTTGGCTGTGTTCCTTTTTTCCTCTCCAGGTATCGAAATGAAAGCCATCTGCCAGCATCTGAGCACCAGCAGCCGCTGCAGCAGCAGAGGCGGCGGCCCCAGCTGCTGTAATACTGGTTAATGGCCCCCTGCACAATATATTAGGTGAAATGAAAGCAGAAGCAAGAGAGAGAGAGAGTGTCAGAGCTGTCTGAAGCATCATTCCAAATGGTATGGATTTAACAATACTTAATTTAAAAAACACCAGCTTGGACAAGAGCAAGCTGTTAACATTCAATGTGCTTTATGGCAGGAAAGAGTGAGCTCAACTCTCGGAATTTCTCCCCCTGGGGAAAGGGCCTTACAGTGCTCACTCTGGAGCCACCTGTCTCTCCCTGAGGCTGGGCCTCTTCCATTGGCCCTCTAGTTGCCGTGACTGTTGTCGAGATAGGGCAGGGGATCTTCTGGAAAGAACTCAGGGGTGGGAAGTGATGGCGAGCTCTGTAGAGCCTCATCTCTCCCCTTGAAGGAGGTGGTTATGGCAGTCCCCAAGTCTTACTGTCTTCATGGGCATGTGTCAGAGTGGTTTGATTCCCCTGGCTAGATCTGAAGATTAAAGGGAAGGAAAAAACATGGGGATGTGTTACAAAAATTAAAATGGAGGAAGTCTTGTTCAGGCTTCATAAGCAGGAGAGCCTCTGACCTGCTTCTAATTTGCCTGGGCACTGCCTGGGTTCCACATCTGTCTGTAAGCACAGCAAGGCAAGTGGCACCTTAGATAAGAAAAGGAGTGGGTCTTGGAATTCTTGAACCCCTGGAGGTCTGACCAATGCCCCACCCCCCTTCCCTGGAGGTCACAAAAACCTGTGACTCACAAGGCGAAACAAACAACACTTTAAAAATTAAAAAACAACAACAACCCAGAGCTACGTTTTTGTGCACAAACTGATGATGTCAGTTCATGGCCTGGGATTATAAGCAAGAGCCCCCCAAACTGAAATTTGAAGTCTCACCTGTGGGGTGGACACACTGCCCAGCATCTTTTCCCAACTGGCACTCCCAAATGCTGCTAAAAAGGGACCATCCTAGTACTTTTTAAGTCTGGATGTTGGTCGGTCCAATTTGGTGATGTATGTATATGCTGTTCCTTTTCTCTATTGTTTCTATTTCTCTTGTTTTAAAGACTGTTTATTGAAATTAAGTCAAATAATCCTCTATTAACTATTGAAATTGTTTATTGTATGTGACAAGTAGTTGTTTCACACAATTTGCTAACGAATTCTTTGAACCTAAAATCAAAGTAAATGAGATAAAGCAACCAGAAGCCAACTGCTAGTCTCAGAGGGTAGAACTGGATTTGAGCAGAAATACGTATGATTCACTTAATATCCATTTAACATCCAAACAACTGGAACATTTGCTACCATTTTCAAATTACCTTTGATATGTGACTTAATGTGACATGAACAGAAATTTTATCAGGTAGAGAATGAATACTATCCTCAATTTATATATGGGGAAACTGGTACCCCCTCATGATAAGTGGATTCATCACAGTTACCTATTTGTAGGTGGAAAATTAAAGTTATAGCTAAGGTAGTTTGACTTTTCTTTAGATAACTTTCTGAGAAGTTGATGATGAAAATAAGTTACTTTTACTGAGAGCCTCCATGTGCCAGACACATGCCAAGTACTTTTTATTTATGATTTCATATAATCCTCACAAAAACTCTATGAATAGGTACACATTACCCTCATATGGATGTTATTTCTGATAGATTAGCCATCAAAATTCATCAACCAGTGCCTTCTTGAAGCACAGAGGCCTAAAACTTAGAGACTATATTTCCCAGACTCAAGATCTGAACCCAGGTCATCTGTGTCTATAGTCACTACACAGCACTGCCGTTTTACAGGTAAAGGACCACAGGGGTTCAGAGAAGGGAGAGGTCATTACAAGTTTCAGGACTCAGTGAGGAGTAAGTATTCAAACAGGAAAAAAATGGAAACTGAAAAAGACCTTTTCAGGGACGCAAAGAAAAAAGGCTTTGCAAGTGGGGAGAACTAAGTAAATGGAGACAAAGCAGGAACACATGAGACCCAGACTTGACTCACTGTGATCCACTAATTTAGGCTGCTTATAGGGGAAAGATATATTTTTTAAATTGTTTGTTCCATAGTCTCAGATCTCACACTCAGTGATCTCTCCCTACAAAATGTCAAGCACTGCACGTTACAAATGAAAGAAATGCAACAAAATTTAAAATTTGATTTGACTCATCTCTAGCTTCCTGAAGCACTAGAATTCTCTGCTTACATCTCTACAAGACTTAATTCAGGACTCCTCACACTGCAGGGACATGGCTGGAATCCGTCGTGGCCAAGTGGCTGCTTGGTGGAGGGGAAAGAACCCAGATTTTTGAACCAGACAGTCCCAGCTGTCCTAGTTCCTACAGAAGCACTCTAAGGAAATAAACTGCTAAAAGTTCCTGAGCTCACTTTGTTGTTGTTGTTGTTTGGTTTTTATTCTGTTAGATGAGACTACAGCTCTAGACTGTAGGGCTCTTGTGGGCAGTGCAGAGAGGGGTTTGCAGAGTCTGACTCAGAGCTTGGCACTAAACAGGAAATCAATAAATTTTTACCATGTTCAGTGCTATGTATCTAAGTGTCCATTGTACATATCTTTTCAGATTTTATTTTACTTTACAATACTGTATTGGTTTTGCTATGTACATATCTTTCAAATATTCTGTGTGCTTGAAAATTCTAATAAAATTCTGGGATAAAATCATTCTATTTGAGGACATTCTCCCCCCTGAAAAAACAAATATACACACAAGCAAGCAAACTGATTAACAGAGCACTGAACTGCATTGGGAGGATAGAATTGTTGATCACTTTCAAACTGGTGCTTCTTGATCCTCCTTTCTCTACATTGCTGGGGTTCCCGTCATGGATCTCAGAGACCTGCAACTGAATTAGTTTCAACAAAACATGCACTAAGGTCCTACTGTGTGAAAGGCATGATAAACAGAGAATTCTAGCAACAAAATGTCGTTTGTAGCCTTTTTAACAAAAAGAGATACCAGTTCAATCTTCGAGATTTGAATTATGGTTGTAATATTCACATATTAAACCCAAGTGTAATATATAAATCCAAGGTCCTTGATTCTTAGTTCAGTACTTATTTCCATGACATCATCCTCTGCAGATAAAATAATTATCCCAGAGCCAGACAATAAGGTGAAGGGGTGTGAACAGATTTATAGTCAATATAGAGAAAGCAGGATTAAAATGCAGAAGCCAAATTCCTCAGCATGGCATTCAAGGACCTCCCTGATCTGCTTCCTGTCCCAGGATAATAGAGACTCATGTTCCAGCCCAATTGAAACACCTGCTTTACTCTAATTCTCCAAATTCTCCCACTTTGTACATTTGTTCATTCTGCCCCTTTTATCTAGAAGTTCCTTCTTCCCACCTCTGTTTCCCTAAAAATCCTTTTTATTCCTAAAGGTGTAAACAACGTCAGCTCTTCCACAAAGCCTTGTACATAATAGGCATCAGATAAATAAAAAAAGAGAGAAGCAAAGCAGAGAAATTACAAAAGAAAGAAAATATAGTCTCCAAACATCAAGAGAAAATGTAGATGACATGACATTTGAAATAAAATTTGAACTTCAGAACAGCAGTTAAACCATGGAAAATCATAGAACTCTTCCTCTAAAATAGATCATTGTGTAGCCTTCCATTTTTTTTTCTGTTACAGGCTAGTTATATTTGCTAACAATAGCTAGATGAACAGTTTCTCTGTTAAGTTACAAAGATTATCTCTTATCACAAATGTGATAAATACTGTCAAAGACAAGGTAAAATACCAAAACTCAGCTTCTCACTGAAAATAATAATTTTTAATAATTTATTTTCTAAGTTTCTGAAAAGGACATGAGGTTTGTAGTTAAAACTATTTGCTTTATCTTTCCTACTTGAAAATGTGGTGGGCCTTTCTTTGGAATATGGAACTTGGTAAGCATGGCCAAAGGAAAATAAAAAAGGATAACAATATATAGAATTGAAAAGAAGCCAACAACAACAAAAATATGACTAAAATGCAGGTGTCCTGAGGGAAGAATAAGAGGTATGATTGGAAGAAACAAGTAAAAGACTTCAGAGACTTATCTTTTTTCATGTGCATTTCCTAGACGTTAAAATCCAATATCGGTTTCTCAGCACAGAAACTAGTAGTTATAGGGTTCCAAGGATAAAGGGGAAAACCCCTACTCCTTAGATATGATTGTAGAGTGGGAGCCAATCACGGAAGCCTTTGGAAGCATCTGGAAGGGACACAAGTTCTAGCCTGAAGGTTTCTTGCATCTAATGTCAGCAAGAGAAGGGAGATTTGCTCCATGTCCCTTGAGAGCACGCTGAGGAGGAACAGCAGGGGGGCACATTTTGGATGTGCAAAGAGGCACCAAGGTCCAAGGCACATGGCCGTGAAGTGTTGTACTCTGGAGTTGTGGCATGCTCAGTCATGTCTGACTCTGAGACCACATGGACTGTAGCCCACTAGGCTCCTCTGTCCATGGGATTTTCTAGGCAAGAACACTGGCATGAGTTACTATTTCCTACTCCAGGGGATCTTCCCGACCCAGGGACGGAACCTGGGTCTCCTGCATCCACAGGCGGATTCTTGACCACTGTGTCACCTGGGAAGCCTCTATTCTAAACAGGTATATTCTAGTCAAAACGGTCACACAGTCCTAAGTTTCTTGTTTTGGTATTTTGTTATATACCTTTCTTTTGTCCCCTTGCCCACTTCTTTGCCTCGCCACTTTCTCTCACTTGTACTAAGAAAAGCTCTTGTCAGTAGCATTGTAAATAGAATGCCTTTGTAAGCAGAACAGTTAACAGTAATGCTATGCATTTACTTTCTGTTCGCATCAGCTTCGCTTTTAAACTACCCTGCATTTAAAGGGGAAGGATATTTTAAATAGCCTATCTGTGGCAGAAATATCACCTGTCTCCTAATATCTGCCATTCTCTTTTCTGCTTTGATAATGAACACACATCATCACCCAGAAAAGTGGCATTTCTGAGCCTCTCTTGCAGCTCTCTGGGACCATGAAACATTCTCATTAAAGAGATGGAAGTGGAAGTCATGGGTACAATTCCAAGTAATGTCCTTAAAGAAAAGAGCATTTCCTGCTTCACCCTTTCCTCCTTTTTGTTGTTGGAATGATAATGCAAAGCCTGGAGCAGCCATCTAGGACTAAGGCAACCTTGAAGTGATGCGACAGACATAAGAAAGGGCCCTGGCTGCCCGACACTCTGCAGTATTTCACTGCTCCTGGATTGCCTACTTTCAAACTTCTACGAGAGAATGTGTTTAATACAAAATGCATGTTCTTATGTAATTTATGGGTTTCAGGACTATGCAAAACTCTCAAATAAATATAGACCAAGCTATACAGTCCTCTGTCAGCTTAGACCATCAGAAATCTACAAGGTCCATTTCATACTGGCCTCTTGCAGAACTGCCTTAATAGATTTCTGAATAAGCATTATGCCCCTGGCTTTGAAAAATGGTCAACACAGAAATGTGTGTATGCAAAACGCTCTTGAGATCTTGTAAAATTATCTAGAATAATTTTGCTTTGTAGCTCAATTATATAATAATTCCTATGGTAAATTCTCAGCACATAAGTCAAATACAAAAAGCATGTCTCTGACAGGCTGGTAGGTTTTATTTTTTAGATAATGAGAGTTATATAACTCTTTGAATTTCCATCTTTGCTTTAGCTACTAGGAAGCTCAAAATAAAAATTTGAGCTTAGAGGCTAAATCTTTCCTCAGCCTTTTTTTTTTTTTTTTAATTCCCTGACTCTTTTTTCCTTGATTTTCCTACTTTCTAATATTTTATGTAAGTGGTTTGGTGTTTTTCTCTTTGCACTGAAATTTTACTCTAAACAACTCTTCAATGTGTTTAGAAGAAGGTTGGGTATAAACATACAAAATAAAGCTCTATAATTTTAAAGTGGGAGCTGGCTATGCAGCATTCTGAAGGAGATGGTGGAATAAGAGTGATTTCGTGGTGATAAAAACACTGTTTTCCTTACCCTTAAGGTGAATAAACTCATTTTTGTTACTGACATGAACTTTAAGGCTTTCAAGCCTCTCCTACCTTTGCTAAAGTCTAACTTTTGTTATCTTTGTTATTTGGAACAACTTTAAAGTTGTATAAGAAAACTTATTGAAACTGGATTATTCTTTCTTATATGTTACTTCCATTAGTATAATGCCATTCAATGGAAAAAATAGTTCCCCCAAATCAAATTTAGTACTTTAGTAGAATAAATGAAACAGTACTACAATTTCATTTGTGCAGGTTCTATTAATCAAATTTTGGATTTAGCTGAACTGATATTCTCTTCAAGCTACTTATTACAGATAATGTATATAGGGGAATTGTTGGCTAGGTTTCGAGTAACCTGATTTACTGGGTGATGAACTGTTTCCATCTGGCTCAGGTTGACTCAGTTGCTCAGAGCCTCAAGTTAGTGAAGCTTGGAGTCACGAGGGTACTCTTGCTATACATTGTACAAATATATTACCAGTTCAAGAAGACCAGGAGAGAGTCAATGACTCAACTGAAAATCATCATCACCGTCAAAAGAAAGAACAAAAAATTACTCAAACATTAGACTGTAAGCCTTGAAAGCAATGTCTGTGTCATCACAGTTCATTCCCAACTTCAGTATGGCTACTTGGCACACAGGAAGAGTCAAAAAAATATTTGCTGAATGTATGAATTCAAAAGGCATAAGTTTGATTCCTCAAAAAAGTAAACACAGAATTACTATAAGATTCAGCAATTCTATTTCCAGATATATATCCAAAAGGAGTGAACAAAGAGACTCCAACATTTATACACACACCTCTGTTCACAGCAGTCTTATTCACAATAGGTTAAGAGGTAGAAGAAACCCAGGATAAATGGATAAATGAAATGTTCTATTCACTGCATCTACATATATACACGACTGAGTGACTAAATTGAACTGAACTGAACATACATACTATCTACAGACAATGAAATATTATGCAGCTTTAAAAATGGAGGAAATTTGACACAAGCTACAAAAAGGATGAACGTTGAGAACATGTGTGATTCCACTTGTAGGTGGTACGTAGAGTAGTCAGATTCACAAAGTTGAATGGTGGTTGCTGGGAGGCGGGAGGTGGTGGATGAAGTGGGGAAATTAACATTGTGTGATGGTGTAGAGTTTCAGTTGCAGAAAATTAAAACTGTCTGGAGATGAATGGTGGTGGCAATTGCGTGAAAACTTGAATGTACTTAATGCTACAGGAGGGCTTCCTTGGTGGTTCAGTAGTAAAGAATTTGCCTGCAATGCAGGAGATGCAGGTTCAACCGCGGGGTCAGGAAGATCCCCTCTAGAAGGAAATGGCAACTACTCCGATATTCTTGCCTGGGGAATCCCATGGAAGGGGAGTCTGGTGGGCTGCAGTCCATGGGGTTGTAGAAGAGTGGGACGCAACTAAACCACAACAAACATCAAATGCTACAGGACTATGCTTTTCAAAATGGCTGCAATGGAGAATTTTAGGCAACGTATATTTACTACAATAAAAATTTTTAAAGAAGAGAAAAAAGAATATAAAAAGTAATTTACCTGTGTGAAAGCAATCCCAATTAAAG
This sequence comes from Oreotragus oreotragus, assembly GCA_006410675.1. Classification (NCBI taxonomy): domain Eukaryota; kingdom Metazoa; phylum Chordata; class Mammalia; order Artiodactyla; family Bovidae; genus Oreotragus; species Oreotragus oreotragus. The sequence goes on from SJYX01007535.1 coordinate 241,618, forward strand.
CTCTGATTAAATACCAAATCCTTGTGCCAAATAATGTTATGTCATGTCCAGCTCTTTCTAACCCCATGGACTGGAGCCCACCAGGCTCCTCTGTCCATGGAATTCTCCAGGCAAGAATATTGGAGATCTTCCAGATCTCTAGGAGATCTTCCTGACCCAGGGATTGAACCCAGGTCTCCAGCATGGCTGGCAGATTCTTTACCACTGAGCTACCAGGGAAGTCTTGTGCCAAATAACTGGAACTTGATGTGATAATGGTTATGGTAAACCGTACCTGATGATTAAATTTCCTATGAGTTCAAAAAACAAAGCAAGCACAAACTTTACAAAGCTATTTCAAAATGTCACCCTCACTATAAAGGAAAGCAAATATTAGGGAAGTAGTCTCTGGTCTAAGTGTTCACATTGCTTAGATTTGGTTCTCTTGGTTTAAATGTAAAAGAGGGCACTCTTCCTGCTGCTTCTTGAATGCCTCTTTTTCATCTTAAAAGTTCCACAGAGAGGCCTTCCTATATCTGTCCATCTAAATTGACTCTTCCTGCTTCTTACACAGCATCTATCATAGTTCACAGTTATTTATTTGTAGTTATATTTATTTGTGTGATTACAATTTGAATATCTTTCTCTTCCTTATTAGACTGTAAGCCCCATAAGGGCAGAAACCTTGCTGGTTTTGTTAACCACTATATCCTAGTATCTAGTACAGGGTCTGGCACATAATAAGAGTTCAATAAGTACTTGTTAAATACATAAATGTATTCAGTTCAGTTCAGTCCCTCAGTCGTGTCTGACTCTTTGCAACCCCATGAATCGCAGCACGCCAGGCCTCCCTGTCCATCACCAACTCGCGGAGTTTACCCAAACTCATGTCCACAGAGACGGTGATGCCATCCAGCCATCTCATCCTCTGTCATCCCCTTCTCCTCCTGCCCACAATCCCTCCCAGCATCAGGGTCTTTTCCAGTGAGTCAACTCTTTGCATGAGGTGGCCAAAGTATTGGAATTTCATCTTCAGCATCAGTCCTTCCAGTGAACACCCAGGACTGATCTCCTTTAGGATGAACTGGTTGGATCTCCTTGCAGTCCAAGGGACTCTCAGGAGTCTTCTCCAACACCACAGTTCAAAAGCATCAATTCTTTGGCACTCAGCTTTCTTCACAGTCCAACTCTCACATCCACACATAACTACTAGAAAAACCATAGCCTTGACTAGGTGGACCTTTGTTAGCAAAGTAACATCTCTGCTTTTCAATATGCTATCTGCTGCTGCTACTGCGGCTAAGTCGCTTCAGTTGTGTCCAACTCTGTGCAACACCACAGACAAAAACCCACCAGGCTCCTCCATCCCTGGGATTCTCCAGGCAAGAACACTGGAGTGGGTTGCCATTTCCTTCTCCAATGCATGAAAGTAAAAAGTGAAAGTGAAGTCGCTCAGTCGTGCCTGACTCGTAGCGACCCCATGGATAGCAGCCCACCAGGCTCTTCTGTCCACGGGATTTTCCAGGCAAGAATACTGGAGTGGGTTGCCATTGCCTTCTGCAAATACGCTATCTAGGTTGGTCATAACTTTCCTTCCAAGGAGTAAACATCTTTTAATTTCATGGCTGCAATCACCACCTGCAATGATTTTGGAGCCCCCAAAAATAAAGTCTGACACTGTTTCCCCATCTATCTCCCATGAAGTGATGGGACCAGATGCTATGATCTTCATTTTCTGAATGGTGAGCTTTAAGCCAACTTTTTCACTCTCCTCTTTCACTTTCATCAAGAGGCTTCTTAGTTCCTCTTCACTTTCTGCCCTTAGGGTGGTGTTATCTGCATATCTGAGGTGATTGATATTTCTCCCAGTAATCTTGATTCCAGCTTGTGCTTCTTCCAGCCCAGCGTTTCTCATGATGTACTCTGCATATAAGTTAAATAAGCAGGGTGACAGTATACAGCCTTGATGTATTCCTTTTCCTATTTGGAACCAGTCTGTTGTTTCATGTCCAGTTCTAACTGTTGCTTCCTGACCTGCATATATGTTTCTCAAGAGGCAGGTGAGGTGGTTTGGTATTCCCATCTCTTTCAGAATTTTCCAGTTTATTGGGATCCACATAGCAAAGTCTTTGGCATAGTCAATAAAGCAGAAATAGATGTTTTCTGGAACTCTCTTGTTTTTTCGATGATCCAGTGAATGTTGGCAATTTGATCTCTGGTTCCTCTGCCTTT
>SJYX01007535.1:252822-275214 GCA_006410675.1 Oreotragus oreotragus
CCCTGGGATTTCTTTGGAAGGAATGACGCTAAACCTGAAACTCCAGTACTTTGGCCACTTCATGTGAAGAGCTGACTCATTAGAAAAGACTTTGATGCTGGGAGGGATTGTGGGCAGGAGGAGAAGGGGACAACAGAGGATGAGATGGCTGGATGGCATCACGGACTTGATGGATGTGAGTTTGTGTGAACTCTGGGAGTTGGTGATGGACAGGGAGGCCTGGCGTGCTGCGATTCATGGGGTCACAAAGAGTCGGACATGACTGAGCGACTGAACTGAACTGAACTGAACTGAATGAACTCAATTTCTTAAATATTCATCTCCTTAATTCTGTTGGAGATCTGGGAATTTTTTAAACAATTTTTGATCCAATTCAATACTTCCCTAAAGAGTCTGATGAATTAAGTCAGATATGAGGGGTGAGGGGAGATTTCTCTACTCATCATGGGCCACCCACCCCCAGTATGTAAATTCTCTGAGTGCAAAGACTTGGTTTTTCCTATTAACTTCTGCAACTTCAGTGTCTAGAATATGCTTGACAGGTAGTCAATACATACTTATTGACTCAATGAATAAAATAGCTAGTGTAGTAGGATCCAAAGTGCAACAGAGGACTTAAAGTCCAGGTGTAAGTCCAGGACAGGGAACAAGGATCCAGAGTAGTAGAGCCAATATGTCCAATAAAACACTAATAAAGTCTGACCAACAAAGTACAAAGGGTATATTGTTTATGATGTCTGAATTCTTAGATAACATAACTTGTATTGTAGAAGACAAGCATTTTATGTTTAATGTAAACTGCTTGAGTTCAGGTACTACGTTCTCAAATAATATTTGTTGAATGTCTAAATAACAGAAAATCCAGGCCCAGAAGATGTCTCAAGTATGTGAGAGTAAGGCCTCTACAGTTCAGTGATTATTTCTAGTATTTCTATAATACCAAAAAAATTTAGTCCTTTGTTTTCTTAAAACATAGTCTATTTGCTTAAAATATATCTGCTCATGGCAGTAAATAGCTGTTTTTTAAAAATATTGTTGATAAGGGAATGAGACTCATGCTCTGAACGCCTCAGAATAGGCATGGGAAAAGTTTTAGTCCTAAAATCAAAGGATTGGACTAGATTTGCTGAAGTCTCTTCCAGGTCTAAAATTTTATGACTCTGGATTAAAGAAAAAAAAAAAAAACACCCATGGGGAAGCAATGTCTTTGTAATTCACTCAGAATTTCCATTTTTCATCCTCTNAATAGGCATGGGAAAAGTTTTAGTCCTAAAATCAAAGGATTGGACTAGATTTGCTGAAGTCTCTTCCAGGTCTAAAATTTTATGACTCTGGATTAAAGAAAAAAAAAAAAAACACCCATGGGGAAGCAATGTCTTTGTAATTCACTCAGAATTTCCATTGTCATTGGATGAAGACTGATTCGGCATATTCTGGCCCAAGTCTTGTTCATAGGATAGTAAGCCTTGATAAAGTTTTTCTCTTTTAAGGATGCTCTGGAAATCTTCTGAAATAAGCTGAGGAGAGCCTAACATGAACCATCACTGAGTTCGGGAATTGATGCCCCAGGAAAAGAAGACACCAAATGTCATGAAAGGTTAAGGCCAAACTGTGTAAAGTGATCAGATCTCATGTTTGCCCTTACTGCAGAATGGTGACTGCATGAGCTTTCAACTGGAGGTAGTGACGCATTAATAAGTCATGAAATCAATTTTGTGGGTAACAACTAGCATTAAAACTAAAAGGCAAAAAAGAAGTAGATCAAAGTGGAATGGAAAATGTTGAATACATCTCCTGTACTAAGGGTAAGCATTATCTGGTGAAACTTTAATTTCTGAGGGTGTGTGTGTGTGTGTGTGTGTGTGTGCAGGTTTCAGTGTAGGCGTATGCATACTAGGTGACCATGTACAGTGTATTTCTTCTGGTAGGACACATTGAAAATAGTTTGGAAACTATGGAAATAGAAACAGCCTTTTGAAGTCCCTTCATACTCTATATAATTACTTCTAGGAAATCCTGAAGATCTCATGGGCATCACTGGCAATCATGGAAAAGAAGCAGGGTTTGCATAGAAGAATTTCTTTCCTCAGAGGAAAGAAGCACCTAACTGACCCACTGATTTTAAACACTAGAAGCCAAGGTCACAGACCAACGTCTTCCATCTAAAGGATCTGACTGGAGACTCAGGCACATCCCATGTTTTGGCCCTGGTGGATGGTGGATGTTGGTTATGCCTAAGTGGAATTGTGCCTGTAGTTAAGACAGGGAATAGGTCAGCCAAAGGATTTTTTAAAACAATTTGATGGAAGCATAACACTTATACAGAAAAGTGAAAATAGGAATTTGTTCTCCATCCTGAGGGGAAAGGAGAGGCACTATAGCTTTCTCCCACTCCTCCTCCTCATTCGGCGCTCTGTATTTCTGTCTAAGGGAGTCCTCAGAACCCACAGCAGCTTCTGGTGGGCAGGGAGGGGTTTTCTAGCAGTGGAGATGCCTCATCTAGAAATTCCTCTTTTCTTCTAGGTGTATGTCTATCAAAATTTGTTTTCATGTAATCTGATTTTAAGTAATGAGTCAGTATTCCCGTCTCCTTTTATCAAAACATTTTTTGCTGTTTTTTTAAAAAGTAAAGCCTCAAAGTGAGCTCAACAACTGGATGGCCACAGCACTCTAAAATAATAATAATGATGTATATAAAGTATGTGGAAAAATAAAGATTTTTCAGAAGGACACGGCATTTAAAGATTGTTAAGTGTGATAAATAGGGGATGAGGTAGTTTATATTAAAAACCACCCAAAATACATGTTTACTGGAGGTGCAGGGTATGTCAGGGACTGTTTCAGATACTACAGGATGAATGAGACAGGCAAATAAGATGCCTGATTTTACAATGCCTACTCAAGTCAGGGGGATATGTATAAAAAAATATTAAGCAAAGAAAGGAACAGGGNAGTTTATATTAAAAACCACCCAAAATACATGTTTACTGGAGGTGCAGGGTATGTCAGGGACTGTTTCAGATACTACAGGATGAATGAGACAGGCAAATAAGATGCCTGATTTTACAATGCCTACTCAAGTCAGGGGGATATGTATAAAAAAATATTAAGCAAAGAAAGGAACAGGGTAATTTCAGATCGTGATAACTGCCATGATAAGGAAAAAGCAGAAGTGACCTCATGGTGAAGATGGGGTGCAGAACTTCAGAATTTCACTGATCACTAACTGACCTTTGAACCAATATCTCAGTGCACAAGGAGGTAGTGAAGTTTCCAGGGAGATTAAAGCAAGTAGGTGTGAGCACTGATACTTAGTAAGCCATTATTTTAAAAATCTTTTGAATGGAAAAGAAAGTGAAACAGAGATGTATTAACTGAAGAAAAGAAATCTAGGTAGTAAAAGTTGTTCAGAGATGCTTATTTTAAATGGATCCGTTAGTACTAAGGGAAGGGCCTCTATTTACCACTGCACAAACTGTCAACGATGCCCCTGGAGTTCTGGAAATGGCACGCCTGAACAGCACAGCTTGCCTGATGAAGAGATATCATGTATCCCAAAAGGGAAATCTAGCCGACTGAGCGATCAAGAGTATCATGGATGAAATTTGCAGCAACTTGTTAAGGCGGGATCTCCAACATGGCAGGAAAAGCACGCACCCACCAAACTCAGGATAGTGGGTCTGTTAAGCACGAAGGCCTCTTAGGTAGATCTTCGCTACAGTCTGGGAATAGGTATAAGCTCAGTAATCTCAGGGGAGTATGGAAAACTTGAAGACTATTCAGAGGAAGTCAACGAAGATGATTAAGAATTGAATAATGAGGCCTCTGAGAAAAGGTATAGCCAAACTGGAATGGCTTAGCTAAGATTATTTATCTTGGTGAAGACATATCCAAGGTGTGGCTTAATATGGCCTTCAAGAATATGAAAGGTAATGGTGACTAACTGTTCTTTATGACCTTTACGAGGAGAACAAGTTGAAATGGGAGGGCTTTTAGTCAGAGATAAGAATTTTTGGATTATAAACTACCCAAAACAGAGTGAGTTACCTAGCAAGAATGCTGGGTCTCTTTCTTTAAAATAGGGGCTATTTTGACCCCTTTCACATGGATGGGTTTGGTGATCCTTGCCAAGTTCAATGTAAAATGCTGTGGGTATATGTACACACATGTACATCTTTTGTTCTGGGAAGAGGATTCATAACTTTTACTAAATTGTGCTCATGCCTAAAAATGCTTAAAAATCACTGCTTTAAAAAATCAATTATATTCTCATCTGCTTGGATCAGCTGAAGAACAATTTGTCTGAAGAAGGAGAATAGACTAGATGCTGTTCAGGTTTGCCTAGCATCTTATAAGCTGCTAAAGAGACTTTGAGACCTGTATGTATGACTGCTCTATAGATTTTTCTTAAATTAGGAGTTTAATGTTTAGTTTTAAAAATTACATTTAAGTGAAAAATGCATTTATGAATATAAATAGGGATACTTGTCGTAAAACTGGAGAGTTAGTGGTATGTCTCAGGAATAGTACCAGCTTAAAAAAAGTTTGCAACATAGGAACAAATGGGAGAAAGGTATTCTGTGGAATATTTAAAACATATGGTTTTTGTTTGTATTTCTTCCAAATGTTTGAGAAAAGTGAACAACTTGTACCTGTATACAATCGTGACTATGAATGCACTATTCTGTTTTAACAAAAAATGTTTTTATAAGCAAGCAGTAAAGCACTGAAAGAAATCATAATGTTATAAGTAGGAGGCTATCAGGTTCCATATTAAATTTCTCATACCTAAAGCTTACTTTGCAAAGAACAGTCATTTTAACTTGATGGATTAAACAGTTTTCAATATAGTATAAATTTCACAGATCCATAAGCAGTGGTTAATAAAAATCCTAAGCAATCAGGCATAGAGATAACACACACACACACACTCCTATGAATTATATAAACAGAAAAATGGCAGCATCACTGACACAGGTAAAACACAAAATTCCACTTTGTTCTTATGTCCATGTTTGAAACAATAATAAAAGGTAGAAAGCTTATGAGGTCCAAAAAAACTCATAGGTGTCTTTAAAGTCAATGTGGTTGATTTTGCATAAATTTGCCATTGTTTTGTCTTATTTGCTCATCAATCATTTCATTTTTTATATAAATCAATTATTTTATGAAAACACAATGAAATCTTAAATTCTCTTTTGTTCTGACTCTGTTTTTTAAAAAATGGAGAATAGTATACAAACTAGTGGGAAACCCAGAACCAGAGATAATGAGAGAGAAGACTGAACTAGAACTCTGTTCTCTGGATTCTTGAACTGGGAGCATGAAGTGTGAGCCTGAGTTGACAGAGTAAAAACAGAGTGATAGGTGCATACATCCCAGGCGTATTTGAGGCATTTACATCAAATCTTTGGCCTCCAGCCTCTTCAGACTTGAAGGAGAATTACATGCAATAAAATGAAAAGTTCAGATACAGTAAATTAATACCACATGGAGCTGAAAATTATAAGGTTTCATTTCTGGGGTAGCAAGATAAACAAATATATTTACACAAGAGCTGTTTGAGTCATATGAATTTTAACCTAGAATTTATGTAAGTGGCAAAGCTTTTCTTAAAGTTGCTCAAATAATAATTTCAGTAACATAACTCCTCTTTCCTACCCATTCATATCACCATAATATAGGTACACATAAAGAGCCTCATTTAGATAGTATTTAATCTTACAGGTGTAAAATCAAATAGAAAATTACAGACATAAAACCATCTTTAAACATGGTGAGCTAGGTTTAAAAGATAAATATATATATATACATATATGTGTATGTATATATATATAATGAGAGCAGATTTGCTTGCCATAAAAACTGATGCATTACTATAATCTTCATACTGAGTATGCATGAGGGTGCCCAAAGCCTTTCCAAGAAATACACAAACATGGTTGTTTTAAGGGGAGGACTCTCCATATTCTTAACTTCTATATATATATTTTCCCCTAAAATTGAAACTTTGGGACATTGCACATGCAGTTGTGGTGTTCTGATGGCTTTCTATCCCAGTCTCCAATTTGAAAACATGTTCTTCGGCTTTTCAAAAGTACCTGAAACTTATACTGGCCTAGTATCCCAAAACTAGGGGCACTGAATTAAACAATGATTCAAAATATTGGTTTCAGTGAAGCCTCCTTTAATTAAGGCATTATCAACCCACAGTAGAGTTCCTGTCTTCCTTTGTTTTATGCAATTTTCTGTAAAGACAAAGCATGGCTTTAGGAACAGAATATTTGGGTCTATGTAAAACCATTCTGAATCCAGACAGGGTAGGCAATGGGAAAGATAACAACTTTCATTCAATTATTACTGCCTCTTCTATTCTCCAACCATTATCAAAGAATGAATCATCTCAGAGGGCATGCACGAGAGCAAAACAGAGAGACTCGGGTAAGGCATATTAACGGGACAGTGTTTTGTCCAGGTCACAGGAAGCTCTTTTCCAAATGCATGTATATATGTATCTATGTATGAATGAATATATGTATGACTCTGTCTTCTTAGAATTAAAAAGTGCTATCATTTGCATGCAATTAAGTATTAACATATTCATTTTCATTAAAAATGAAGATCTTTTCTGATTTTGCTTATTAAGGTACATGACAAATATTTTCCCCATTAATTGAGGGCATGAAATCTGCAGCTACAAAATGTGTTTGTGTTTTTTTAAACATCAGGTTTATTGTGGTGTAATTTGTATACAGTAAAATCCATCTATTTTAGGTATACAGTTCTATGAGTTTAGACAAATATATACAGATGCCTAAACACCATGACAATCAAGATTATTTCCATCACCCCATCCCTTTGTAGTTAATCTTCTCTCTACTTTATTTTGCTGACTATACATCGATTGTATGAATGTACTATAGTTTGCTTATCTATTCACTGGTTGTTGACCATTTGGGTTGTTTTCGGTATTTAGTGATTATGAATAAAGCTGTTACAAATATCCCTGTAATTCATTTCTCATATAACTGCCTAGGAAGGAGATTGTTGCAGTTTTTGGTAAGTTTGTGTTGTTAATATAAGCAACTGCCAAACTGTTGTCCAAAGTGGTGGTCCCTTTTTGCATTCCCACAATATAAGAGTTTCAGTTTCTCTGCATCCTGTAGCATTTGGTATTGTCAAGTTTAAGATGTTAGTCATTTCTCAGGGTATTAAGTAGTAGATCATTATGCTTTTAATATGCTTTTCCCCAATGATGAACAATGCTGCACATCTTTCCACGTGACAACTTGCCACCTTTCCCCATTCTCTAGTGAAATGCCTGTTCAGAGCATTTGTCCACCTTTGGGGGGGTTGTTTCTCACTGAGTTGTGAGAGGGTCTTATATTGATACATTCCAGACATAAGTTCTTTATCAGATGTATTTCATAATTTCAAGTTTTTGACAAAAGTCTATTTAAAATATGGGATGTGATAATACCATTTTATCAAGACATACTGGCAAAGGTACAGTCAGTTGGGGCTTCTCAAGTAGTGCTAGTGATAAAGAACCCACCTGCCAGTGCAGGAGACATAGAGACCTGTGTTTGAAACCTGGGTCAGGAAGATCTTCTGAAGGAGGGCATGGCAGCCCACTTCAGTATTCTTGCTTGGAGAAACCCATGGACAGAGGAGCCTGGCAGGCTACAGTCCATAGGGTCATAAAGAGTTGGACATGACTGAGGCAACTTTGCATGCACTCATGCACAGTTAATAGGCTATATTTCAATGTTCCCAATTTTTCCTGATATATTAAATTAAACAAAGTGCCTCAAAGAGAAAGAGCAACAGGTATGGTTAATTGACACATCTTGGTTAACCAGAAACAGAGGAGGTAAGTGGCTCTAATGATTGCATCACAAATCATTTTGCTGGTCAAGCCATTTATAATTCTTTGCTTTTAAATGATATAACTGAGCTATTATTAATAATTAGTAAATTATTAAATAGAAATTTTGATGAGTAATCGCTAAGTGATTTTTGTCATGTAACTCAGAAGGAGTTCAAAGAACTGAGTTACATTATTACAAAATTTGTTCCTTCAACCCTCAAATTCATTCCCTTTATGTAATTAATGCTTTTTAGCATTTATATGAATATCTATGAAATTAGAAACATGATTTCATGCCTTCCTATTCTTATTGCCTACTAATCCTCCATCCTTCTACTCTAGCCCCAGTGGCCTCCTTGTTTTGGCCTCTTATTCATGAACCTGCTAGAAAATGGTACCACCTCAAGCTTTTGTACTTGCTTTTCATTCTGCCTAAAAAGATCACCTCCCTGCATCCTCCCCGCTTCCCATTATATCTTTCCCCAACTCCCCAAGTCAACACATGGCTTGTTCTTTCTGTTTCAGGTCTTTGCTCCAGTGTAACCTTCCTAGCCCGAACCTCCCCACAACTGTTACTTAGAATACTGTAGCTTTGCCTCCACTCAGCTCTTGGCAATTAATACACTTCTTCTGCTCCGTTATTCCATAGCACTTCTCATCATCTCATGTGATACATAGTTTTGCTTACTTAGTTTTGCTATTCTCTCCCACCCTCCACTAGAATGTGAGCCCAGAAAGGAGGGATTATTGTCTGCTTTGTTCACACTTGTATCCTACAGCCTAGAAGAGTTACTGATAGACACTTCATAAGTTTTAAATATATAAATATATACTGATATACTTTTTTTTAAAAAAGGAAATAGGATTTATGAGTAACCCTGTCTCATCCTGGCAATAAATGATGTTTATCTCCTGACAGACTACTTAGGAAACAAGAAAAGAATCATATATCAATAGAAGTATTTTTAATAAAGCATATTGTGAAGTTGCTCAATTGTGTCTGACTGTTTGCGACCCCATGGACTGTAGTCTACCAGGCTCCTCTGTCCATGGGATTTTCCAGGCAATAGTACTGGAGTGGATTGCCATTTCCTTCTCCAAGGGATCTTCCCAACCCAGGGATTGAACCAGGGTCTCCCACATTGTAGTCAGACACTTTACCGTCTGAGCCACCAGGGAAGTCTAATAAAGCACATTACTTATCAAAATTTATATTATGTTTATTATTGTTTGAACACTGATAATAACTAAAATAATATCACCCAGAAAGACATTTTTCAAACCTAGAGGCTTGCGAACACAGAAAATTCAACAAAAATTGTTTCATTTTATACACATCTTTCCTTTTTGCTTATTTTCCCTTTTGCTGGTGATAATTTGGTTCTTTTTTATTTTGAAATGTTAAAGGAGGAAAACTTTCAATCATAAAATGTATTAAGATAACATGAACTCGAATGTCTAGTACATACTTATAATAGCTAATAATAAGTGTCTAATTTGTATAGTGTTAAGATTCCAGTAGAAATGGCTACAATTGACAATATTTATCATTCTCTAATGGACAGCCTGTGCAACTATTTTAACTTACAGTGACAAATGTTCAATATTACTTTAAAAATATGCCTCTGGTAGGCAATTTTTCTAAATTCTTTTAGGGAGTTTGAAAGTAAAAATTTTGAAAGGTAGGTCATGACCTTTATAATTCTTTCCCTTTTCTCCCTGGCAGTTGTGACATTTGGCCCTGATCTCATTGTTCTAGTTTTTAAGCTTCTCAGTGTGTGATTACAATAGCAATAATTTTCCCTGGACACTGAGTGGATGACGGCCTCACCCAGTACCCGTGTCCTTCCCACGCTGGCTGGCAGCAGACCTTTAGCGGTCAGCGCCAAGCGCCTTTCTCCAGAGCTCAGCCTTGACATTCTTTCTGCGCAGCTCAACAAAAGCATCATAAAAGAACTAAACATTCAAAGTGATTCTTAACTGGGTATTCAGAAATTTCTAAAAGGATTTATTATTGAGGCTTGAGGTTTTGTTTATTAATTGGTTTTTGTTCTCTCTTGTTTTCTGGTCAAACAAATATTTGGTGCAAGAAGGAGAGAGAGGAAGAGATGGAGGCAGGGAGAGAGGGAGAAATGGATGGGGAGAGATAGAGAGGGAAAAAGCAAGAGAGAGAGGGCAAGGGAGAGCCTGGAAAACCTCTTGTTTTGTTGGAGGCCTGAAAAGTGTTTTCCAAACTTTTCAAAGCTTGGGACAGAAATTTATAAACCAAGCTGTACTGCTCACATCCCACAAGTCCAGAGCCCTGTGTACTTGACACCTGCAATTTTTTTTACACATTAAAGTTTGTGCCCTTCTGCATTCAAAAGAGCTCCTGCCATCAGGCCCCCAGGGCCATGCCTGTAAAGAAAGGGAGCAAACTCACGTGGCAGAGGGGTATGCCACACTGTCAGAAGGAAGGTGGTCTACTTTAGGAAAGGACGAACAGAGAGGCATCCAAAGGGGGTCTAGCAAAATGATCCAGGAGAACTCACCTATCCCTGTGTACTGTTAACTCCCCAAATATACACTTAGAGTTGCAGGATATTTTGTTTTGCATCAGGTGAAACAAACAGCCTGATCCCCCTAGTAACAACGCGAAGGACAATACCACTGCTTTTTCTTTCATTGGCTCTATTTTTCCCCCTTTCTTTAAAACCCTGAGCGGAGGTCTGTGTGGCGTCCCCCCTCTCCCCTCCTCCCCATAGGTTTGGCACTCATTTTCCCCATTATTCAATGAGTCATGACACCGAGGGCACAGAGCCAATCCCACCGGCTCTTTACACTTTTCTCTTTCTACAGAATAAAAAAGACCCAAACCAAACACAACAGGCTGCAGCTTTTAGCTTCAGGGATTGCGACTAATTTCTAAACTCTCTTCGCTCTGTAGTAGAATCTGGCTGTCATTCGACATTTGGCTTTTTTTCACAAGCCCGTGAGCAAACTTTATTTACAGTGCACGCTGACTTTTATTACTACATAATACAGAAAATATTTGCTTCATTATGAAGCCAACTGAATATTTATTTTGATTTTTGTTCCTTGTGGTAAACAGAGTTCAAAACACTCTCTACTACGATTGTTCCAAACGAGTCACAAACTATGTAAACAATCACAGAGCGATTGTGTGGCCCAGATCTTGTGACTGCTTCACCTCCCTTTGCAGCAAAAGGAAAAAAAATTTTTTTTAAAGAAGTTCAGGTCCATTTTAAATTTTCAAGCAACTTTTTGCCCCTCAGGGCTGTCTTTTAGTCCATTCTGGTGGTTGCCTTTTATGGGAAGTCACCTCACAATGAAGTCTTTTCAAGGTACTTTTGGATCCAAACCTCTTTGAATACAGTCCAAGAGAGGCCTAACTCTGCTTTAACACACACAGTATTGCCACAAACATCAAGTGCTGTATTTTAGGTAATACCTAGGTAAGAACATATGCTGTTAGAAATATATGACTGCACTCAGATGCATTCTATCTATATTTAGAGATGCTGCACTGGCTTTGCTGATTCCATTTAGCTCTGGAACCAACCTGCCTTGAGTACCTTAACTGGCTGTAAAAGATTGTCCAGACTTGAAATGAACCCATTTGACCAGCTTTACAGTTAATGTCTGCATATTCACATTGCAATAAATGTCCCTCCTGACGGCCTGCATCTGCATCCTTGCTCTTTGATTTTTTGTGATTAATATTTTTGAAATTTGGTAGACTTTTGACCGACTTTAAATCCCACCTTTAAACCTGTAGCCTGGTGGGCTACAGTCCATGGAGGTTGCAGAGGCAGAGATGACTCAGCGACTAACATAAACCCTGTATACCAGTTTATTTCTTGCATTTTAAAGCAAGAGAAATATACCCAGAGCAACAGAATATTTTTAGTTCTTATTAAAGGCTTTGAGAAAATCATTTTGCCAGCACAAATCCAGACTAATATGTATATCAACATTTCTCCCTCTGTACGTACCTTCCCACTGAGAATTTGGAAGTAAGATTTTGTTTAGGTCTTTGATCCAGGGATTTAACCCAGGTCTCCTGCATTATAGGTGGATTCTTTACTGGCTGAACCACCAGGGAAGCACAAGAATTAAATGTAACAACATCTAAAAGGTCTGTGACACAGTATAGTGTGTAGAGTAAGCATTAGTTCTAATTATTCCAACAAGAGTTATTTAAAAAAAATTTTTTTTAATGTAGTTTAAAAAAAATTGGACTTCTTACATACATGGAGAAACGGGCAATCAAAGATGTTTTATAAAAAATGCAAACAGTTTTCAAGATGTCTCCAAGCAAGTAGCTTGTCAAATACTTCTAATATTTTATATATGAGTCTGGGTTAGTATTTTCTTTCTTGGTATCCATTTGGAAAATTCTTTGTTTAGCATGAATCTCTTACGTCTTCAGTTTCCACATCGATAAAATGAATGACAAAAACTTTGAAACCTTAGAATAAAACAAATACCAAAGATTACTGTTGACTATCTATTTCATAAATAATAGGACTGAAGAACTATTTTACATGCATGTACTGTGATTAAAAGTGCAGGACAAGGACATCATTTTTATATTTAGGAATTTAGATGAACTATGAAGATCCAACATCCAATTCATGTTTGTATGTCGAATCATGGTCATTTATTACCCATGATCTTAATTTTTTTCTCCTAAAGATAAAAAATATATTTGATGCTTAATAATAGTGACAGACTGAGGAGATTTGGAATCAGTTTTTAGTCCTGCTGCTGCTAAGTTGCTTCAGTCGTGTCCGACTCTTCATGACCGCATAGACGGCAGCCCACCAGGCTCCGCCGTTCCTGAGATTCTCCAGGCAAGAACACTGGAGTGGGTTGCCATTTCCTTCTCCAATGCATGAAAGAGAAAAGTGAAAGTGAAGTTGCTCAGTCATGTCCAACTCTTGGCGACCCCATGGACTGCAGCCCACCAGGCTCCTCTGCCGATGGGATTTTCCAGGAAAGAGTACTGGAGTGGGGTGCCATTGCCTTCTCTGCTGCTGCTGCTGCTGCTGCTAAGTCGCTTCAGTCGTCCAAGCCAGTGAAGAGAAACTGGTTGTCACTGCCGGAACCATCCCAAAGGAAACTTCAAACTTGAGAAGGACCCTTTCCTACCAAGGAAAATGAGTGCAGGCATTTATCTGACTGAAGAACAGCCCAGTGTTCAAGAACTGAACTTTGGATATAAACGACTGGATTGGAATCTCGGATCCAGAACATTCTATTTAATCTTAGACAATCTACCTAAACTCCCTGAATTTCAGCTTTTTCACCTGTGAAATGAAGCTAATCACAGGACCTACCCTACTGAATTACCGTGAGAAAATTAAATAAGACTTGTAAAGGATGCATCTGGAACAAAGAAAGTGTTCGGCATTAGTGGTTGCTGATGTTATTAGTCCCTTGGTAAAATTCAGACATTTTATTTTAACTGGTAGAAGGTAAGACATTAAATACGGCATTTTTACACTTGGATGAGATTTCAAGGCTGTCTGCCTACCCTCATCACTGCATACCATCATTTGGCTCTCACTTCACTCACATCACTATTCTAAATCTTCTAAATGTTCTTGGCTTATGCAGCTAGTGGGGAAGGAAAATTATTGAGAACCTACAGAGGATCAGTCACTGTGCTGAGTGCTTTGCAAATGGTACTTAATTCTCACATTGATCTTTTGAGCTAACATGTAGCTCAAAACTACAATGAGGTATCACCTCACACTGGTCAGAATGGCCACCATCAAACAATCTACAAACAATAAATGCTGGACAGTTGGTGGGGATGTAAACTGATACAGCCACTATGAAGAACAGTATGGAGATGCCTTAAAAAACTAAAAACAGAACTACCTTATGACCCAGCAATCCCACTCCTAGGCATATATCCAGAAACATCAGTAATTCAAAAAGAAACATGCACCTGAGCATTCATCGCAGCACTACACCTATAATAGCCAGAACAGGGAAGCAACGTAAACGTCCATCAAGTGAGTGGATGAAGCAGATGTGGTACCTACATACAATGGCAAATTATTCAGCCATTAAAAGGAACAGAAGTGGGTCATCTGTAGAAATGTGGATGCACCCAGAGTCTGTCACAGAGTCAAGTAAGTCAGAAAGAGAAAAACAAACGTAGTGTATTAACACGTGTATATGGAATCAAGAGAAATGGTACAGATGAACCTATTTGCAGGGTAGGAATAGACATGCAGACGTTGGAAACAGACATGTGGACGTGGGGAGGGGTGGGATGACTTCATTTCACACATGAACGCCATGTGTGAAACATCTAGTGGGAACCTGCTGTACAGGCAGGGAGCTCAGCTCAGTGCTCTGCAGTAACCTAGAGGGCTGGGATGAGGAGAGGACAGGAGGGAAACTCAAGAGGGAGTGGATATATGCATACACTTCACTGCAGAGCAGAAACAAACACAACATTGTAAAGCAACTATACTTCAGTTAAAAAAAAAAAAAAGATCTGAAGAATTCTCTAAAAACATGAAGCCGTTCTCCTGTATTCTTGATTCAATGTCAAATGCTTGCAAGCTTTCTTCTGTCCATTTTATCCTCCAAATAAAATGGCTTCTGGACACACTCACCTACGATACCAATGTTCTTCTGATAGTAGAGGCCACAATTGTTCATCTTACCTAAATTCGAAAATGATCTACATCTCTGTCATTAAAACACAAAATTACCTCCCTCCCTTTCACAACCACTTGTTTCTACTCCACGATCAAAAAAAGATTTATTATTTTACACTCCAGATTCATTTCTGCTTGTGGCATATATAAACCATCTATCCAAATGCACACTGGCAATATGTTAAAAATCTCTATAAAGAGAAAAGTCCTAGCTTTTGTCCTCTAAGATAGTAGTTCCCCTTCTTCCCAACTCTGATGATCTGGAACTGTGAAGCATGCACACTGAATTCAAGATCTGGACCCCAGATACACAGCAGAGCTCTTCCATATCCTTACTGAGAAACTAAAAAATAGCACACATCTATGGTGAGAAAGAACTGCAAATTCACCAGACCTCTGATTCACCCCATGGTGGTTTGTGAAGTTATTTTCTCTCCAATAACCTCCAGCCTTCATCTGCTTACAAACCCTCTCTCCCCTTCACTTTCCAACTTAGAATGAATTCTACTCCTATAACTCTCATGGCTGATTAAGGAGCAAAAGATAAAACCCTGCAAAGAACATCTCACTGGCTTTGCCTTTCACTCTACTTCTAAGAAGTTTCAGTTTTCTTTTGCAGGTAATTGTTTAACATTTACACAGGCACTGGTATTCATTATACACTGAAAAAGAAAGACAAAAGTAATGTAACCTCAGCTAGATCATAAAAGGTTGTCAGCTCATCAGTGACTTCCTATGATGTCATCAGCAACAGGAAAGCTAGAACAGTTAAGCTCCAAAAAAACTGAAGATGAAATTACAACTTTAGGATTGACTCGGTTATGTGGCTGAGTGTGTACAGCAGAGTTGAATTTAATATATGTTTTCTTATCCCTATAAAACACATCAAAGGCCAGATTTTCAAAGCCCTGCATGGCTGGCCATTTGGAAAGAGGTATATCCAGGCCCCCAAAGCCTTCATTTTAAGCAGATGGCAGCAGCAACTGCAAGACTGGAAACAGAACGCACAAGCTTGTAAAGATATTGCTTAACACCATCACTGACTAGGGAGGGGTTGGGCACGGAGGGAGCCGGAACCGCCGTTCAGTTCTATAAAACCAGGTACTGTGCTGACTTTTGGCAGGTAGCAGAAAGCTGAACAGAAACGAAGTTTCTATTTGCTTTTCTTTGACTGGGCTCTCCCCTGGAGCACAGCCCAGACTCAATGACTGGTATGGCCACTAGATGGCACCCTCTCGCACTCCCAAATTAAAACATGATGTTAAAGCCACCTGTCTTGAGCTCTAGCTTATTAAAATGTTTAAAGGGAAAAAGAATAACGTCTCAGGTTCTTCTCCTTATCACAGCAGCTGGAGGTGAGTTATTAAACCTGTTTTAGAATCCTGTAGTTAAGTTTCTCCTCTGGCACCGTAAAAACAAATATCTAGCACATTTAAGAGATTTAGTAAGCTTAAAAAAAAAAAAAAAACTAAATTGAAGACTCAGATTTATCTTCTGTTTGTTTCCTTTTTGAGAGAGCACAAAACATACATCCAGCTGAGCTGTTAAAGTGTTAAAGTCTGTCTGGAGCCATCTAGAAGGCAGTGTCTCCCAACTTTGAATTTGAATAATGCCCTCTGAAAAATCTCCATACAAGATATAAATTAAACCTTTAATAAACACTTGGCAAAATTTCAGAGAACAGAATATTTTGTTTTCTCGCTCTCATATTTTCCTCAAACTTACAACAGATTACTACTGAAAGACTGAAGATCTGCTATGTAGATAAAAATACACATTTTTAAAAACATCCTAAGCTACTTGGAGGTGTAACGCTACCTTTAAAATTTAAACCAAGCTCTTGGATATAATGATTCTTTTAGAATAAAGCTCTAGCTGACATCTTCAACATATATTTTGAGTCTTAAGTATGAAAGGAGTTAAAGAACTGCCCACTTCTAACACACAAGGCCACAGTGAAAATCCAGCAGCTATTTTCCTATTGCCAAAATTGTATTCACAAATGGTGTGTGTATACTAGTGTAACAGCCATTATAGTCCTTTCATTCCAACGTAGCCATGTACTGGGTTTGATTTGGCACATATTTTTTGCCTCTTAAATATTTGTATACTTTTACAGCACCAAAAACTTTGTTAAAAATTTAACTAAGGACTTTTGTTCCAGGTAACATAGCTCAAAACTTTATGTTCAACCATTTGGAGAGACTGTATTTCAAATGTTATCCCTCCCAGGCTGAGATCATTACTTTCTAAGCCTCCTGGGACACACATATCTAAAGACTTTATTTTGCTCTTCTTAGCATCTCCCATTATAGAAAAAAAAAAGTTCCTTTTACAAACTCAGCAGATCTTTGAAGACGCATCATGCCATTCTTCATCTTCTGACATTACACATGAGGCTTTAGCTTGTTTGTATTTTCTGTAGTCAAGTCTTTTCCTTCCTGCACTAGTCTATAGTGAATTTCCCAGATCTTCTATCCCCAGAAGGAAAACCCTGGATTTGAAATCCTGTCCTATTATTAAAACTGATTAGAATTAAGACTTTAGAGCAGCCTTGTGGTTAAGAACTAATATTTGCCAGCCCATATGAATCTTTCTCTAGTCTGGGTTGTGCCACAGAACAGATTAGATAGTAGAAGAATGAATAGAGTCAGCATTTTCTTTTTAAAAATTGAGACATAAGTGACATGCTACAAAATCTACTCTTTTCAAGTATGCAATTCAGTATCAACTACATTCACAAAGTGGTGCAACTTTCACCAACATTTAATTCTAAAACATATCTGCTGCTGCTGCTGCTAAGTCGCTTCAGTCGTGTCCGACTCCGTGCGACCCCATAGACGGCAGCCCACCAGGCTCCCCCGTCCCTGGGATTCTCCAAGCAAGAATACTGGAGTGGGTTGCCATTTCCTTCCCCAGTGAATGAAAGAGAAAAGTGAAAGTGAAGTCGCTCAGTTATGTCCGACTCTTAGCAACCCCATGGACAGCAGCCTACCAGGCTCCTCTGCCCATGGATTTTCCAAAGTACTGGAATTTTCCAAAAGTACTGGAATGGGGTGCCATTGCCTTCTCCAAAACATATCTATCACCCCCTGAAAAAAAGAACAAAACCCATATCCATGAGTATTCACTCCTCATTCCTCTCTCCACCCAGCCCCGGACACTGATCAATCTTTCTGTCACCATGGATTCGCCTCAGTACTGGAATTTTCCAAAAGTACTGGAATGGGGTGCCATTGCCTTCTCCAAAACATATCTATCACCCCCTGAAAAAAAGAACAAAACCCATATCCATGAGTATTCACTCCTCATTCCTCTCTCCACCCAGCCCCGGACACTGATCAATCTTTCTGTCACCATGGATTCGCCTCTTTTAGGCACTAAATACACATGGGATCTCACATGGTCCCTTTCAGGTCCAGCTGCTTTCGCTTTGCATAGTGTTTTCAGGGCTCCTCCATGTTGTAGCATAACCAGTATGCTACATCCCTTTTCCTGTCTGAATGGTGTCCTGACACTTCCTTTTCCAACTGCCCATGATACATTATTGCCCATCTTTGATAAGTTGCCAATTTAGCTCTTACAATAGTCTCTAGGAGAACATACGCTACGTGCTACAATATTAAGAGCTCAATCAGACACATTTTGAAGGAAAGAAGTTCCTAGTACTCTGGTAAATAAAACAACATTTATTTTTATTTTTCCCCTTTCCTATTTTTACTTCTCAATAATGATTGTTAGAAAAAAAGAAAGTCTGCTGAAAAAATCTTCAAAATATGATTATCTCTCCAGATGGTATGTAAGATATTAAATCGGGGATAATTTTTAAGAAAAGCTACTCATAAAATAAGAAATATTTGGCTTTGAATTGAAGAGATATACATTTGAAACAGTCTATTATTGACTAAAATACAGTGTCATTCTTATTCATCCAAAAACCTAACCTAAAATATTTTATATGAATTAACTCTGTTAGATTGATCACTATAACCTAATTATCAGCGTAGTGTTTGGTCCAGAAAGGTGCCTGTTGATAGATAAATGAATGGAGGAATGGATATTGATTCAGAAATCAAACTATTTCCTTTTCTAACACTAAGTAATCTATAAAACTGATCATAGGATCCATTTTGTCATGGTTTGCACATTTATGTTAAGTAATACTATATACAAAATACAAAGCTAAAGGGTATTTAAGAAAAATGTACTACTAGTAACACTTACATACCTTCAGAAGCAAGGACTTGATTATTTATCAGGGTCAGTTATATAAATGATAAACTGTCAACCATATATATATGGTTTTATAAAAAAAAAACTAGTAACACGTACACATATGCATTCTTTGACAAGAGAGGGAGATGGAAACTAACGCTTTGCAAGTGTACTAAGTGTCACGTGCTGGGGATATGGAAAGTGTTGAGCAGTGGAGAGAGAGAAAATGTTCCTTGCCCCTCTAATAACTTACCTTCCTTAGGGAAAGAAGAGTCTCCTGTTTCTCCACTGCAGAACGGTTTATATGTTGGAGGTGGAGGAACGAAGTCAGAATCACTAGAAGGATGGTTGCTGACATACAGTTCCCCTCCCCTTGCTGGACTCAGTGCATACCTGCCCTGGGCCAGCTGCAGAGGCCTGCGGTGTTCTGCCCCACACCTCACGCTCCATCTTCCCCCTCTGTTCTCAGGCCACGTGCTCTGCTGGCTGGTGTTTGTGGCTGGTTCTCCCATCTTGATGCATTTTTTTCTTCCTCCATTACCCAACAGTTCCCCCCTTCTATTAAGCTACCTTTACTTTTTGTTTTAGAGGTAAAGTCCTGCGTCTCTCGTGGTATTTACATATTCTTTAAATGGTGCTAGTGTTTTCACAGGTTTGCTATTGTTTTTCTGGGTGTTCTATTCCCTAAGTTCCACCAGTGTTGAATGGCCTGCCCTGATCTAATTTTCTTATAATCCTGTTAGTTTTATTGTATGTTTCCCAGGCTGAAAGCCTTTACAGAAATGCCTACCACACATCAGTAGAACTGCTTGGATATATACGAGCATAATGCCAAGTATAACGGACTACATGAGAATATAAGAAAATCCTAAGCATGATCTGAAGTGGTTAGTTAGCCAACACTACAGAAAAGATATCTTGAGGATTTAGGGGTTGATTAAAAATTGAATAAAAATAACAAGTTACTGGATGATATGAAGCATCGTCATGTAATAAGAGCCTAGGCTCAAGCCACACCAGAGGTCAAAACGTTGACTACTTTCTTATTATATGACCCGGGACTCACGGATCGTCCTCTACATCTCCATTTAATTATCTATCAAACGACAGGATTGAATGAAGATGAAATGAGATGATAATGTAATGTGCTTAGCACACGGCCTGGCATTTGTTCAATGAGAATTGATTAAGCGTCTGGGAGCCAGGCACTCACTACTCTGAAGACTGAGGGTATCAGTTCAGTTCACTCGCTCAATCATGTCTGACTCCTTGTGATCCCATGAATCGCAGCACGCCAGGCCTCCCTGTCCATCACCACCTCCCGGCGTTCACTCAGATTCATGTCCATTGAGTCAGTGATGCCATCCAGCCAACTCATCCTTTGTTGTCCCCTTCTCCTCCTGCCCCCAATCCCTCCCAGCATCAGGGTCTTTTCTAATGAGTCAACTCTTCGCATGAGGTGGCCAAAGTACTGGAGTTTCAGCTTTAGCATCATTCCTTCCAAAGAAATCCCAGGGCTGATCTCCTTCAGAATGGACTGGTTGGATCTCCTTGCAGTCCAAGGGACTCTCAAGAGTCTTCTCCAACACCANATTTGTGCTTTCCTCTACTTTTTAAAACAAAATTAATAGAAGGTTTTGCTGCTTTAATAATCTGGCTAGAATTATTTTAAAGTTTTAAAATAGTGTGTGTGTCCACAATGGAGGATAGAGATGAAAATGTTCTACTTTTTCATATACTTATACTTTTATACATTCTTATACTCCCATTCACTAAACAGCATTGCAGAGTTGAAGTAAATGCAATCAGAAACTGAATTTTCCAGCATAGTTAAGGTTATGGAAGCTAGGTCAAAATGAGAAACAAAGAAGGCAGGGACAGCTGCTAGTATCTGAAGACACCAAAATCCACAGCTAAAGGTGCTCGGATTAGTTTTAACTCATAGAAGAACCATGCTACTGAAAATGCTGTGAAAGATGGGCATGATGGGAAAGCAAAAAAAGGCCCTCATTCTCACACTGCTTCAGCAGTTTCATATACACATTAAGTGTCAGTTTCACCACCTGTGAAGGAAGTCAGTGGAAGAATCATAAGAAGAAAAGCTTTAGAAGTAGAATTAGACTTGAGGATAAAATAACAAAAAGCCCCAGATTCAGAATTACTATAGGTGAGGGTCCTTTGTGAGCACATAGAGAAATAAAGTGATGATCACTAGCATCCATTACAGCATCATTAGGGACAAGTGGTGTTAACTGAATCCTATTTCTTTGACCTACACAACACTACACTGACAAGTAGGTCAGAAGAATGGCATAACACAATCATGAGTGCTAACACTGTGCAGTTAGGAGTTGCTAATTTATAGCCTATCTTCATGTATATTATTATAGTTGCTACTTATAATAACCATACGGGTATCAGGCCAGATAATAATAATTCTCATTTAAAAACAAAGAGCAAACAGACTAAAAATGACTATTTGAGACTCACAGTAAGCAAGTACTAAAATCTGGGTCTACTTAATCTAGTGTGCTCTTTTCTACTATATGACTGTGTTTTAGCAAAGCATCTGATAATCTCTGGTGATATACAATGGGCAAGAAGAACAATATGAACCACATGAGATTTTAGCTGAACAGATGGTAGAAAACCTGTACATTCAATTCAAATTTATTGAGTAATTACTATGTACTTTGTATTACTATGTACTTAGGGCTTCCTGCTAGGTCTCGTGAAACTAGTAAATTAGCATCAGGGTAAAGAGAGCAGTGAAAGATATGGTTATCTTTGGCATTTTCATCAGTTGTTAGATTAAAAACATGGGAGATTTTTTTTTATGGAATCTGTATTTAGAACTCAGCTGAGTAGTTAAAAAAACTTTTGAGGAGCTAAAATAACAGACCAAAATTAATGAGCTAACTGCCTTACAGGGATCTATATGTTAGATTTTGAATTTAGATTAAAAGGGAATCTCTATCATCCAACATGGCCATTCATTGTTCATTTGGAAATGTGTGGATTATGTTTTCTGTAAACTCAGTGAAAGTCAGCAGGGTCATGTGACTGCTGAAAAGCGGTGCAATTTTATGCCACATGAACAAAAATAAAACTTCAGCATACAGACACAAAAGTTCTACTGTGTCAGCATCGATTGATCACATTAGTATTGTGTTCAGTTCTGGGGAATTACATTTTTGGGGTATTGATCTTCTGCTCATTTGGGTAGGTAAGGGTTGGTCATGGAAGAAAAGATGGAGGAATTGGGGCTATTAAATTGAGGCAGGGAAGACTTTGGGGCAACTGGGAGCTTATCTTCATCAAGGTGGAAAAAGGTGAAGACGTCCTTTATGGCTCCAATGTGGCAGAAATTGGACTCACGGGTGGATTAAGAAAGGCATATTTGGACTCTGTGCCAGGGAGAATGTTTCAGCATTGGGAACTGTCATTAGGGAATGGGTTATCTCGAAAAGTGGTATGTTTCCCATCCCTGGAAATGTTCAGATGGAGGCTGGATGACCATCTGCCAAGGAATGCTGCAGAGAAGATTCCAGCTATGAGTGGGAGTTTGGACTAATGACCTCTAATATTGCTTCCAACTCTTAAGATTTGGCATTTCTACTATAG